>QTSX02001584.1:0-195227 GCA_014839935.2 Entomophthora muscae | reverse complement strand
CTCTCTAGCCACGCCTAGTAGAGATTATTCATCCAGGGCCGCAAGGTAAACACTATTGCCTTCCCTGTCATCTAACTGAGACTTAGTACAAATCCAATCCTAAGGTTAGGATTCCCCGTTGTGTGTCTGTGCCGCGCCTCAGAACACAACAGTCATTATTGTCATTTCTTCCAAAAAGAAGAATAAACTCCAATGGGTGGAATCAAACCTGGGACCTTTTACTGATAATTCCATGGATCCTGTGGACGCGCAAGCCACCTGCCCGTGCTTTTTTGTGGCTAGCCAATAGGTAAGCAGGAACAAACAGCAATTCAAAACGTATTAATCAAGGGAATTTGCAGGCCAACTTTTCTGATGACTTGTGACTTGCGGAAGAGCATCATAGGCTGGTGTTTAATCCAGACCAATCTAGATTGCTGAAGGCATTAAACCAACATACTGTCATTCTTGTCATAACTGACAGGCCATTATAAAAGGGAATTGTTTCTCAGAATGAAGGTTCAAATTCTGAAGTTAGTGCAGATGATTGGCTTAAAGTAGGGCTATCTGATCATGTGATCTACAGCCACCCAATGATAAAAAAGTCACTTAAGAATATGCCCAACCCACTAGGCTGAAGATAACTCTGCTAATGACCGCTAATAAACCAGTAGCTAATAATGACAGGAACATGAGTAGGAATGATGAAGCCATTAGTGAGTTACCAATGGGCTGTCAGATTGGGGTTATATCACCAGAGAAAACAGCAGGCTATTAAGTGCATTATGACCCTGAAAATTTAAGCCCAGAAGAAACTGAGCAAACTCAGCTATCATGTGAACAGTTCAAACAGAACTTGGCAAATGGAATGTTATTTAAACTCAAAGAACACCTGTAAAATTATATTGGTATTCTGAAATAATAAGATAAGGATACTTTGGTTCTAGAATATTATTTCATATTTTGGTTTGGTTGGTTTCCACTTCACTGCTTTTCTAACAGAAAACTTGGTCTGCTGGCTCACCTATCTGAGGAAGTTCTTGAAACCTGACCCACATTCTATTGTCCACTAGGAGCTCCCTTTGGCCCAGTACATTTCTCTGAATATCCCTTCAAGCCATAATACAAGGAGTTTACCTTGAATAACATCCTCTGCCTTGATTGCCTGGCCATACAGAGAGCCTCAAGTTTTTTTATCACAGAGGAGCTTGGTACAAGCACTCAGCTGCACTGTTTCATGAGAAAAACAACTACGTTCCTGCTTACCAAATTGATATAGAAGCCTCTTTCACACCCAAACCTGAGTTCTGCCCCCAGCACTGGACCAACACCCCTATCTGCTAACCAATATGCAGTCATAGCCTACATCATCTTGGCTGGACTAGTCAATAATATGGTCCCCTCCACTGGACCATGGGCCTTGGTAGGCTGCTCAGCATCTTACCTCATCAAGTTAGAACCTCTTCTATGGTGGGCCCTACCCTTCTCCCAACAAAGCAAGTTGACAGCTGAGACCAACAGGACCACTAATGGAATGCAGTATCCTGACAATCCCATCAATGAGAAGTACATTGGACAAATAGAATACCAGGAAACAACACAAATTCTGCCGTCCAGCCTGGCTTTAGGAATAAGGCTTGCAAACAGAAGAATTCAGACATCTACTCTTCAAAGCTGGTCAATTATTGTTTGCCCAAACCTGATGCCACCTTGTTACCACAAATTCCTAACATCAGGTTTCCTAAAATATAGATGCCTGTTCAAAATATAAGGTATAGCAAGAGATTATATACACCTTGTCAAGCCAATGACAAGCCTCATTGCCATCCTCATAATAAAGTTGAGCTGAACTGTTAGGGACCCAGTCTTGGGCAGCTGGCCCGTCAGTTTTGGGGGTCACTTGGGCCAGGGTTTTTGCAGATAAAGCCCACCACAAGAGAGGAGATAACTTAAAGAGGTATGAGAAGGACTTCCTCACCCAGGACCACAGGCCAGCAGCTGGGATTATAGTGTCAATCACCCCTGTGAGGGTGATGTACACAATCCTGAACAGCTTGCCAGTGTGATTGGTTGGGAGGTTGGGTGAGGAGGCAGTCATTGGCTTGGGGGTCACAGGCAGTTCCATGTGGAGCTTGTAGGCAGGTAGGCAGGCAGACAGGCAGGTAGTTGAATTTGCCTCTAAACAACTTGGGTGTTGAGAATATCCATGGGCCTTGACGGTTGTATCTAACTGCAGATTGTATGCGGACCAAGAGATCTAGTTCAAGAATATTTTTTGGGGTGTAATCCTTATATTCAGGTTTTAGAGGGTACTTGTGAAGTAGACAGGGCCAAAGGGAACACCTGAAGGGCAGGAATCTGAAGGTGGAGAGACAGGAGGGCCAGATGATCTTGTACTGATTTGATAGATGGCAAAGACAAAATAAGGCAGTAGCTGTGTAAGCCAAAATAACATAACCTTTATTCAAAAATGGCAATAAGTTTGAAGCACAGGGTCCTTTGGTCTATATAGCACCCCACTTCCAAACTTAATATTTTCCATGGGGGGTTCATCAGGGCATTGGGAAAGTTGGGCCCAGGGGATCTGGGTGCTCAGGTTCAAAGGCAGAAAAATGGCACCCAGGCCAGGAGTTCTTTCATTGGTCAGAGATCTCAAATTGGCTACTTGATTATCTTGCTCTAGAGCTGTGGTCATAGGGTCTGTAAGAGAGGGGGCTAGACTAACAAAGTCTGGCTTCCATCCTGGTGGGACCAACCACCAGGATGCCATCCAGTGCAAGACTGGGATAGCCGCTCAAAGGGGCCTCCCAAAGGAGACCAGATGTGAAAGGGGAGGGAAGTATGCATCCAAAGCCATGACCATGGCTCCAGTAAGTAACCATAGAGAGCAATCCCAAGTGAAAGGGGCCTCTGTATTTGAATCAGGGATTTGGTGCAAGGGGGAAGGATTGACCAAGTCAGAAGAAGGAGTTTCAGTAGTCACAGATCCCAAAGGTGGCAACAACTCTTCAAGATGAGAAGACAACCAAGAGAACAACCCATAGGATCCCAGTTTGAAGGGAATCTGGGTGAGATGCTCAATTACATTTGTAAAATGACTAGGAATAAACTCAGAAGATTGAGAAATCAAGGAAAGTTTGCTCCAAAAGACTGGGTTTGAGGACCAGAACAAGAGGGAAATGGGCACCAGTATCCACACAGCCATCTTGTACCAAGGTGACAACATGATTCCTGCGGGTACCCTTCTTTTGCTAAGACTACTGGGTGGACGGACTTGGAACAATTCCTAACAAAAAACAACAGGCGGGCAGGCAGTTGGGCAGGCGGGTCAGGGAAGGCGGTTGGCAGGGACAATTAAGTGCTCAGGTAAATAACAGGGAATGGTCCAAGTTATTGTTCTTGGAACAATTCCCAACAAAAAACCATGGGCGGACAGGCAGGCAGGCCAGAGAAAGCGGGAGGCAGGGACAACAGCAGGAGTTGGGATAAATACCTTTATTGTTAAACAAACTTTAAAATACAAAAGATTTGCAAAGTCAGGAGTTTATTCAACAATTGAAATTGGTAAGCAAGGGACCTGACGGCTCATGCTTCCATTTTATGCAAAGGGGGGTGATAGGACAGAAGGGGTTATGAAAGGGGCTATCAGAGTGCAATCTAAAGGGGAGCCTATTAAAGAGTACTAGCCAATCTTATCTTGGTTTGAGACCCAGAAAATAGGGGCCACGGGGCTGGATGTAAGACTCAGCCCCTTTATTGGCTAGGAGCCTTCTGAGGACTCAGGGTGCACATTTCCCCTAATGCCTTCCTCTGACGTCTCCACTGGAGAGCTCCAGAACCCAATTGTTTTGGGCCAGGGGACTCCCGGGCCGGAGGAATTAGCTACCTGGGACACCTCTGGTCTTGGGTTTTGGTACCCAATTTCCCTGAGCTGCAGATTTGACCTTTCCAACTTCATGTGGCCCGCATTTTTTTGTTGGTTTGCTAATTGTTTCAGGACCAGGCAACACCAGGACAACAAAAAATCCAACCAAATTAATGTTTCTTCCGCAGTTGGAGGGGACTCCAAAGGGAAAATGAGAACTTTGGCCGGGAAGGCCAACACAAAGCGTTTGTCTACCGTGTGAGCCAAGTCCTCCAGGTTTTGGAGGGGTTTTGCCTGCATGCAGGCCACCTTTTTTGATGGTCTGGGAAATAAATCCCAATCTAGGGCCAAAGGTGGGCCACAGAACTTTACAGGGTCAGGCTGCAGGCTCATGCCTTCTTCCAGGGATGGCTCTTGATTGGCTACCATTGTAGACCTCAAGCTCATGAAGCTAATGGTTGGAATTTTATTGCCTACATTAGGCGCCTTGATTACTCCTCCATTTGGTGCAATGATTCCTTTGGTTTGGCTTGGTTCACCATTTTGGCCATTATTCTTGGTCTCAGCTTGCAGGGCTTGACCCCAGGAAAACGCGGGCAGGCGGTGCTTTGGTCCCTAGGCCTGGCAGCCCGCGGAGATTCAGGGTCAGGGTTTGAATCTTGTCCTTGGGCCCAGGTGTCACAGGTGAATGAATTGTCAATCCTGACATGAATTTTTTTTTCTCAAGCAGATTTTGAATTATCTTATTCTAGTTTTATGCTATTTTTATACAGCTCTCATAGGTTTACCTGCACCTGTTAACCCTCCTGCAGACCTTCTTGCAAACCTTGGTCCAAGTTTTGTCCTCCTGGTTTGCCTTTTAAACTAGTAAATTTCACTGAGTACTTGTCTAACCCAGCTTAAAAAGAGTTCAATTGGGAAAATATCCTCCTAGAAGATCTGCTAGCCTGGACCAGAAAACCAGAATATATAAAACAAGAAGGTATTTGGTATATCATCTAACCTAGGTTCTTCAAAGAAAAATACAACTACCTGCCTGCATATTTAGTATCAATGATCCCACTGCTCACCCCAAGGTCCAACCACCCATAAGAATATGTTGTTGCCAATGAAACCACTTTTACCCATTTTTTTGGAGTATTTTATATTACTCCAACAAGCTTGGTTGATTATATGATTCTAGCCATTGGCCACTGGCCCCTGTCTTTGTTGGGTTGCGCTCTCTTCTATGTTATTGAGTTAGCCTCATTCCTGCAATGAGCTTTTCCCTCCAGCCTTGCAGCCCAGCTCACGCTTACATTTGCTGCCCCCATCACAGTGCTTGAATCCCTGAAATAACCCCAGATTAAGCTAGTTGCTATTAACCAAGCCCTTATTTTAATATTGAATTAAAAAAAGTAAACCAAGTCACAAAATATATATATTAATTTAATTTAATTTATCAAACCAGGAATTTCATTTTAAAGTTTTTTATACCCAAAATGCTTGTCTTTAGAGCTTTGAAAGCAAGAGCTTCAGTTATTACCTCTTACAATGAACCAAAAAACTCTATTAAATTTTGAAAAAACAACTTTTAAAGTTTTTATAAACATTTTTCAAAATTAGGTATTAACCCTGAAAAAATTATGTTTATTAGCAACTAAAACACCATTTTCACTGTTTTGTATCTCTATTGTTTAAACTGGTTTTAAATATCAGCCTGTCTGATATATGAAAAAAGTCATAAAAATAATTTTCATACAAATAATAATGTTTCATCTGAAATATTTATAGTTTAGTAATTAGTAGTTGGGAGAAAGTACTAGTACATGGAGGAACATGAAAGAGCTATGTAATAATATGATTTTATTCAGAGTGACAGCAAAGTTTTATACCATGTTGAAAAGCCATTGGGAAACCAAGGGTGTGACACATATTATATCAATCAAGGTTGGAATCAACTGTATTTTCCCTATAAAATTTGATATTTTATTATAAAGCTTCATTAGCCCTTTTATGATAATATGAATTTTTCAAGAAAGCAGGATAAATGATGCCATAAAATTAGCCCTATAATAGGGTGACACAATGAGCACCCCTTGTTTATCATGAGATATTTGAAATTTGAGTTGTCCAAATTTCTTGCAAAACCCCCTTGCCCCCTGCTCTGCCTGTTTTCCTCTATGAGTATGAGAACATATGAAGCATCTTGAAAGGTGCAGCAGAAGTGTTTTTGGGTGTAAATAGCTTGACAGGGAAGTAATTGATTATGTATAGTTTTTTGGTGTTACCATTAGTGTCCTCCAGGAATTAGATGTGGTTGTATAAAGACACACTAACATTTGAAGGCCAAGGAGTTAGAGATCCAGATTAAGCTGTTGTGGGTTAATCATACATATGGGTCTCCTATGGATTATCAGGCTTCTAGTGCTTGATTTCCTCTTGAAATTGTGCTTGATCTGCTATTTGTGCTTTTATATGATATTTTGTGAGAAAGAGTGTGATATTCAGGGCGGCTTTTCAGGTATTAAAGAGGTTGGTTTAACTTGCATAATACCTTAAAAGCTATCCATGATTCCAAATGCTAGAGTGATGGGACTGAACTATGTACCACATTAAATCCTGACCTGTATTATGAGAAAACATGGGTAAAAGTTCAGTTTATGTTGTTTTGAGGTTTTTTTGCATCAGTTTAGAGATAAGATAAATTAGTGAACCATTAAGTCTTTCTACCCATTAGTTTACATGTGGATGATAAGGGGTGGTCATCATATTTTTGATAGCATTATTAGAATAATAAAATTTCACATCATCCCAAAAGTTTCTTGCTACCTTCAGTGATGCTTTTTTGGGGAATAAAAAGTGGGTCACCTGTCATGTCCTGGGTTAATATCAGGGGATCCTCTTGGGTCTATGACAAGTTGAACCTAAAAATCACATTAAATGACTGGAGCCAGTATCACTAAGTAAATAACATCACTTTTAAGGCTGCATGATGCATATGTGGGAGATCACCTTCTCACTAATTCCAATTATGATAAACTGTATAAAACTTAACTTATTGTAGTCATAATAGTGGCTAGAAATGGAGAGGTTTTTCTCTCTAATAAGTGTTCCCATCTTAAACTTCAATTTGAGAGGGAAAATGAGGTGCTCTGTTAGAACCCTGTACTGATGAAAACTCTGTAATATATCAGGAGGTGAAAAGAGAAGCCTTATGAACAAAATATAGGCAATGTAGAAAGGTCAAACTTATGATCTTAACTTAATTGTTGGGTATTAAAAGAGAGGCTTAGTTGTAGTGGATTTGAAGACATTTTGTTCATTTTATCAAGTTTTCAAATGAGATTGTTGATAATCTCTGTTTAATAACACTAGAAAAATGAGGAAATTAAAAATAAAATGAATCCTTAAAAAGCTTAGTGTTTAAACTACATAACTAAGCTCTGGTTTATTTGAGGATATTGAGCATAATAATTTTTGGTTTCTCTTCTATATATTGGTGTAAAACTTGCCTCTGACTTTCAGGAAGACGCTTATTGCTGATATGAGGTTCTATTTTCCTGTTTTTGTGTCTGAGGGATCATAATAACCAATTTAGAAGATTGATTTGCTATTTTAACCCTCTCAAAGGTGGATCTGGGTTCATTTAGCTCATTTTATCCTTGCTTCCTGGTTGTTCTGACCAATTAAAATACTTTTTGTTTATAATAATTGTGCTTTAGCAATATTACCAGAGTTTTTAGTCTTAAGTCTCAATAATTGGTATAAAAATAAGGGGCTTAATATCATAGCTATCAATTATTTTAGTGAATAATAAATCAAGTATTTGAAATAAAAAAGTTCTTATAGAAAATTAAGCTAACTGGCTCATTTTAATACCTTAAAACATTATTTTACTTCCAATGAATCAAGTCACAGAAAAATAATTATGGTTAGTGATTACCCATGCAACAGGAAATCACATTGAGTAGCTAATTGCAGTGATTATTTAATACTTTTCCAGATTATCAGAAGTTAGGGGTATAACAATATGAGAGTCTATTTTCAAAGAATTTCATAAATTCTACCAGAAAAAAGACTTATGTAGTGATTAAATAAAAATCCTACACATCCCATACATCTTTAGGTTAAGAAAGATATATTAGAACATTTTTGACTATTTTTCAGGGTTTCAGGAAGCCAGGCATAGGTAGAGGCATTAGGTGACTCAGGACAGGGTACCACTGGGCCAGTGGGTAATGCCTGCCATAGGATGGGTGCTAACTTGATAATGTAAGATAAGGATCACCCAAGTAAAGACCAGGGCCCAGAGTTAGGTACCATAGAGTCCACAAATCCTGTAAAAGTAATATAGAGTACTCCAAACAGCTGGGTGGACGTGGTCTTGGCAGTGGTAGTTGGTTTCATTGGATGTTCAGGTCACAGGGTTAAGGGCAGAGTCATGTGGACAAAGTAGGCAGGCAGATAATTGTACTTGATTTTTGAACAATCTTAGCAGTCTCACATACCACTTTTATTTGTGACCTATGTATTCAGTACTTCTAGTTCTTGCCAAAGGGTCAGCAATGAGAATGGTTTCCAAGTTGTACTCTGAATAGGCCGGGTTAGGGGGATACTTGGTAAAGTGCACAGGTCCAAAGGGGCTCCAGGGGACGGTATAGTGCCTAAGGCAGGTTGGCAGGCTGGTCTCTAGAGGGGGTAGTTGCCTGGTTGTCTACTTGGCCGGAGTTAAGATGGAAGATCACTAAGACTAGATAAGGTAGCATTTGTTTGAACCAAAAGTTCATAAAACTTTATTATCAAAAATGATAATAGGGTCATCCCTATACCGCCAGGGTTCTTATACCAGGTGGTTTTGCTTCTTTGCTTTTTGCGGACTTCAGGCCTGTGGATATTTTGCTACAAGACATGGATCTTGGCTTTTGGGTTTGAGGGTGGCGGATCCTGGTTAGGCTTGCTCTGGTGAACAGAAGTAGCAATGCTTTGTTCTACTGCTGCTATTTACTATGTCGTCTGAGCCGGCCAATTGCATTTACCATTATGGACAGAAGACTGGCAGCAGATGGTGCTCATTGGCAGGGCTAGTAGTAGGCTTTGTCTTAACCTCCTTTAGGCAAGTCACAAGCTCTGTGTAGGTCTGGGTCTTCAGTGGCATAAGATTGACAGCAATCTGGTGATTATTTGAGGAATCTCCTTTAACAAGCTGGTGGGTTTCTGTAACTCCTGATTGGGGTAAGGCATCTCCTGTGGCCCAGGGTTTGGTCTAACTGGAAATCTGGCAGGTCCCCATCTACCCTGGATAGTGCAAAGCATTTTCTGAGAGCTGGGGTTCAATTCCCAGGTTTTCAATAAAAGTATTGAAATTTCATTCATGCCATAGGTAATCAACCCTGGGCAGCCAGCACATCATTTTCTGGGATTGGGCAAGCCACAGGCCAGGTGGGCAGAGCTCATCATAGGATTGATGCTAACTTAAAGAGGTAAAGCATATATTTTCTTACCTAAGACCACAGGTCAGAAGCTGGGATTATAGCATCAATTACCCCAGAAAGGGTGATGTAAACTATTCAAAATAGCTTATTGAAGTTATCTAAGGAGAGTTCAGAGTCAGACACAGGCATCAGTTTGGGGGTGAGAGGGGGTTCCATGTTCAGTTGGTAGGCAGGGAAGAAGCTGTATTTTTCTCAGAACAGGAATGAATCAGTGATAAACCAAGGACCCTTTATATTATATCTGGTCAACTCTTTAGTGACAGTCAAGGGACTTTTAGCTAGTATGTTCTCAGAAGTATATCTCTGATACTCAGGCTTCAATGGGTACTATGTGAAGTGGACAAGACCAAAGAGAGCACCTGGAGGACAAAAACTTGCAGGTAGATGGGCAGGAAGGATTAGAGTTGAGCTGAAAGATTAATAAGATAAAATACAGAAATAATTGGGAAGCCAATATCTCATAACCTTTATTCAAAAATGGCAATTAATTCTAACACAAGGTCTAAGGGTTCATATAGATGCCTGCTAGCAGCATTTAATTATAATGGTCAGGATTCATTTAGTTAGGAAATATGAGTTTGAACAGGAAGATTGCTTGGGTTTTGGGATGGCAAAATAGAACTGGAGCAGGAAGGCTGTTCATTGGCTGAATCTTAAAGAAGAATAGCATACTCCTTCTATTCAGGAGCAATATTCTTGGGGGTGGTCTTCTGACCCATGTTTTCTTCAGGTGTGGGATTCTGATTGGGTACCATGGAAGACATTAGTATCACCAGACCAATGATGGGATTTTCCCCCTCCATTTGGGCAATTGATTGAGAAACCCAGTATGCACCACTGCTGGGAGCATTGTATTAGGTTATTTGCGTTTGAGGGCATCTATGGGTCAAATCTTGGGAGATTTGGTCCCAAAAAAACCAGGAAGGAAAGAACTCTGGTCCTCAAGGCTGGCAACCTGTGGTCCAGTTTATCCAAGGTTCAAATATTGTTCCAAACCTTGAGTTTTGAAAGGGAAAATATGTGTTTCCTGACACTAGGTGTATCTTTGTATTATTTAGGTAGGAATAAAAGAGAAACAGATTCAAATTTTATTATTATTGCCAGTTCTGGATATGGTATTCTTTTGAGCCTTTCTGGTAAGCTTTGGAAGCTTGGGATTGATTCCTCCAGTTCTCTTGTTTTGAGCCACTTGGCTCTTTGTCAGTGTTGCATCATCTTTGCCTTTAGTAGATGTGCTGTTTACTATCTCTGTTAAGTCACTTCCCCCTTTGGCTTTAGATCAAACTGGTTTTCCTAGATGTTGTAACTGTGCTGTTTTATCAGAGTTACAAGGGGAAAATATTTAGAAACTAGATAATAATCTTTATTGAGAGATAGGGATTATATAGTCATTGTGAATCAAGGATAACAGGAACATGATTGTGTTGATCACATGGCTGGATGGTGAAGGGGGTGGCTTGATCCTGGTAATGATTCAAGCGCCAAAACAAGGTATCCACCATAAAGGATCATCATCTGTTAATGTTGTTGGATTTGGTAATTCAAGTTGACTTCCTAGTCTGGCTTTGAGTGGCCAGGTAATCAGATTATGGGTTTCAAACCTGCTTGCTTGGAACCTTGCTGGCAGGTTGAGCCTGCTGTTTCAACATAGACATATGAAGAAAACCAATAAAAGCCCAGAAAAGTCTCTAAATTCCATGGCTGACTTGGCACACACTGTTGACAAGCGCTTTGTGTTAGCATACCCTTCTCAAGCTCCACCATCCATGCCTAGTCCCTCCTGCCCAACAGTGGGAGAATCACTGATTAATTTTGATTGTTATTTGGCCTGGTGTTGTCCCCTTCTCAAGATCATTAGATATGGCCAATAAAGTGAGGACACATTGATCATCAAAAATTTCAATGCCCCAGTCTGTAAAGTTATGCCTCCCCCTTGGGCCTCTACTTCAATCCTCACTTAATGCTTGGGTATCTCTGATAAATTACGCCTGGGTATTTATCCAAAGATTTACTGAAAAAACCCAAGAAAAGTCCTCATACTATTACTTGCATAATTAGTTTAAAGATGCCCCCACTTAAACCACCCAAGAGACACCTATGGTTAAATATCATGTGCAAGAGCAGCTGGGAGCAGTGGTAACTGCATCCAAGACAGGTTCCTCAATTTTAGTTGAATCAGTTTGTTCTTTGGTTTTTTCCTTTTGAATTGGTCCAGATTTCCCTGCCTCAAGAAATGCATTTGTATTCCCTCATATCATTGATCAATTGGTTTCAACATCCAATCCCACACCCAAATTCCATCCTCTCTTGTCAGGAATATTCCTGACAACAATCTTTTGCAAGGCAATAGTTTGTGCACATTTTGTCTCACAAATCAAGACAAAAAATTGCAGCAGTTCCCCCTGATTGGGGAAACTGCCGCAAAACAAAAGGTGGATCAAAAAGAATTTAAAAATTCAAAGATTTTAAAATTTGGGTTTTATACCCAGGCCGCAGGCTGCACGGCCAACCTCCAGGCGCCTGCTGGCCGCACACCCAGCCTGGCGGCTTGCCTGCGCGCGCTGCCAGCCAGCTGGCAGGGGACAGCACATCCCCCCACAGCAGGACTGTCCACCACCAGATAAGGAAATTGCCAAAATGCAAAGCCCAATAAAACAATTTCCCAAAATATAAAAATAGGAGAAAGTGTTGCCCAAATTTGGAATCTACTAAATTTGGATGGGGCTGATAGGCTGCCCTGCAAATCACTCCATGCAGAAATTACAGAAGTGGAAATTGGGTGCATGAAAGTGCCTGAAGAAGCTCCAAAGCAATGCAAGTCAGAGATTAACACTTCATTGCTTGCCAAACCCTCTAATCCCAATCCCAAAAGGGAATTCCAGAAAAAACCAAGTGTTTGGGGCCCCCTGTTCAATGTTTTGCACTATTCATGCCCCACCAAGGATGATAGTATATAATAAAGCTCAATCACTTGATGATAGTTTGTGCTATTATTGAAAAAATTACCCCTCAATTGTTATCACATAAATCAACCAAGACTTTTACTCTTCAGAAAGTTAAAGACACTAAGCTTTTTCTGCCCTTACCCAGGACTAGAAGATGAACCACTTTATCTTCTCAGCTGTCCTTACAGCCTGCCTAAGGATTGGGGGCCACCAACAATATCAACTGCATGGGCCATTAAATGATCCAACTGGCAAGTACTTTTACAAGGAGCCAACACAGCTCAATTCCTCCAATCAGTACTCCTGGCCCACACTGGTTTTGCCTCACTCCACTCAGTCCAAAGCTATATACACCTTTATATACTATATACTCACGTATTTTGCTGGTGATTTTGGACGTTATAACATAAACACAAAGGTCTTTTGATGGATGATGTTGTGTTTGGCTCCTGGGGACAACATACAGGAGGACACAGCAGGAAATATTTATAAAAAAAGATTTGAGGTTCAAAGCTAGCCTTGGGTTAGCCTTCAGGGCAAAATTAAGAACATTTACCTTAATTTCCTGGAATACAAGATGAGGACTTCCTTTTGGCAAAAAGGGAAGGAAAAAAGCTTGAAGAATGTTAAAACCAACACAAATGTGAATAAACTTGTCTTTATTAAGAGAAATGATTCTACTTAAATAGTAGACAAGGGACAATGATCACTCATTAGGTAGACAGAGTGGCAGAGGGGGTCACGTTGAGGTGAGGTCATACCAGGATCAACCACAGACAGGTATAATAATCCAGAATGGGTAGATATTGGTACAAAACCATTTACAGAAGGCAAGGAATTTCTAAAATCAAAAGCAAAACCAGTCAAATCTTTGCATATATCATTATTCAAAGGCCATATTGAAATAACATTAATGGTGCAGTTTCTGACATCTCCCCCTCAAGATTGGACACAGGGAGTAGATATTTGTAGAGAAATTTGTAATGGACCCAGGCAAAAGGACGTCCAGAGGACAGCAGTTTTACAGTATACTTGATGCCCTTCTTAAAGGTGACCTCACAGGGCCCAACCCAGAGGGAGTCTAGCTTATGGGCTCTATCTCCTGTACAATTCTGATAGTAGAGAACCAGGTCACCTATTTGATACTCAGGGAGGGGGGCTCTAGCAGAATTGGACAGGGAGAGTTCTAAAGCCTTGACCTTATAGGCAGTGGAATATGCTATTGCTTGGATGTTGATGATACAATTAGTTAAGTCTTTGACATGAGCTTCAGGATTGGCAGACACATCAACTTTGATCAAAGGGGGTCCCATGATTAAAGAGGTTGTGGCTTCACGCCCATACAGCATGGCAAAAGGGAATTGACCAGTCACTTGGTGCTTGCTGATTCAATAAGCAAAGAGAGCAGCAGGGAGAAACATATCCCAATTAGCAGCGTTGGAGAGCGTGAGTTTCCTCATTATAGACACCAAGGTGGAATTAGCTTGTTTAACAGTTCCATCAGTCAAATGGTATATGGCGCAGAGAAAGATTGATGGGTACCCATAGCTTCTAAAATAGAAGTAATGAGGCAAGCATTAAAGTTGGTCCCATTGTCATAAAGCAGCACTTGATGGCAGCCATGTTGGTAGAAGATATCTTGCAGCAAGAAATTAGCAGTTGTCTTGGCAGTTATATCTTTTGTAGCTCTGGCTTTGATCTATTTGCTAAAATGGTCTATGGCAACTTAAATAAATTGACACCCAGACCTAGAACAAGGGAGAGGCCCAACAGCATCAATACTCACAGTGTGGAAGGCATGTTTAGGGGGGATGAGTTTGAATTGGTGTTGGGAAGGGAAAGGGTGTTGGAGCTGGCACAAATGGCAGGAGTTGAGAGCATCAGGAATTAGAAGGCACATGTTTTCCCAGTAGAAGTTCTTGCATAGCCAGTCATGGGTTTTGGCTATACCTCCATGTCCAGTGTCAATGTGAGCCTGGAGGATAATGGCTATTCTCATACTAGGGCAAACATAGGGTAGATATGCATTGTTGAATTTATTGAATAGTTGTCTATCTCAAATTACAGTGTCCTTGGATAGGGTTTGTAGTGCCAGTTGAATGTCTTCTGGCTCAGTGGTCCAGGAGTCAGGGTACCCTATTAATTTGTATAGATGATCAGCATCTGCAGGATGAATAGCTAGTATAGGCATCCTTGACAAGCCATTGGCGTTCTGGTGCTGGGCTCCAGGACAATGTACCACAGTGAAATCATATCCTTGCAGGCGTAGGGCCCAAGGTGCTAGTTGACCTTCAGGTTCCTCTAGTTGTTGCAGCCATTTAAGGGAGGAGTGGTCAGTGACCACAGTGAAGTGGGTCCCATAAATGCAGTGCCTTAATTGCTTTACAGCATGCAACACCTCCAGGCATTCCTTTTCAGTGACACTGTAGTTCTTCTTGTGTTTATTGAGGACCCGTGAAGAGTAAGCTACAGGTCAACCCACACCTTTGTTGTCAAGCTGGGCTAGTATGGCACCCAAAGCTACTCCACTTGCATCAGTATACAAGATAAACTCTTTATCATAGTCAGGGTAGACTAGGATAGGAGCCTCTTTGAGCTTGGCCTTCAATTCTTCAAATTCTTGTTGCTGACTGTCAGTCCACTCAAATGTGTTGTTGCAAAGGAGCTGGACAAGGGGTTTACTGAATTCAGAAAAATTGGGTATGAACTGTTGGTAGTAACCCATCATACCAAGAAATACTTGGGCCTCTCAAAGATTAATGGGAGGTAGCATCTTGTCAATGGCTTCCACCTTATTATTCATGGGGCGGATTCAAGTTTGGGTGACCTCATGCCCTAAGAATTTGAGTCACTCTTTAAAGAAGGAGCACTCGGAGGGTTTGAGCTTCAAGCCAGCTTTGCGGATTTTGATGAAGACAGCCTTGAGGTGTTCCAAATGATTGGTAAAGTTAGCGCTGAACACAGTGATTTTATCAAGGTACACAAGGACACAAGATAGCTTTAGATCTTATAGGATGTAATCCATAGCCCTTTGAAACGTAGCCAAGGGCATTGTAGAGTCCTTGGGGCATCCAAGTAGATTCATAGAGTCCCTCAGAGGTAATGAGAGCAGCATTTTCTTGGTCTTCCAGTGGAAAGTCAACTTGTCAGTATCCAGAAGATAGCTCCATAGCCAAGAAAAACTTGGAACCACCCAGCTGTCTGAGAGCATTGTCAATCCTGAACAATGGGTACAATTCTTTCTTAGTGAATAAGTTCAGGCAGCGGTAGTCCATTACAATGCAATGTCCTCTGTCCTTTTCCTTGAGGATCAGTAAAGGTGAGACTAAGGACTTTGAGAGGGAGCCAAGAGTCCAGTATCTAGGAGTTATTTAAGCTCCTTGGATTCCTGGGCATCCTCTACCCTACTACAGCGGTATGGTTTGTCACAAAAAGGAGGTGCATCACCAGTATCAATCTGATGGATGACTCCTTTAGCTAGGCCATAGTCTGTATGTCCAGAGGCAAAGATATTGCTAAACTGGTTGAGCAGGTCCAAAACGTCTCTTTGCTGATGGGTGACAGTTGGGGGAAGTTGGCAGCGGTGAATAAGGAGAGAACATGAGGATCATCTTCAGGTAGATTGAAATCACTAAAAGTTCCAAAATGGTAGAGGGATGCCACTTGTTCTGCTCCTAATATAAAATCATGCCCTCCAGCCTGGCCCCAAGACACCCGCATGGGTAGGACTGTCAGGTTGGCAAGCAACAGTTGTATAGGCTCTTTGTTGTTTGGTCAGGGATTCCTGGACACAGTCAGAGTTCTTTACACCTTAGGGATTCAGGTGAGTAGAGTTTTAGGAACAACTTCTTGGGTAGTTCATAAGAAATCTGAGAGTCAATAACCACTTGGGAGCCTGGAGGGATGGTGATAGCTGCAGGGGCAAAAAGAGGTACACTTTCCTCTGCAGGACAGGAAGGAGGAGGGAGCACATGTTGGAGGAGTGAGTCCTATACTTGAGAGAGAAGATACCTGTGGGGTACTCAAGCACGCAAGTTTTAAGACGTTTTCCTGGGAGCCGCAGAGGTTCCTAGAAAATCAAAGGGACCTCATATCCTAAGAGCAATAGATATCCATCTTGCAGGTTTACAATCCCGTTATACTCACAGAGGAACTGTGTATCAACCAAGGGGTCATAGCTTTTGTTCTCAAGGACAACAGCGGGGGAAGCAATGAGGAGTTTCCCAAAACTCATGGGTAGGTTGGAGTAGGCACCAATGGCTTGAGTTTGTGCCATGCCAGCTGTGCCATAAAACTGAGTATAGTTGAGGTTATGAGCCAGTTTAAGCTTCTTCACTAGTTTTGAAGATACTACATTGACTGGAGAACCCGTGTCCAGGATGGCCTTGATTTTAACCTTTTGGATTGATACTTCCACACGGGTTGCATCTTTCCCAAAGGGGGGCAAGACAGCCAACACATCCTGTTCAGCCTCTAGCTCTTTTTCCCATTTAGCTAACATGCATCTTAAGGCAGGAATATCCTTATACACAGTCTGCAGTGGGAGAGATTCAATCAAATTTTGTAAAGAGAGCTTTGGCTAGCTTGGCAGAATCTTCAGAAGAGTCTACCAAGACAGGAGGTTGATGGGCCTGGGCTAGGTAAGGGCAAGCCACCATATCCTTGGCTTCACTTGAAGGTACTCAGGAAGTAGTGGTGGTTTTTCCTGAGCAAAGCTTGTAAGGGACAGACATAGTTTCTGGAACAGCCAAAACAGAGTAGCCATAACCATCAGATTCTTCACTATCTTAATCTTCAGGTTCTGAATTACTGGAGAGATCATGGAATAGATGAAGAATAGTTGGGCCAGAGGAAGAAGGAGCTTCCTTGTCAGAAGGAGGATAAGGAGGAGACAGGGGAGATTCGTCAGCAGAGAGCATCTCTGCCTCTAAGCTGATCTCTCTTTTCCTGCCTGTTCCTTGGGGTCACAACCTTCTACCTGGGGATTAGTGCAGGTATGTGAGCCGTGCCCTATTTGACCACAGTTATGACAGCCTTGCCTCTTAGTTTGTCCACCTGAACCCAGAGTCATAATGCGCAGCGTAAAAGAGGTGATCCTGGCATTACTGGCTTTATTCTCACACACCACAAGTACCCCCATGGGTCAAATGCATGTCTTGTAAGAGTGTCTTAATACTCTTCATGGAAGCAAGAGAAGCTTTGTGTGCCTTAAAGTGTAGGCATAGAATTTGGTTCACCTTCAAAGCATTTAAACATAATGTGTAAGCTTCCCGGGGAGTTAACTGTTAACTGGTGATTAACTGTTGACCTTCAATATAGAAGCAATCTGCAAACTCAGCCAGGGTTTCCTTGGGCTTAAAGGCAATGTGCATAAATGCATCTTTCTTGACCTCTAAGCTAAGATCTCCTTCAAACTCCTCAATAAGAAGGAGCTTCATGTCCTCCCAAGTAACAATGGAGGGGAGTTTGGGGACCACTACTTCTTGGCACGTGGGGTGAAGACTGTTGTAAATTGCGCCAGTAATGCCATTTTGATATGGCCTTCAAATATTGATATCTGCAAAGATTTAGTTGGTTTTGCTTTCAATTTTGGGAATTCCTTGCCTTCTGCAAATGGGTCTGGCTCAATATCCACCCATTCCAAAATATCATACCTGTCCTTGACTGATCTTGGTATGACCTCATTCTAACGTGACCCCTTCTGCCACTCTGTCAACCTAATGAGTGATCATTGACCCTTGTCTACTATTTAAGTAGAATCATTTCTCTTAATAAATATAAGTTTATCCACAGTTGCGTTGGTTTTAACATTCTTCAAGCCTTTTTTATTTCCTTTTTGCCAAAAGGAAGTCCTCATCTTGTATTCCAGGAAATTAAGGTATGTGCCCTTAATTTTGCCCTGAAGGCTAACCCAAGGCTAGCTTTGAACCTCAAATCTTTTGTTATAAAGCTTTCCTGCCTTGTCCTCCTGGATGTTGTCCCCAGGAGCAAAACACAACAAAATGGTGCTCACTACAGGAGCTGCAAGCCCCTTGGCTACCCCATTCCACACACATTTTCTGGTCCTTCTCCCTTTGTTTCTGAAGTACCCAAATAACCTAAAATTTCTAGTCCTCCTCTAGAAGAAGACATCACCAATGCCCCCTCAACTCCCATGGTACTGGTGCTGTCCCCCAGGCCCGCGTGGGCCCCTCTCCAACTTTCTCTCTCAACTGCAAGAAAGCTTGTGCTGCCGCCTGCTCTCTACTCTATTCTGGCACTGTGGCAATGCACACTATCCCTGGTCTCTGTCCCAGGTATGCTTCCAAAGACCTGTACTCCTTCCTCTTGGACTTTGGTCTCCCCCGCGCTGATGGAGTCCATGGATACAATTGGTGTGTTAGTCAACCAGTTTATTCAACCTGCCCTGGTTCACCATCAACTTGCATTAGAATCCCAGAACCAGCTTTTAAATGCTGTAGCCACCGCTATCTCAAACAACCATGCTCAGAATATGGTATATCAAGAATGGTCATACAGCCTCTTTGTGTGTATTTCTGATAACCAGCACAACTTGCTGGCCTCCCAGAAGTACTTGACCTCCTCAATTAATTCCCTTTGTTCCTTGATCCCTGGATACATCAAGGATTGACTATGCAAATTGGATGAGCATCAAGCAACATGGCATGGACAAATTGAGGCCTCTCTGCTAAAGCATCACCAGGACTTTGAGACTCTGTTTAGCAAACTTAACCAATTTTGAGAACATATTAATTCTCAGCTTGAATTGGTTGAGACCCATGTTGATACTTGGGGCTGACATCTGCAGCATCAATATGGTCTGGATAAGGCTGCACTAGGCAACACTCTGTATCAAGTACAAAATTACATGGATGATAGAGTAGCATCCATTGAGGTGACACCTCCTGCTCCTCCTGCTGAGGTCCCGTCTGACTTTGAAGCCAAGGTATGGGAAGCCATAGTGGAGCTCAAGGCTACCACTTGGCGTCAATATTCTGTTCAGAACCCTCCTCCAGCAACCTATGCCTGATCCTTGCATTGCTTTGCTCAGTGATCAAGTAGCTACTTTGTAAGGAGAAATTGAGTACTTAAGACAACACCTCTCTAATCCTGAAGACTCATCCTCTGCTTCTGAAGGCAAAGAGGAAACTGAAGTTGCTAATACTACCGCTAATGGCAATCATGGTTGTTGACCTGGTTTGGAAGGCCAACCCTGGGTCAACTGTGCCCTTGCACTAGATCAGCTAGAAGAAGTAACAAATGATGTTGCTGATAGGCAGGACACATTGGAGAGAGAGGTAAAAAACCTCTCTCATTTTACTGAGACAATTAATGGACAGGTCATCCCCTTGGTTGCTCAGACCACTTTCCTGACCACTTGTCTCAATGAGGTTGCTGGCACCCTATTAGTACAACAAATTAAGATTGACAAATTAGGAGCTGCCGCCACCACTGATAAAGATATTAGTGGACAGAACAGCTCTACCTTGGATAACCTAGAGGAAAGCCTTCAACTACTCTGGGATAGACAAACTACTGCTGAATCTGAGTTTGAGGGCAATCCCCACATTAACGTCCTCAATTCAGGTGACAACAGCCAATCCACCTCCTCATCCATTGACCCCAATTACAAGCCTTTGTTCAAGCAGATATTTGACCTTAAAACCTCTACCATTGCTGCCTTTCTGACAATTTATGAGACTGTAATGCGCAGGACCACTGATAAACTTAAGAAGAAGCATATTCTTACCTGCCTGCATCCCATGTGCCAAGAAGTTGTGGTCCTCAAACTCCCTTCTATTGTCACTTGGGATGACATAAAGCAACTCCTAATTGAAGAATTTGGAGGAGATCTAAGCTTGGAAGTCAAGAAGGATGCGTTTATGCATATCTCATTAAAGACCAAAGAAGCCTTGGCTGAGTTTGCCAATTTTTTTCTACATTGAAGGACAACAGTTGATCACCAGTTGTCAATTAACTCTCCAGGACGCGTACACAGCATGTTCAAACGCTTTGAAGGTGAACCAACTCCTATGTCTGTACTTCAAGGCCCACAAAGCTCCCCTTACTTCAATGAAGATCTTCAAGACCCTCTTGCAGGACATGCACTTGACCCATGGGGGTACCATTGTGTGTGAAAATAAGGCCAACAACACAGGAACCACCTCCCGCACTCCACACATTATGACCCTAGGCTTAAGTAGGCAGTCTAAGAGACAAGGATGCCATAACTGTGGTCAAATAGGACACCACTTACGTACCTGCACCAACCCTTGGGTAGAGGATTGCGACCCAAAGGAGCAGGCGGGAAAAGAGAGGACAGCTTAGAGGCAGAGACGCTCTCTGCTGACCAATCTCCCCCGTCTTCTCCTGATCCCCCTTCTGATGAGGAATTTTCCCCCTTGGCTGGCCTGACTATCCTTCACTTGTTCCATAACCTCTCTAGTGATTCTGATCCTGAGGACTCTGAATGTGATGAGTCTGATAGTTATGGCTACTTGGTGCTGGTAGTTCCAGAGACAGTCTCCGTCCCTTACAAGCTACGTTCAGGGAAAACCACAACTACAACTTGCCCATCTGCAAATGAAGCTAAGGCCATAGTGGCTTGTCCTTACTTGTCTCAGGCTCATTGTCCCCCTGTCTTGGTAGATTCCTCTGAAGAGGCTGCTGAACTAGCAGAAGCTCTCTTTCAAAATGTGACTATATTGTTCCCCTTGCAGACTGTGTATAAGGAAATTCCTGCCTTACAATGCATGCTGGCCAAATGGGAGAAAGAATTGGAGGTAGCTCAGGATGTGCTAGATGTCTTACCCCCTTTGGGAAAGATGCTAATCTTATGGAAGTATCAATCCAAAAGGTTAATATCAAGGCTATCTTAGACACATGCTCTCCAGTCAATGTGGTATTGTCCAAGTTAATGAAAAAACTTAAGCTGGCTCTTGACCTCAACTACACTCAACTATATAGTACAGCTGGCATAGCCCAAACTTGAGCCATTAGTGCTTACTCTGCCCTGCCCATGAGGTTTAGGAAGCTTCTTATTGCATCCTCTGCAGTTGTCCTTAAAACAAAAGTTATGATCTGCTGGTTGGTACGTAGTTCCTTTGAGAGTACAACATGATTTTGAACCTTAGAGATGGGTACCTATCACTCCTAGGGTATGAGATCCCTTTAATCTTTGAAGAACCCCCGCTTCTCCTGGGAAAACGTCTTAAGACTTGCGTGCTTGAGTACCCACTGGTATCTTCTCACTCAAGTACAGGACTCATTCTTCCAATATGCGTTACCCTCCTCCTTCCTGTCCTGCAGAGGAAGGTGTGTCTCTTCTTGCCCCTGCAGTTATTACCATCCCTCCAGGCTCCCAAGTGATTATAGACTCCAAGATATCCTACAAGCTTCCTGAAAAATCTTTTCTGGAGCTATATTAACCTGATTTCTTAAGCCATAAAGAGCCTTGGTTATGCCCTGGGATTTTGGACCAAACTCATAAGGAGCCTGTACAGCTGTTGTTGGCTAACCTGGCCGCCCTGCCTATGCAGGTGACCAAGGGCCAGGTTATCAGGCATGGTTCCATATTAGGTTCAGAGCAAGAGGCGTCCCTCTACCCCTTTGGAACATTTAGTGATTTTAACTTGGCTGAAGGAGATCCTCAGGTTCTCTCCCTGTTCACCGCCGCAGATTTCCCACAACTGTCACCCATTCAACAAAAAGATGTTCTGGAACTGCTAGATCAGTTTAAGAATATCTTTGCCTCAGGACCCACCAACTATGGACTAGCAAAGGGGATTATCCACCAGATTGATACAGGTGATGCCCCACCCTTTTGTGCCAAACCTTACTGCCGCAGCAGGGTAGAGGATGCTCAGGTCTCTAAGGAACTTAAGCAGCTCTTAGACACTGGGCTACTAGCTCCCTCTAGGAGCCCTTGGGCCTCCCCATTGTTGATCCTCAAAAAGAAGGATGGAGGCCATCACATTGTGATGGATTACTGTTGCCTGAACTTGCTCACCAAAAAGGACTATTATCCTTTGCCTAGAATTGATGATGCACTTAGAAGATTAAGGGGATCAAAGTTTTTTTTGGCTATGGACCTAGCTTCTGGATACTGGAAGGTTGAATTATCTCCTGAAGATAGAGAAAAGGCTGCGCTTATCACCTCAGAAGGTCTTTTTGAACCCACTTGTATGCCCCAAGGACTCTACAATGCCCCTGCTACATTTCTATGGGCTATGGACTCTATCCTGCAAGATTTGAAGCTCTCCTGCGTCCTTGTAAACCTTGATGATATTACTGTGTTCAGCTCCACTTTTACCAACCATTTGGACCACCTCAAAGCTGTCTTCCTCAAAATTTGGGAGGCAGTCCTGAAAATCAAACCCTCCAAGTGCTCCTTCTTTAAAGAGTGACTCAAATTCTTAGGGCATGAGGTCACCCAAACTTGAATCCGCCCCATGAATAGTAAGGTGGAAGCCATTGACAAGATGCTACCTCCCATGAATCTCTGAGAGGTCCAAGTATTTCTTGGCATGATGGGGTACTATCAACAATTCATCCCTGATTTCACTGATTTAAGCAAACCTCTTGTCCAGCTCCTTTGCAACATATTATTTGAGTGAACTGACAGCTAGCAACAAGCATTTGAAGCGTTGAAGGCCAAGCTCAAAGAGGCTCCTTCTGACGGATCCAGGCCTAACCAGTCCATCCTGCCATTATCCTGCCCTTGACTCTTATTGCTGTTACCTTCCTGGGACAAAGCTTTGAGGAGCTTTGCCTCCAGGGAGGCAATTTTCTTGGATAACACTTTATTGTCATCCCGCCAACGAGCCATGATTTCAATGCTTTTTTCCTCTTGTGCTCTCAACGCCTCAATTTCAAGATTCATCATTTCTTTTACTTGTTGCAAGATTTCATCCCATACTACCAACAAGTTCCAAGCATCCCAAGCATAAATTTGGTTCCCTTGGACGGGAGTCCCTTCCTTTGCAAAGTAATTGGAATACAGCTCTTTGAACACAGCCTTTACTTCTACTAAAGATTTGGCAGGAAAAGTCTTAGTGACCTCCAGGCTGGTCCAAGCTTCTTACAATGTACTTGTAGGAACCTCCTTTCTTGCTGCAGCAGTTTCCACACAAAGGACACCAAACTTGGCTCTCTCAAATTTTAACAAAGAAGGCATGCCAATTGAAAAATAGGTGAGGGGAAAGCGTCAAAACCAGCAATGAATATATATTTTATTAATGTTTAACTGTTTTTGCTTATATATCATTTGGGGCATACACGGCTGAAAACCCCTCCAGTTCCTGAATCAACCAATGATTTGCGTCACGTGGTCTATGACATACAAGTCATCCAACATAGATCTTTACCTGAAAGATCACCAGCAATTCTCAACCTATGAGAATTGACCTACAATGGGCAGAAGTCACCTGACTCCATTCAACCCAATGTACCAATTTGGCATGGAGCTTCCCCAGCTCCCAGCACCAAAACCCTGTGGATTGCACATCCTAAACTCAGCTATCAGTGTTCCAACTGGGAACCAGCTGATCAAACCTTAATTCCTAGGCATCCTTGCCTTTATTTAGTTATTTTTGCATTTAATGGTTTTTTGCCTTTAAAACCCATTAAACTGCTTCAAAACTTGAACCAGGCGCCACCACGGCGCCCAGCAATTTTCTCAGGCGCCGCAATGTCGCCTGAGAAAATTTGATAGCAGCGCCTTGGCGCATCTCAAATTCATTAGGCGGCGCGGCAGCGCCTCTAACCCAATAAATTTGCCAACACAGCGCTTTTAACCCAAATTCCGGGGGGTTTCCCATGGTTAACCTTAACCAAACTTCTTGACAAAGTCAAGGCCATTTTAATATAATTAAATCCTCATTAATTATATCCTGTATTTATTAATTAATCTTCTTGATTAACTAACCCATTTTGAGACGCCTAATCTCCAAGATTGATTTGGCCAATCTTGCCTCAATTCTTTTAGTTAGCCTAAACTAACTAAATATCAATATTCTATTCTTTTATTAAACATAGATATCCAGTTTCTAGGAACCTTTTCCTCAAGAATTCCAAACAAACCTATCTATATGTAATAAACAGAAAAAGCAGAACATCTTTATATTTTGGAGCATTTATTTGGCTAAACACTCAGAAGTGACTGTAGTACGGTCACACTCCTATCCTAGTCTACCCTGACTATGATAAAGAGTTTATCTTGTATACTGACACAAGTGGAGTAGCTGTGGGTGCCATACTAGCCCAGCTTGGAAATAAAGGCGTGGATTTACCTGTAGCTTACTCTTCACGGGTCCTCAATAAACACAAGAAGAACTACAGTGTCACAGAAAAGGAATGTCTAGCTGTTCTGCATGCAGGGAAACAGTTCAGACACTACATTTACGGGACTCACTTCACAGTAGTTACTAACTATTCCTCCCTAAAGTGGCTGCAGCATTTAAAGGAGCCTGAAGGTCAACTAGCCCGTTGGGCTTTACACCTGCAAGGATATGATTTCACTGTAGTACATTGCCCTGGTGTGCAACATCAGAATCTGATGGTTTATCAAGGATGCCCATACTAGCCATCCATCCTGCTGACGCCAATTGTCTATACAAGTTGATAGGGTACCCTGACTCCTGGACCACTGAACCAGAAGACATTTGTCTTGCCCTGCAAGTCCATCAAAGGACACTGTGATTCAAGATAGACAACTCTTCAAGAAATTCAACAACACTTTTCTTCCCTACATCTGTCCTAGCATGAGGGTTGTCATCATCCTCAAAGCCCACATTGACACAAGACAAGGGGGCATAGCAAAAACTTATGACTGGTTGTGTAAGAACTTCTACTGGGAGAATATGTGCCTCCTAATTCCTGACATCCTTGCCTCCTGTCATTCTTGTCAGCTCCAACGCCCCCAACCTTCACAACATCAGTTCAAGCTCATCCCCCTAAGCATGCCTTCCATAATGTGAGTATTGATGTGGTTGGGCCTCTCCTGTGTTCTAGGTCTGGGTGTCAATTCATCTTGGTAGCTGTCAACCACTTTAGCAAATGGGTCAAAGCCAGAGCAACCAAAGATATAACCACCAAGACCACAGCTAATTTCTTGTTTCAAGACATCTTCTACCGTCATGGTTGTCCTCAAGTCCTGCTTTCTGACAATGGGACCAACTTTAACGCTTGCCTCATAAAATCCTTTATAGAGCTATGGGTACCCATCAATATTTCTCTTCACCATATAACCCATCAACCAACAAGACTGTGGAACAAGCAAACTCCACCCTTGTGTTCATCATGAGGAAGCTCACTGTCAGGAAGCCAGTTGTAGGTAGAGGCATTGGGCGGCTCAGGGGGGAGGTGCGGCCAAGCCGGCAGGTAGGTCCCACCATAGAAGGGGTGCTAACTTGATAATATAAGACAAAGATTGCCCAAGAAAGGACCAGGGTCCAGAGTTGGGGATCACAGAATCCACCAATCCTGTCAAAGTAATATAGAGTACTCCAAAAAGTTGGGTAGAGGTGGTCTCAGCGGCAGCAGTGGGTTCCAAGGGGCGGTTTGATCTTGGGGTTAATGGCGGAGTCATGGGAACAAAGTACACGGGTAGGTAGTTGTACTTGTCCTTGAATAATAAGGGCAGTATCTTGACTCTCTTTCCTTCACGTCCTATGTATTTGGTACTTCTAGTCCTTGCCAAAGGGTCAGCAATGAGAATGGTTTCCAAGTTTTACTCTGAATAGGCCGGGTTGGGGGGTATTTAGTAAAGTACACAGGTCCAAAGGGGGCTCCCAGGGGACGTTATAATGCCTGGGGCAATTTGGCAGATTGGTCTTGGGAGAGGGCGGCTGCCTGGTGGTCTATTTGACTGGAATTAAGATGGAAGATCACTAAGAATAGACAGGGTAAGATTTGTTCAAACCAAAGGTTCATAAAACTTTATTATCAAAAATGATGATGGGATCTTCACCATACCGCCGGGGTTTTTATACCATGGGACTTTGCTTCTTCAATTTTTGCAGGGTTCAGGTTCACAGACAAGGCACTGGCGGGGCATGGGTCTTGGCTTGGAGTCTCAAGGGCAGCAGATCCAGGTTGTGCCTGCTCTGGCAAATAGAAATGGTAATGCTTTGTTCTGCCGCCACTGTTCACTATGTCACCTGAGTAGTTCAATTGTACTACCCCTTCTGGGCGGAAAGCTGACAGTTGCTGGTGGTCATTGGCAGAGTTAAAAATAGATTGTGTTTAACCTCCTTAAGGCAAGCTGCAACCTCTGTGTAGGTTTGGATCTTTGGTGGCTCAAGGTTGGCATCAATCTGGTTACCATTTGGGGGATTGTCCTTGGGAGACTGGTGGGTCTCAGAGTAACTTGTTAACTCAGGTTTGCAATTTAACAAATAGGCGGTCTCCTGTCCACTTTGTGTGACTCAAGTAGTCCTTGGAGGGTCAGGGTTGGATTCCAGGGTTTCCAATGTTGGTTTCCAAACTCCTGTATTGGCATTGGGCAGGTTGGCAGTAGGTCCTACACCAACCTCTGTTAACCAGGTTACATCCCCTTTGCAGGTATGGGTCTTCATTGGCACCAGTTTGGCGGCAGACTGGCAATTATTCAGGGAATTGTTTGTAGTAGGCCGGCAGGTTATGGAGTAATACATCAATTTGAGCCTGTGACTTAACAGATTGACGGGTCCTGAACTACCCTGAAGGGTTTTATCCGCCTTCTGGGGACTGGGGTTTAACTCTTGGGTTTTTAATACAAGTATTGAAATGTCATTCATGACACTCACTCTCTCTGATGCTGCTAACTGGGATATGTTCCTCCCTGCTGCCCTCTTTGCGTATAGATTCAGCAGACAAAGTGACTGGCCAGTCCCCCTTTGTCATACTGTATGGACAAGAAGCCACTACCCCCTCAATCCTGGGACCCCCGTTGATTGAGGTCAACGCTTCTACTAATCCCAAAGCTCATGTCAAAGATATGACTAACCATATCATTGACATCCAAGCTACCGCCTATTCTACTGCTTACAAGGTCAAAACACTGGAACTCTTGCCATCTAATGCTTCCAGAGCCCCCCTTCCCAAATATTAAGTGGGTGACCTAGTCCTCTATTATCAAAATTGTACTGAGGGGCGTGCGCATAAGCTAAACTCCCTCTTGGTTGGACCTTGTGAAGTCACCTACAAGAAGGGTGTTGAGTATACTGTGAAGCTACTGTCTTCTGGCCGCCCTTTTGCCCGGGTACACTCTAAATTTCACCGCAAATATCAACTCCCTGTGCCCAATCTTGAGGGGGATGTTTCAAATTACACCATTAATGTCATTTTGATATGGCCTTCAAATATTGATATGTGCAAAGATTTAGTTGGTTTTGCTTTCAATTTTGGGAATTCCTTGTCTTCCACAAATGGGTCTGGCTCAATATTCACCCTTTCTGAAATATCATACCTATCCTTGACTGATCCTGGTATGACCTCATTTTAACGTGACCCCTTCTGCCACTCTGTCTACCTAATGAGTGATCATTGACCCTTGTCTACTATTTAGGTAGAATCATTTCTCTTAATAAAGACAAGTTTATCCACATTTGCGTTTGCTTTAGTATTCTTCAAGTTTTTTCCTTTCCTTTTTGCCAAAAGGACTTTCACATCTTGAATTCCAGAAAATTAAGGTACATGCCCTTAATTTTGCTCTGAAGGCTAAACCAAGGCTAGTTTTGAACCTCAAATCTTTTGTTATAAAGGTTTCCTGCCGTGTCCTCCTGGATGTTGTCCCCAGGAGCCAAACACAACAAAGAAAGGTAAGGATATGTTCCTTTTTGAGCTTGTCAGTAGTCTTACGCATTGCAGTCTTGTAGATTGTTAAAAAGGCAGCAATGGTAGAGGGTTTAGGGTCAAATATCTGTTTGAAGGTTGGTTTGTAGTTTGGGTCAATGGACAAGGAAGTGGACTAGCTGTTTTCATCAGGGTTGAGAACATTGATGTGAGAATTGCCCTCAAACTCAGATTCAGCAGCGGGTTATCTAGCCCAGAGAAGTCAAAGACTCTCATCTAGGGTATCCAGTGTAGAGCTATTCTGTCCACTGATATCTCTGGCGGTAATAGCAGCAGCTCCAAATTCATCAATTTTGATCTGTTGTACTACCAACGTGCCAGTAACCCCATTGATACAAGTAGTCAGGGAAGTTGTTTGAGCAACCAGAGGGGTAACTTGTCCATTTATTGTCTCTGTGAGTTGGGAGAGGGTTTTAACCTTGCTTTCTAGAGCATCTTGCTGATCTGCCACATCATTAGTCACTGCTGCTAAGTGGTCCAAGGAATGAACACATTTGACACAGGGTTGTCCTTCTAATCCCAGGCAACACACATGGTCATGGTGAGTAGGAGTACCAGAGACTTCAGTCTCCCTTTCACCATCAGACTCAGAGGGAAAGTCATCAGGGTCAGAGAGATGTTGTCTCAAATACTCAATCTTGCCCTGAAAAGTAGCCACTTGATCAGTTAGTATGGCAATGCAGGAATCAGGTGTAGGTTTGACAGGCAGGGCAGAGGCTTGACGTTGGGTAGTAGCTTTGAGTTCAGTTATAGCTTCCCATACCCTTGCTTAAAAGGCAGATGGGGCATCAACTGAAGGAGTTGGCGGAGTCACTTCAATAGAGGCCACCCTATTTTTGATATAGTTCTGAGCCTGACTTAGAGTGTTTCCCAAAGCAGCCTTATCCAAGCCATACTTTAAATGTAGATTTTGGCCCCAAGTATTGATGTGGGTCCCAATCAACTTGAGTTGGGAATTAACATGCTCTTGAAACTGATTGAGTTCAGCAACTAGAGTCTCAAAATACTGACAGTATTTTAGGAGGGTTGACTCTATCTGGCTACGCCAAGTAGCTTTGTGGTCATCCAGTTCACAAAATTGATCCTTAATATACCCATGAAGCAAGGAGCAAAGGGAGTTTATAGACAAGGTCAGATACTTTTGTGAAGCTAACAAGTTGCGCTGGTTATCTGAAATGTAAGAAAATAGACTATGGGAACATTCTTGATAGGTCATATTCTGAGCATGGTTGTTAGAAACAGCAGTGGCTACAGCAGTCAAGAGCTGGTTTTGCAATCCCAACGCCAGTTGATTATGGACCAATACAGGTTGGATAAATTGGTTAACTAATACACCAATAGTCTCCATTGATTCCATCAGCGCGGGGGGAAGACCAAAATCCAAGAGGAAGGAATATAGGTCTTCAGAAGCATACCTGGGACAAAGACCAGGGATAATGTGCATTGCCACAGCGCCTGTGTGGAGGAGAGAGCAGGCAGCGGCACAAGCTTGTAGTTGAGTGAGAAAGCTGGAAGGGGGCCCAAGAGGACCCGCAGGACAGCACCATTACCATAGGAGTGAAGGGGCATCAGTGATATCTTCTTCTAGATGGGGACTAGAAACTTTGGGTTGCTTGGGTACTTCAGAAGCAAAGGGAGAAGAACCAGAGAATGCACATGGGAACAGGGTAACCAAGGGGCTTGCAGCCCCTGTAGTGAGCACCATTTTTTTGTGTTTGGCTCCTGGGGACAACATCCCTGAGGGCAAGGCAGGAAAGCTTTATAACAAAATATTTGAGGTTCAAAGCTAGCCTTGAGTTAGCCTTCAGGGCAAAATTAAAGGCACATATCCCAATTTCCTGGAATAAAAGATGAGGACTTCCTTTTGGCAAAAAGGAAATAAAAAAGGCTTGAAGAATATTAAAGCCAATGCAAATGTGGATAAACTTGTCTTTATTAGGAGAAATGATTCTACTTAAATAGTAGACAAGGGACAATGATCACTCATTAGGTAGACAGAGTGGCAGAAGGGGTCACGTTAAAATGAGGTCATACCAGAATCAGTCAAGGACAGGTATGATATTTTGGAATGGGTGGATATTGAGCCAGACCTATTTGCAGAAGGCGAGGAATTCCCAAAATTGAAAGCAAAACCAGTCAAATCTTTGCATATATCATTATTTGAAAGCCATATCAAAATAGCATTAATGACGCAATTTCCAACAGATGAGGATGATCTATCCCATTGTGACTGCACTCACCAGGTTCCAAATGGCCAACTTGGTACCCTATTTTGCTAAAATACTCCCCCAATTGTTGGGTATTTACACCTCCCTTTTAATGAATGCAAGAGTTGTAAAAGACCTTGCTTTGTCCTTCTCTACTCAAATAAAGCTCAAAATTTTTAGTTTAATTTGCCCATTTGGTTTTTGCCTGTTGCTATAAGTGGTCAGCTAATTCCTCCCCCCTTTTGGCCTCCCAGGAATTGTTAGTGTCAACCATTTGATTGTTGCTGAAATCATGATATTATTATGGTTGAGAACATGGTTTTATCTCCTAATAACCTGCCCTCAATTCTCACACAGTCCCTGATCCTCTGCAGGAATACTGCATAGGCACCAGCCAATCAGATTTCTCTCCGGAAATTGACCTAAAAATCTCCATTCTCTCTGACACTGGGCTGCAAAAATTATCATCCAGCAAATCAGGGGGTCCCACAGCTTCTAGTAGCACTCTTGCCCCAAAGTATGCCACTTAAAAGATAAGCAGGCCCATTCTTTGAGTTTTTGGTTTGTCTTTCCCCATGGCAAGGCCCTTAGAGCACCAGATCAACTGGTGGACAAGCACAGCAAGAATTAGACCCATCACTCTGAGTTCAGTGTCACGCGGGGTTCCCCCAATTGACAATCAACACCATTGCTGATACCACATTTGAGGCCTCAGTTTTCCCAGATATCTGATTCCACCTGTGTGGGATCCAGTGCTTGATCTCAGACAGCCTGGACCTATATTTTTATCTTAGTCAGTGCAGTTAGGCCAACTCACAAAAACCTAGCCCAAAGGCATAAGGAAGCTCAATGAGACCACCCTCAAGAAAATAACTTCTCATTTTACTGGGGCACTACCAGCCCATTTATGACATCACTCCAGAGAGATCTGCCAACACCTTAACAGGCAACATCTACATTTTCATAAGCACACAACAGCCTCTCTGTGGGGTTCCTGGTCACCAGTCCCCAAAGTGTGTCCTGGGTCATAGCCAGGGACCGGCTTGGAGGAGTTGTCATTTCCCAACAGTGATGTGTGGCTGATCAGAAGCTTGTACTTGGCCTGCATAACTGCAAACTCTTCCAGCACTTTTCCAATCACTAGGAGGGCATCCCCACCATGCAACTGTACTTCAGCGGGCGCCAACCCCTCTGTGGGTCTGTATCACTCTTGTAACAACCTGGTAAATCCATTCCCTATAAACTCCCTTCCCCTATCTGTCAACTCAAGATGCCTAGTCAATCTCTCTCACTCCTCCTGGGAAGACTTACTAGTGGCAAATCTCCTACAACTCTGACAATAGGTATCCTCTTCCCCTTGACTAGGGTAAAAGATATGGGGTAATTCACTCATTGGGCTTGTACTCTAATTAATGGAAATTTGGGCAGGGGTTGTAATAGGCCTTTATTCACGGTCAGAAGTAAGATCCCCTTAAAGAACTTCTTATATAATGCCTGGGTAAGGGAAACAATATGGTTTTTCCAATACTGGGAGTCCCCCACCAATCTCTTGGACTCCTTGTAATTGATCTTGGGCTCCTGCGCTTTGGTCTTGGGCTACTGCAGTCTGCTCTAACTCTAGCTCCTTCTTTTCAGCTCTGGCTGATTTATATTGGGCTTCTGTACCTTTAGCTTGGTCTTCAGCTTCTTTTTTAGTCCTTGTGGTCTTTGTAATTCACTTGATCTAGTCCCTGAAGAGTCTCAGATAGCTCCCCCTTTTATAGCTTCTTGTTTCAGACTAAAAATCTCACTTAGAACTCTGGTTCTCAAAATCTTAAACTATCTGGGTTTTCTCTCTATATATTAAACTTTAGAACTTACTTCAGCCAATGAAAGCCCTGAATTTTCTGCTTCTGCTCCTCATTTTTTAGGCTTTAACTCTCAAGTTAAAGCCCTCAAAACACTGATTAAACAGGCTTTAACCTGTAGCCAATCATACGCCTTGATTCAACTGTTTTGCCAAACAGTTTCCCCAGATGACTTGCTCTTGACTATGGTTTAAACCCAAGGCTGTCCCGCTCTGTATAAACAACTGCTCCGCATTTTGAACGGTTTCACCATGATTTCTGTCACGCTTCCCTGGCAAAACTTGAGCGCCTCCACATATGTTTTACTTAAGAAAATTTTGAACCCTCAATTTTACATTGTTTCTCTGTGTTTCTCTATATTTTCCTCAACGTTTTGCAACTTTGAACTTGCCTGTTGCTTGCCTTTTATCTTTCCTAGTTGTCCTTGGCAAAATTTGCTTATTTGCCTTCACAGTTTCTCTGTTCTGTTTCTGGCCTCCTTCTAGCTTCTTTTTACTTAATCAAATCTTAATAAAATTACAGTTTAGACACTGTAAATATTTCCTTGTCTTTACTCTTTTGTTTTAATATTATAATCAATTCTTTTCTCATATTATAATATTGGCAGCATTAAATCATTATTTAACTGCTTTTTTCCTTAATATTTCTTCTTTAAAGAAACCAAAATCAGCCTACCAGATTTTACTTCCAGTCTGGCTAGTCCTTCTGAGTCATCTTCTAGTCCTGCACTCACATCTTCTGGTCCTTCTGCCTATTTTTTAACCATATCTCTCAGCTCATCAATTTAACCAGCAATCAGTCCATCTTAGTTCACAAAACAGCTTCTTTCCACTCTTTAAACAGCCTATCAGTCCTATGGCTACTCCTTTATCATGACCAGCTACTCCTGCGATATGAACTTTGAGCCCCTCAGCTTATCCTCACTAGGAACCCCCTTGGTTCCACCTGCACAATGAACCATTTTGGTTCCAAACTTCAATATGAACCAACATTCCATCAACTAGTTTTCACTGTGATCATACAGTCCTTCTTACTAGTATTCTCTGCTGATCCCAAAACATGAACCACCTTGGTTCTTTATCTCAGTTCCCATTACCAGAACCTGTAGACTCAGGCATGAGTCTACATTAAACTGGCATTTGACTGGGCCCTTGCAAGTGGCAATCCACTTAGCCCATCTAATCATAGATTATTAAAGTCTATGTAGTTGTCTTTAATCACCCAGGTAATTAAGTCTGAGCTTTTAGTCACAAAGTAATCAGCTTTACTTCCCAGAGTCCTGATCACACCAAGTTCTGTAGCTGCTTCCCCAAGCAATCACCTTGGTGACACCTCTGAGTAATTCTATGCCTCCAATGCTCACTTTGGGATCTCCCCAAAGCTCCCATAGGGGCATAAACAAGGACACTCTACCAGTCTTTTAGATATGATGCTTTCTCACAGACCTCCTGCAAGTGCATCAGGGTACATAGAGCCCTCAGAGCTCTTCCCCTCCCTGACAGCCCGCGCTAACTACCAGTGGTCCAAAACTTACAGCCCTGGTAGGCGTCTCCTACCATGCTGGCACATACTTCTACCCTGGCAGCCTGTGTTACCCGTCAGGGTCTAAACATTCTCCAGCCTGAGCAGCAAACGTTACCCATCAGGCTGGATCACTCCCCACCCCAAACAGATAAAGTCCATGCTGAGCTATCTCATTCTTCACCCTAAGCAGCCACAGTTCCCTGCTGAGTGAAGACCTCTAGCCCATAGCAGCCAATATACTCTGCTGGGTGGAGACCAAAATCTGCCCCCTAGTAGTCTTTTCACCTAATAGCTAGGCCTTACCTTCCCTAGTAGCCATCATTCTTTACTAGACCTCTACCTGCAATCAACCAACAACACATTGTCAATCTTTAGCATAGCTTCTTTATTTTAATCCAAATCAACCCTCACCTGTAAACCTGTTTACACGTGAATCATCACACTCTCCTAAACAGGCATCATCCCCTTTTTCTTGGTATCCTACAGTCACTCCTAAACAAGCCAAATCCCCAATTTCACACTATTCTTTGTACTAGTAGAGCTCACGGCCAAATGTTCACAGTAGAGGGTCCTGAGAAGGTAACAGTTTGTTACTACTTTCACCAAGCAGGCACATTCTGGGTCCCTGCTTGTCTATTTTTACAAATTAAGAGTTTTACTTTTATTTTCTTTGATTTTGGCCCCAGCTTCTGAAGTCCTCCTTTCAAAAAAATTAGTAAAAATTCAGGCTCCCCTTACCTTGTTTTCCTTCCCCTGATCTTTGCCAGTGCTTCTGTTGTTCCTAAGATCACTGTTAGTGTTGGTGGGTGATTATTTACCTGTTTTTACTTTTGCTTTTGAGTTTGAACTTGAATTTCATTTATTTTTTCATATAAAAACTTACTTTATTACTGAATTTTTTGTGTTTTTGCTTTGATCCGCCTTTAATAAGTGTATATACCACCACAAAAGTCTCCCATGGCCTATCACAAGGCTAACTAACCTGTCCAAGCCTCCCAGACCTCCAATCTTTCTGTGGCAGCACCTGGACTAGTGTAAATTAACTAGTTTTCTTGTTGGTGACCACTTCTTCTCCCTCCAAATTTCTTGGTGATTAAGAAAATGCTGGTCCCCCTTGCCAAGTTTGTGATTTTTACCCTGACTCCTACTCTGTTCCTAATCTAGTCTGCCTCTCCCATGCTTTGGACTTTTATTTTCTCCTCTGCCTACCTGAAAGATGAGAACCCCTCTCATATACTACACCTACTAGATGACCTCCCAAGAAAGGCCAATGGCTTGCTTTTTATGGGGGAAACTTGGTTATAGTTTAAACTGCAACAACATGGAATTTGAACTGCCCACTGAAGCGCTGACAAGTTATTATCATGAGGAATCTCACACTACTGATCCTATGGAATTTAAAGCCCTTACCCCAACCAACAGTAGGCCTCTGATCCCAGGAGTGGCCCCCAGGCACACCTCCTGGCCTGTTGCAGGCGTCCTCTTGATGGTCCTGAATGCCTATCTCCCTCAATTGTCTCCTATTGGGTCCTTTTGGTCCCCTATTTGAGAAGCCATTCCAGCCTTACACTGGATGGAATCTTGGTGGGTCTCTCTGCCAGGATGGGAGCCAAGCTTAGTAAGTTAGCTGCTCTCTCTCACAGTCTCACTGCCCTTGCATACAGGGGCTCTGTTAGTAGGACCTCTTGGGAGCCTGTGGTCTTAGCGCTCTCCACTGGGTGCACTTGACTGTTGTTTAGATTGTGCAATATATTCCATCAAAGCAAATAAAAAGCACTATTAATTTATTAATATGATTTATTTTAGACTTTAAAGTCTATTTTGGAAACTAAAACTCTCACATCTACTGCCATGTTATCTAAGTATGGTTATTGTCAAGATTTCTGATCTTGAATGTTTTGTCTTTATTATTTGTCATAGTATAGGGTTGTTGATAGAAGATTGTATGCTGAAAATCTGTAGCTACCAGTTGGGTCCTTAGAATGCTTTGTACTGGCAATTCCCTGTCAGTCTGTAGGAGAAGATCACATTATGGCAAGTAGATGGCAGCACACTATTACTTGGATACTTTATGACTACTAGGAAGCAGCTAGTAGTGATACAATGATAGAAATATGTATTCTCTATCTACAAGGGGTAAATATTCTGCTTATCTTATTACTAGGAGAGCTCCTTTTATAGGGCATCTATCACTCTTACCAGGATTATCTTCTGGCGCTTCTAACTCTTGTTAGCCAGTTCACTGTCTCCCAGACTGCCAATTTCAGCCCTCAGAGCTAGGTATTCATGTTGTGCTAGCATGAAATTACACTTAATTGTCAGAACTCATGTATGTGAAGCAGGGTCTTTGCGGCATATTGTCAACTAATTCATGTGACTTAAGTATTAGTTACCCTTTTAATGGGTACTTTGCATCTTTTATTGGCAGTTAATTAACCTTTCATAATTAGTGCTTTATTAGGGCCGGATCCAGATGCTCAAAGGTTTAGCAGAGGCGCATATCATGAGAATATTATGTCATATTCCCAATCCTTTAATCTAAATAGCTCAATTTTCAGTCAATTATTGGTCTTGTGTGCATATAAGGATCAGGCTTCAGAGCAATACACAGTATTCCTGATTACTTGAATCTATCAAAGTGATCCCATTAATACTTCCATTAAGCTTGACAACAGAGTGACACCTAGTTGTTGCCTAGTTGTTGCCAGCCAGTGATTTGGAAGAAAGATGGCCAATTTTACCATATTATTCCAAATTCTTGACAGTTATCAAGCTTCTATATTTGACCCAATAGTCCCATCTTATTATTTATTACAGTAGCTTTAAAATCTGTGGCACTAAGCAAAATCAACTCAGATTTAAGCAAAATAGAAGTGGATCCAGATATATTATTAATCAATAAAAAATCATTGATTTTTTATTCATTCAAATCTTTTTTAATTGCTTAGCACCACAGCTTTTAAAACTACTGTCAAGTATATAATTCCAGGAAGTATAATAAACAAGATAATTAGGAAAATTAAGAATAGAATGATACTTTATTGGATATGAATATAGATAATATATAGTATCATGGAAAGCCACATACTGTCCATATACATTATGGAAGTCATGGGGCTTATCTGAGTAATGTTTCTCTTAAGTCACAAGGCTTATTCAAGTTGTGTTCTGCTTAGGATCCAGAATATTTTAATTCCTTGATAGATGGCTGAATGATAGCAGTGCCACCAACTTAATTATTAGTCATGAAATCATTCTGTCAGGATTGACAATTCTTTTACCCTTGAAACCCGGGCCAAAGGACAGGATTCAAACCCTGAACCAAAATCCCTGCAGGCTGCCGGGCCTGGGGACCATAGGGCTGCCTTCCTGCATTTCCCCGGGGTCAAACCCCTGCAAGCTGATACCAAGAATGATGGCCCAAATGGTGAAACAAGCTAAACCAAAGGAATCATCACACCAAATGGAGGAGTAATCAAGGCGCCTAATGGAGGCAACAAAATTGCAACCATTAGCTTCATGAGCTTGAAGTCTACAATGGTAGCCAATCAAGAGCCATCCATGGAAGAAGGCATGGGCCTGCAGCCTGACCCTATGATCACAACTCTAGAGCAAGATAATCAAGTAGCCAATTTGAGATCTCTGACCAATGAAAGAACTCCTGGCCTGGGTGCCATTTTGCCGCTTTTGAACCTGAGCACCCAGATCCCCTGGGCCCAACTTTCCCAATGCCCTGATGAACCTCTCATGGAAAATATTAAGTTTGGAGGTGAGGTGCTATATAGACCAAAGGACCCTGTGCTCCAAACTTATTGCCATTTTTGAATAAAGGTTATGTTATTTTGGCTTATACAGCTACTACCCTATTTTGTCTTTGTCATCTATCAAATCAGTACAAGATTATCTGGCCCTCCTACCCCTCCACCCGCAGATTACTGTCCTTTAGGTGCTCCCTTTGGCCCCGTCTACTTCACAAGTACCCTCTAAAACCTGAATATAAGGATTAAACCCCAGAAAAAATCCTTGAACTAGATCTCTTGGCCCGCATACAATCCACAGTTAGATACAACCGTCAAGGCCCATGGATATTCTCAACATCCAAGTTGTTTAGAAGCAAATTCAACTACCTGCCTGCCTTCAAGCTCCGCATAGAACTACCTGTGACCCCCAAGCCAATGACTGCCTCCTCACCCAAACTCCCAACCAATCACACTGGCAAGCTGTTTGGGATTGTGTACATCACCCTCACAGGGGTGATTGACACTATAATCCCGGCCGCCGGCCTGTGGTACTGGGTGGGGAAGTCCTTCTCACACCTCTTTAAGTAAGCTCTGCTCTTGTGGTGGGCTTTACCTGCAAAAACCCTGGCCCAAGTGACCCCCAAAACCAACAGACCAGCCGCCCAAGACTGGATCCCTGACACATTTAGTGAGTCACTTGGGGAATTGATTTCCCAATAGGGAGTAATCAAAGATGTTACAACACTACTGTATTAATTTTAAGACATTGGCTTAATTTTTTTGCAATTTAAACCTAAAAAGACATAAAGAAGAATAATATCTGGTATTTTTTTCCAGATTTCATGTGTTTTATAGACAGCTTGTTACTTTGTATTATCTGACATAATTGCTTAAATTTTAGGTTTTATGCACTATGTATTTTATTTTATATTGATCTTTTTTTTGTTGATGAAATTTTCATTATAGTGCACAGCTTTTGTGCGCTCTGATTGGAACACAGTAAACATGGTAGGATGTGTGAGAGTTGATTTGTATGTATCTTGAGGTCTTGATTTTACTAAATTACTTTGGTGCATTTTGTGCTTGATATAGATATTGCGTTTTTGATTTGATTCATCCATTAAAGCCTGATTTTCTTTTAGCTTATATAAAATAATTTGTCTAACATTATATTTTTTATGTACATCTTTAGCTTTCTCTAACTGGAAGTTGGTTGTCCATCTCAACAGGTCTGAAAAGTAAAGTGAATAAATATATAAAGAGTGAAAATATTGTGACGTTAAAAAGTGGTATTTTGTTTTAATTAGCTTTTTTACTGATTTTTTAATTTATTTTTTGTGCTTCTTTGTCTTAGGTTTATTATTGAAAGTCTTATTGTTTTTTTTAGACTTTAAATTTAGAGTTTTAAGAAGTTTTTACTTGATGGTTTTAGGATGATATTGTAAGATTTTTAATATTTTCAGTGGTGGGGGTTAAGGGGCTTTTATAGTAGTTTTTGGGGATAGTTGATATAATTTTTTTGGTTATCATTAGATTTAGCTTTGTAAAACCTATTTAATTTTAAAAGCTAATTACCAATATATTTTTAATCAATTTTTTTAGTTGATGAAAAATTAGTATTATATTACAATATTATGAAGCCTCTTGGGGTTTTAATGATTTTAAGGCTTGTAATAGTTATTTTATATGATTTGATGGAAAACTTTCATCACAAAATCCAAAAAAAAGTTTAAATTGGGGTCTAAAACCAAAGTGGTTTGGAGGTAGGCTACACCATCTCAAAAATAGCATCTTAAAATAAAACATCTCAAATTTAACATGAGATGCTGTTTTTTGCATTAGTACTTTTAAATCACAAAAAATAAAATAAATAATAAAATAGTTAAAATTCAATAATAAATTTATGTTACAGCTCTTAAAAATACAGCATCTTAATTTGTCATTGTAAATCAAATTAATTAAACCTTATTTCACTAACTTTAAGATATAAAAAATTACTTAGTACAGGGTTTGTTTGCGCTATTTATCATGTATTAAAATAAGTTTATACCAGAACTAAATCAAAGTCTTTTGTATACTGGCAGAAGATGTTTCTATAGTATTAATCCAGGAAACTTATAATAATATCAAACTAATGTCATAACCAATATTATTCCCTTGTCCATTAATGCATCTCACAATACACAGGTGGTGCTTGAAGAGTTTCCCCATGACGTGACTAACAATATGAATCAATCTGAGTGCAATGGCAAGTTACAGACAATACCTCCTAATTAAGAGCAAAGCCAATTCAACATGCCAATCCCTTGCTCAAGATATTCCCAACCCAAACCTTATGTCAACCCTGCCACTGTATTACCCCCTGGTAGACTTATGACTTCTCAATATTGTATATTAATTGCAATATTCTCCAATAAACTACATCTTATTCCTATTCCTGTCCTTTCTATTTGGACTATTGCTTTCCACAATCTAAATAAAGAACTATTATTTGTTCAGTTGCAACACTAAAATAATGCTCTAAGGCATTCCTACTGTTGATTATCATTGTTTTTTAAAAAACCACTTTTGCTATATGCAATTTAAGGCTTATCTATACAGGGATACTATCAAGGGGTTCTTCTCAATAAAATATTTTACTTTTGGTTTTAATATGTACAATGTTATTTACACCATTTTGATTTATGTCATTTCAAATTCCACTAAGTTTAATATCACCCAATTGATTTGATGCGCACAATGGATAGGAGAAAATAAGGGTAAATTACATATGCCACCACACTACGCTATATTGATTCCCCAATTGCAATTCTTGCTTTCCACTTTTCAAAAAGTACAATTTCATGCAAAAAACATATTAATAAAAAATGTAAGAAAACATCTGAAAATTTGCATATATGTATTTTTGATCTCCTCTAAACAGCTGGGTGCTTTTTAACCCCAGTTATATAAGCTAGTTTTTGAGATATCAAAGTTTTACTCTTTGGCCCAGTTGTGGTAGCTCCACTGGTGGATTTCTGATTTCAAATAAATGCCATGTAAGTTCCTTATGTTTTTTAGCTACAGCATCTAAATTACAGCATCTAAAAAACACCATTTTGACTGAAAGTTTAAATTAAAAACTCAAAGTTTTGCATACTTGCACTACAAGAATTTTTTTACATATAAACTATAAACTTTTGATGTTATACATTTTTCAAGTGTTCTCTAACAACATTATTTAAAAATATTTAATACTTTTTATATTAAAACCATTCTTGTTTCCCCCTGAAAACTGCCCTCAAATTGCTAATACTAATGATTCTAATTTTATTTTATATGCCTCTTAAGTCCAATCTTAAATCTGCCTCCAAGGCCTCCAAGGGCAAGACCAATCCTCTAAGGCCAAAACCCAAGACTACCCCCAAGAAGCAGCCTGCTAAGGCTAAAGCGCCTGTCAAGACACCCACACTATCACCTGAACCTGAAGAAAACAATCCTACTCCTCCTCACTCTCCTTTCATCTACTCCACATATGATCTCCAGGAGAAGCACTTTAATTTCAACTGACTCTCTGACCCCCACTTCAGAGCCTGAGCAAGAACCTGCGCCAGGTGCTCCTATAGATGATCATATTGAGCTATGAGATGTGAATACTTTTCATAAACTATGCAACATAAATATTGACTTTGCAGTACCTATCACTTTCCATGAGAACTATCCAACAATGTCAAAGAAGGGTGTGCTGGTTTTGTCTATAAGAGTTAAAGCTTTAACTACAATAATAAGAAGAAGGCAATCCACTAAAATCACTTCAAATGTGATAACCTTGGCTGCCCAGAAAGGCTCACAACTTATGGGTTCACCAGATTTAAGGCCCTTTGTTGTGAATAACGGCATTCACCATGTTTCAATTTTGCCTTTGTTGGGCCATTTTGAAGACAAATATCTTGCTTTTGCTTTTGACTCTCAAAATGAACTGGCTCCTGCTTCAGGAAATATGATTGAGAGTTTCCTGACTCTGCGCAACTCACTTGCCCCACTCATGCTTGTGGCGAGTGATCCTACCGTCCTGGTAGTGTTTTGTGGTATTCCTAACCACTATATATTCCATTTCATATTCACCAATAAAAATTAAGTACTATTCACATTTTTTTCTTTGTGTCTTCTGTACTTCCGCGCCTCTCTCTAGCCACGCCTAGTAGAGATTATTCACCCAGGGCCGCAAGGTAAACACTATTGCCTTCCCTGTCATCTAACCAAGACTTAGTACAAATCCAATCCTAAGGTTAGGATTCCCCGTTGTGTGTCTGTGCTGCGCCTCAGAACAAGACACCCTTACTGTTGGCTATGACTGCAATAAGCCTTTTGATCCTCTGTACTAACTTATGCACTGGTTAATTTGTCAGTTATCCCCACAATAAGGGAAAAATTCTCTACTGAGGTAGTCAGTGATACCCTCATCAATATTAATAATTCCCAACTTTCCTCTGTTGGCAATGTCATTAAGCTACAGAGATGCCTCACTAATCAGAGGTATGTTCTAAGCACTCAAGGTGTCAGTGCTACTTCTGTTTACCAATTGATCTTAAAAGAAAATCAGAAGTTATCTTGCCATGAGGAGTGCTTCCTTATTCATGATGATGGCCCAAATGCAAAGGAGTGTATAATCTGCTTTGCAAACTCCCAGAATTAGTGCAACCTTCTTAAGTGCAAAACCTGATTTGCAGATGGCACCTTCTTTATCTGCACAAAGGGTTTATATAGATTTGGAACATCCACAGGCAGGTTGGTAAATCTAGTATTTCCCCTTGTTTTTTACTTCTTTCCAAATAAGAAGCAGGAAACATATGTCTGTGCTCTTACAATATTGAAGAACAAGCTTGACAAAATCCCCCCAACCATTGAAGAGGAGCCCAAGGAGACTAGAGGGTACAAGAAGAAGGCCCAGTCCCATGATGAAGACGCCCCCACCCCCAATAAGTAACCAGAAATCCTGCTATATCACACCTACTTGGTTATAAATTTTGAAAAAGCTCAAGCAAATGCTTTCACTCAAGTCTTCAAGAGCTCCCTTCAGGGATGCTATTTCCACTTCCACCAGGCACTCTGCTGTTGCTTTAAAAAATGCCTAGATCTTCATGAGCTCATCAACACAGAAGGGACTAAAGAGGCTAAAGACACCTTTAACTGCTTTTATGATCTTGTCCTAGTTAGAAAGGATGAGGCAAATACCCTTTACAATGCCCTAATTTGCCACCCCTACATTATTGCCAACCAAGCAGCCTTTACTCCTTCATTAGATATTTTTAATCTCAGTGAGTTGGAGTACTCTAAGGAGTACACTATATCATAAACAGTGGTGACTCAATCAACTGGGACTGCTTTAAGTAGATAAAAGACGGGTTGATCAAGACTATATCTTTCATTGAAGGGTGGGATAGTCAATTTACAACAATATCCCAGGTCAAGAAGCTCAAGTTTAATAAGATCCTCATTCACCTCAAGACTCAGCAGGCATCTCTGCCTAACTGTTCAAGACTGGAATAAAGAACAAGGATGAACCCCCAAAAACCAAGGTGGTGAAAAAGTACACTGAGACCAGCAAGGTGGTCCTTGCCTACTATCCCAAGGATAAAAATCTTGAGCATCTTCAAGCCATCTCTGTTGCTATTTCTACTAATATCTGAGCCTTCCTCAATAAACTCTTATTCTCTCTTATTTTTGTTTATTTTTAATTATTTATTTGACTTTTCTGTAGTATTTGATACTACTATATGCATCTTTTAAAGCATAGATCATAGAATATATGGAAATGTCTGTTTTTGGGTGTATTTTGACTTTTGGGCTTTACACAGCCTTGTTGCTACTAATAGACCCTTTTTTATCACAGATTCAAAAACCTGGGCCATTTTCAAGCCTAGAATAGTTTTTTAAAACTATTTTTTGAATATTATATATATATTTTGGGTTCAAAAAACTAAATTTTGAGATGGTGTTTTTCATAGCTATGATGCTGTAAATTGAATTGGCATATTTACTAAACTTTTGAGATGGTGTTGTAGAGATGATGTGTCCTGCTGTTTAGGCCTTATTTTTAAGCTTCATTTATAAATGCATTATTGATTTTAAGATAATACTAATTATAGTAAAATAAAATAAATGTGATTTTAGTGTTTTAATATAAAGCAATGTTATTTTTGCTATGTTAAATTTTAAATATAAATTAAAAACAAAAAATAGCATAGATGGATTTTTTATTGATATGCATTTAATGCCAGCTTGAATTTATGGGCAAGTTCCTTAGGTCAAAGTTCCTAAGGTCATAAGTGCAGAAATTAAAAATGGGACCCCCAAAAAGTGCAAAAATTGAAACACTATGTAGGGTGCAAAAATCAAAAATATCAAAGATCAAAGTGCAAAAATTGATTTTCCAGAGGTTAACTTTGAAGCAGAATAAAATACAGTTTATATTATAAAACTATATATTTTAAAATCTATTATAGACTAAAGAGACCCCACAGAAATTCATTTCTGCAATAAAAATTATATGCTAGATAATAAAAAGATTCTTAAATTAGCTGTTTTTAAATGTAAGTTTATTTTAGTTTCAAAAGCAAAATTAGACTAGAATTTATATGTAACTGTATTAAATTAAATATAAAATATAAAACCACACAAAAAACTGCTTTATAAACTATAAGTTTAATAAAAAAGTTGATTTAATTTCCAGCTTATGTAAAGCTATAATAATACTTCAGTATAAGCAAAATAAAGGATTTTTCCTGCAAGATGTAAGCATATGATTTTAGGTATTTTGGTTTATTAGTGATCTTATTTCAATGATGAAAATTATAGAAGTCTATCATTAAAATAATATAAAGTACATTAATTTCTTATTAAAGCTTACTATACAATTTTATACTTAATAAAAGATATAGTCTTATATCTTATTTATAATAAGTCACAATATTCAAAGGGTGCAATATGTCAATTCAAATGATGCCATCTCAAAAACACCATCTAGAAAGACACCATCTCAAAAATGTGTCCAAAACGCCATCTCAAAAACACCATCTAGAAAGATGCCATCTCAAAAATGTGTCCAAAAACGCCATCTAGAAAGACACCATCTTAAAAACACCATCTTGGATTTATGGCTAAACTGCGCCAGATAACTTAAAATATTGATAAAAGCCTAAAAACATTTCAAAAACTATAAAAAACATTTGACTAGACTCAAAATCATCCAAGAATTTCAAATCTGCAATAAAAATATGGGGTCAGCTAATACCAACTATAGTGTGCAAAGCTCCAAAGTCAACACATCCTAAAATGGTGCTATTTTTATATTAAATTTTAACACTATATTAAACATGTACATATATTAAAAGTTAAAATCAAATATTTGAAAAAAGAAGTTTATTGTTAAAGAAAGTGGATTATATATTAGATCCAATGGCTGTGGCAATGCCTTTGAGATGGGTAAGGTGGCCCTCTCTGGTGTAATAGGCCAAAGCCGCTTTTGTAACACTTGCAAACTTGACCTGCTGGCCAGCATGCTTGGCTATAAAAGCTTTGCCTTTGACAGCCTGGGAATATAGCTGATCCCCGTGCGCATGCTGAACCTTCAGCTTCTTGATGATCATATTGAACATAGGCTTTTTTGCCTTAACCAGGCGGGAAAATTGGTTATGCCAACCTTCAAGTGAGGAGGTGCTCTTAGTTACGCTGGCTTTGACCTGCTTATAGCAGTTCCAGTTAATTGAGTTGCCGCCCTTGCGGATGCAGCAATGTCCCTGGAATATACCTACCCACTGGTGCTCAAAATACTGTATGAAAGGAGCAAAGGCTTCTTGGTTCCCAAGAATGTAATTGTCATTGAGAAGCTTGTTGTAAAAAAGGTTAACCTCTTCCTTTCTGACCATGGCCAGAGCAGCAAAGAAATTGAATATCTTTATGGCCTCCTTTGTACCATCTTTGTATACCAGCTTATTGAGGGTTGGGTTTTTCATCAGATTCTTGCGCAGAGCCTGGCGGTAGTGAAAGAAGCAGCCTTGGGGCCTGCTCCTAAATACCTTGATAAAAGTGTTGGCCTGTGCAGCCTAGAAGTCAACCATCAATGTGATATGGTAAGGAAGGGACTCAGGCATTTTTTTGTTATGGCCTGTTGCTCTTGGGTAGCCTCTGGGCTGACCTTCTTCTTCTTGCAGCTCCTTTTCTCAGTTGGCTCTTCTTCAAGCGTAGGCAAGATGGCATCCAGTTTTTGCTTGAGTATATTCAAGGCGTGGATGTAAGTCTCTTCTCTTTTATTAGGGAGAAAGAAGAAGACAAAAGGGATTGTATGTTCATTGACCTGACCATGGATGGCCCAAAGCTGATAAAATAGCTTAGGACAAGAGGCAAAAGTCCCATCAGCAAACCAGGTATCACACTTTAAAAGGCGTACAAGATCCTCTTGTGTCAAAAAGCACAAAATACGGTTTATTAAACCTTGCCTGTTGTTGTGTAGCAAAAAGGGCTTTCCAAGCATGGTAGTCTTCTGGACTTCCAAACGTACAAGCTCTTTGATACTTCTAGCGCTGACACAATTATTGGCATCAATTGACTGTTGATCAGTCACATAATGTTGGAGTCTGGTCTTTTCTCCAACCTCATCTCTCTGATCCTTATTCAGGTAAAGGTGAGCATGAGTTACCAGCTCAGTTGAAGTCAAATCCTTGTTGAAAGGAATGACTTGGTGAAGGTACCAGCGCATAAGATAGTAAAGAATCACATCAGAGCCCAAACAGTCATGCTCAATGGTGAGCTCCTTGACTTGGGTAAACCCAATTGTAGTTAATTGTGCGGGGCAACCTGGACTATCACATTTGTAGTGATGGTTTGCCATATTTTTTTCTGGTCATTGTATATAAAAAGGAAGCCGTCCTTGACAAAGCCAGCACCCCCCTTCTTGGTCATAATGGGAAACAAGTCAGGAAAAATATCTGGAACTATAAATTGCCTGTTGACGTTGCAGATATTGGTAACTGCATGTAGGTCCCACTCTAGGATAGTCTCCTCCTCTGAGGCTGCAAAACCATGGTCACCAGAGTTGCTTTTAGAGACTCTTTCATTCTCATCTTCATCATTGGAGTGAACGTGCTCCTCCTGGAGATCAGAGGGGGAGTAGACAAAGGGAGAGTGGGGAGGGGTGGGGCTATCAGCCTCAGGCTTGGGGGAAGGTGTGGGGGTCTTGGTAGGCGTTTTTTCTTTAGGAGTCTGCTTGGAGAGGGTAGCCTTGGTATTTCTTGCCTGAGCGGGAGCAGTCGTGCTCTTGGGAGCCTTGGGGGTAGCGTTGGTGGTAGGCTTGGGAGGCACCTAAGAGCAAATTTGCGTCAGAAAAGTTCAAATTTGAGGAGAATTTTTAAAGAGAAAAATGAGAATGTGTTAAATATAAAAGTAGTCAATATTTTTACATGGAATTGTAGAGAAACTCTCAAATTATATACCATCAAAATTATTATGTTTTTTATTCTGTAAAAATTAAAAATTAATTAGTAGCGCAAGTATGCAAAACTGTGAGTTTTGACTAAAAACTTGCAAGTGAAATGACGTTTTCAAGATGACGTAATTGAGATGCTGTAGCTCAAAAATATAATGTTTTTGACCATTTTTTATATTAAATTAACAAACTTCTGGTGGAGCTACCTCAACTGGGCCAAAGAGTAAAACTTGAATATTTTTAAAACTAGCTTATACAACTGGGGTTAAAAAGTACCCAGTTGTTTAGAGGAGATAAAAAATACATAAATGCAAAGTTTCAGACGGTTTCTTAAATTTTTTATTTGATTGAGATTTTGCGCTGAACTGTACTTTGTAAAAGTGGAAACAGTCAATTTGTGATGGCGTGCTCTTTATAGCATCCTATGACACCACATGCTAAAACAGGTTAATTCTTAGTGTCACATTGGTGGGCGCCACTCCTATTAGACCCTTAGTTACTTAGTAGATTTTGTAATGGGTACATTTTGCACAACAGAAATACCCTCATTACTAAATAAAATCACTAGTAAAACATTGTATTATTGAAACCCAAATAGCAAAGTTCACACTATGATAAGGAATAAAGCTAGCATATTAAACATGGATTTTTGAATGACTGTGTTGCAGAGGGGTAGTACTATCAAAGTGGCGCTAATTTAGGTTAATTTATTATGTAGGTCTTAAATTAATACCATATTTTATTCCCAATTAATAAGGGAAATGGCTCAGATTAATCACATAAAAGTAAGATAATATGACAAAAAATCAAACAACACGCTGCTGCGCCATTTTAATTAAAGCTTAGGCGCCGCAGCGCCAACTGAAAATTATCTCAGGCGCTGCTTTTCAGTAGGTTGGATTTTGTCTTTACAATTATAAATCTACTACTAATCCAAAATATCTTTTTTCAATTATACTATTGAGACTAGTGCTTAGAAATATGATTAATAATTAGATAACCATTTTAGGGATTCAAAAATAGCGCTGCGGCGGCGCTTGATGTAAAAGTAGAGCGGCGCCATGGCATCCAAAATATTTGCAAGGCGGCGCTGTGGCACCTGGAGCTTTTTTTTGGGTGGTGTAGTGGCGCTTTATGTATGATAGAGACGGCGCGGCGGCGCATGTCATTGGATATTCTGCAGTTATGATCCAAAATCTACTGCCAATTGAATATATATAAATTTTATATTATAAATTTATGACAATGAGGTTGCAGTAATTCTATTCCGTGAGCTCTGTCATAATTGGCATCATTGATTTTATACTGCTAATTTATGGAGTTGGCTGCTGTAATCCTAATCTCTAAGCTCTGTCATAATTGGCATCATTGCTTGGTCAAAATTTCCAACATATCCCCCCATTTGACCAAACACTACTTTCTTTCTTTCCAAGATGAATCCCAACACCAACAACAGCAACACCAACATGCGCCAAGCCTACAACAAAATGATGGCTTCAATGGACAAATCAGAGCGGTGCACTTTTCAAAAAAATTCCGCACTCAGTTTGTTTTGCTTTCTTGAATCAACTTTGGGCCAGTGACTCCCAGTTTTGCAAACAGGACTGCACAACAACTGTGGCAGCCTCTGAGCATAGTACTTTTGCCAAACTCTAGTGCTGGTGTGGTACTCAAGGGCTGGAGGGATGGTTGGGAAGTAGCTGAGCAACTGGATACACAACAGGACTATATTCTCCTTACTCAACAAAACCTCTAATTTTGGGCTCTTCAAGTAATCTAAGATGTGTAAGTCTATTGTTGTGTAAGTGTATAATTTCTTGTTTATTGGGGACCCTAGGGGGTCTTTTTATACTTGATGAGGAGAAGGGAAAAGAAAGGGTGAGTCATGCTGACTAGGGTCTAGACTGTCAGGCAATGAGCTTATTCTTGGAGGGCTGAAACATACTGGGGAATATTCAGAAGGAAATGGATTGGATTGGGCAAGAAGTGAACATTTGGGCATGTGATCTGAGGTCAGGTGGTTGCAGCACATAGTAGGGCTGTCTCTGGGGAATAGAGGATAGAATAAGGTTTCAGACTACTCTCTTTCAGGGTCTCTACTTTGGCAAACAGAGGGGCAGAAGATCATTATATCAATTTACATAGTGGGCATAAACAATGGGCCAATAATTGATGCATCTGCGGCTAGCCACAGATGCGTCAATGGGTCATTAATTGTTTTTGTAAACATCTTTTGATGGGTTGCCAATTGATGCATCTGCGGCTAGCCGCAGGTGCGTCAATTGACCTATAATTGGAGACAACACTATGTAATTTGGAGGATCACCTTCTGATAAAAATAACAAAAAGGGCAGAAGTTCCCCTTATATTTATCCAAATAAGAAAGCATTCCAAATAAGGCACTACTAGGGAGTGGCACCCAGCACCACATACCCCCGGAAAAGGATGGGGCTCCATCCAAAAAAGGAAATTCAAGGCCTTCATAATGGTAAGTGGATGCACACCTGAAACTAATTTAAAACAGCCAATCAAACGTCAAAAGACCTAATGATATTTGGTGAATAGACTTAGAGGGATGAGTCATGATGAATCACCCAATGATCATCAAGGCAAATCAATTGGGTAAAATCAGGTATAAATAGAGGCGTCCTGAATGGTTTTCCTTAGTTAAAAAAATGTCATTATCTTCTGCCGCCTGCCGCTTCCATGAATTGTCTGCCTCTCTACAGGCCGCGCTATCTGCTCTCTGTCAAGCCAAGCTTGAGGCCCTTGAACAGGGGGTGGGCTCCTCCCTAGAATGAGAAGAGCATATCTTAGAGGACCTCCCGGAGGAGGACCGCAAAATTGTACGGGCTCCATTGACCTCGGTGGCCTTTGCCATTGCGCCCAGTTGGGTACACACTGCTGAGGGGTGTCGCTATCTTCAGCTGGATGAGGAGGATGACCAGGTTAAGACTGCCAAGACCAACACGCCCTAGCCTTCAGGGCCTGAGGCTCAGGAAGGATCAAGTTTGCAGCTTGACCCTAAAGCTCACAGTCCCCTGAGTTGCCCTGCTTCCCCAGCCACTCAGCGCCAACATCTTTGCAACCTGGCCCGCGGGGCGGAGGCATCCACCAACAATGAGCAAGCTTTGCAGGATGTGATTGCTCAGGCTGCTTGTGACGCAGCTGCAGTGCAGGCAGCTTCTGAGGCTCTTGTTGATGAGCAGCAGCGTGTAGCTCTGGCGGCGGCCAATTGTTTGGGTACAGACAACCCCATTGAGGACACCCTGGTCCCTTGGGTGGCCATCAAAGAAGCTTTTGCTGACATGGGTCTAGATAATGTGACTATCACCCATCATGCGCCTGATTGCTCTGAGCAAGTTCTTGGTCCTTACAGCCAGATGGCTATCAATGTGGTCCGCCTGGATAAGCAGTCTGAAAACAACTACCGGGAAGTTAGGGCCTCCCTCCAGGTCAAGCCCATGGCACAGATCCTGGAGCTGGTCCAAAACAAGGATTCAGTGTGGTTCTGGCACTCCTCAGTGAATGCCTTTGCGCGTGTGCCTCCAGTAGGACAACTTCCTTCCTCATCAAATCTTATCAACATTGCCCTGCTTGGGCTGGGATGTCAGGTGACTAGGCCAGTTACTGCCTGGGTAGGCCACTTGGTGGAGAACGCTATGGCCATTGACACCTGGCATGCCCTTTCCTTCACTTTAACCAAATTCACCCAACTGATAGCAACTTGTCCCTGCAAGATGGCAGACGTCACCTTTGCCCGGAACGCCCTGATCTCAGTGGTGGAGACTTGGGGCGTTGAACAGGACTTTTGCCCCATCCTGTTGTACCACGGTTTTGATGGGGCTTCTCAGAGCCGGCGGTACCGCCTGTTTGCCAACCAGGTTGGGGAGTTGGACCCTAACTTGTATCACCAGCGGGTACAAGCGCTCATTACTCTGGGCCTCTCCTTTAACCTTTCAAATTGTGAAAACTTGTTGCACAAGAAGGTGGCCACTGCCATTGATGGCATGCTTGCCCAGCTGTCCACGGGTTGCCCGGCAAAGGGGTTCAAATCATACGAGTATATGATTCAAGATGCACTTATCTTGGCAGCCATCTACACCAGCCACCATCCTCCTGAGAAATGTTGCATGTATAATTGGATGCTACAGGCTCCAATTAGCAACTGCGTGGCAGCCTATGACAACAATTGCATGTTCCCTTTCTTTATGGCTGCTAAGGTCACTAACCACTATATGGGGTTCATGACCCCTCATCCACTGCAAGAATAAACCTTTTTGCTCCTTCCATATTTACTTTATATATATATATTTTTATATATTCTTTTTTTTCTTTTTCTCTTTTTTTTTTGGGATAAATCTCTTTTTTATTTATGCAGGCTATACCAACAATTGGTCTCTTCAGCCTGATCCTATGAAGGGGTAGTAGGATACCTTGCTTTATCAATTTTTCTATATTCCTATGTATTGTTTCCTCTGCTGCCCTATATAGAAGAGATAATAGCAAGGCCGGCAGAGGTTATTTAAGACCACATGGCCTCATTGAGGGGTGCCCATGTAGGCAGAAGTGGACAAGGGGTAAGGGGACGCCTTGTCAGCTACAGGGGCTGCTTTCATAAACTTGGCGTGCACTCTCTGATAAGTTCAACTGGAGCTAATATGTTGAACTGTGTATGCATCAAAACTACTTTTCTCAATTATCACAAATGGGCCTGGGAATATAGGGATGAGCTTGTGGGGGCGTCCAGAAGTACAATCCCTGGAGACAAGAAAGTGTTGACCAATCTCAAAAGATGCTAGCTTGGGACAATGCTTTATGTTGCGGGCAAACGCAGCACGCCAATTTGTCCCCATAGTGTTATATGCTTCATGATGAAGAGTGATTAGTCCTTTGGTGAGGGCTCTCAAGTGGTCATCAGGGGATCTGCCTGGATCTAACTGATAAGTTGCCAGGAGACCTGGTAGGGAGGGTTGTTGCCCATAAACCATCTGAAAAGGGGAACAACCAGTAGCAGTATGATTAGTTACTTGGTACGCCATAAGTGCCAAAGGGACTAAAGTATCCCAAGACAAGCCTGAATCTAACATAAGTTTTTTGAGGATAGTCTTAAGGGTGCTGTTGACCTGTTCAACAGAGCCATTTGTCTCTGGGTGATACAGAGTAGATTTTGTGTCCTTAATTCCCATGACCTCGTTTAATTCAGACAGAAGTTTGCTAGTGAAGTTGGTTCCATTATCCATCAAAATGGTGTGTGGGCAGCCATGATTGGCAATGATATGTGATAGAACAAATTGGGCAGTGTGCTTGGCTGTAGGGGCAGGAATAGCCTTGGCTTCAACCCATTTGCTGAAATGGTTGATGGCTACAATAAGATATCTATTCCCACAACTAGTCTTATTTGGGCCTACTGGTCCTACCACATCAATGCTAACCGTGTGAAACGTGTGGGTAGGGGGATGCAGTCTATAGCTAGTGGCCTTGGGTAGGGGGCAATACTTGGAGCAAGTCATGCAGCTTCAACAATATTCTAATACATCAGTGTACATACCTTCCCAATAACAATGTGATGCAAGTGTTGCCATCATGCGTTTTTTGCCTGTGTGCCCGGTGGCTAGGTTATGAAATTGTTGTAATATAGCTAGCCGCCAAGAAGGGCAAATATATGGCAGTTGTTGTCCTTTGACTTCCTTATATAGACAGCCGTCTCTAATCATGGTGTTATGAGCAAGCTTGGCTAGGGTTTTCTGAGCCTCAGGGGGGATATTGTCCCATTTGGAGGGAAAAGGAATGAGATCAAACAGGGCGTCTCCTTTGGGGGCAAGGGCTGCTACTAGTGGAAGTCTAGATAATCCATCAGCATTGGCGTGCTTGGCTCCAGGGCAATGTACAAGTTCATAGTCATATGCCTGCAATCTTACTGCCCAACAAGCCAATCTCCCTTCGGGGTCCTTTAAGTTAGCTAGCCACTTCAGGGAGGAATGATCAGTCACAACTTTGAAATGAGACCCATACAGGTAGGGGCGGCACTCTTCAATACTGTATAGGACTGCTAGGCACTCTTGTTCAGTTACTGAGTAGTTTTGTTTGTGGACATTCAGGGTTCTAGAGAAATATCCAACAGGGTGATTGTGACCTTTGTCATCAAGTTGCACGAGGACCACTCCTACGGCTACTAAGCTGGCATCTGTGTACAGGATGAACTCCTTAGAGAAATTGGGATATGCCAAGACTGGGGATTCTACCAAAGCTTGCTTGAGCGCTTCAAACCCAGTTTGGCAATCATGGTCCCATACAAATTCTACATCCTTTTTTAGGAGGCAAAAAAGGGGTTGGGCCAGATTGGCAAATGCTTCTATAAAACGGCAATAGTAACCAACCATGCCAAGGAAGCATTGTAGGTCTTTGACAGTGGTGGGGGCAGCAAGTTTGGAGATAGCTGTTACCTTGGCTGGGATAGGGGCGATGCCTTTCTTATTGATGACATGGCCTAGGAACTCAAGGTTTTCCTTAAAGAATTGACACTTCTTTGGCTTGAGTTTCATCCCTATTTTGTCTAGCCTGATGAAGACCTGCTCTAGGTCTCTAAGATGATCCTCAAAGCTTTTTGAATACACGTTGATGTCATCCAAATATACAAGGACACAGATGGACTTTAGGTTGCGGAAGGTGGTGTCCATAAGCCTTTGAAAGGTGGCCAGAGCGTTGGCTAGTCCTTGCGGCATCCAGGTTGGTTGGTACAGACCATCCGCAGTCACAATGGCGCATTTCTCCTGGTCTTCAACTTCCATAGGTATCTGCCAGTAGCCTGCTACAAGATCCATGGCTGAGAAGAACTGCGCGCCTCCCAGCTTGTCCAGGGTGTCATCAATCCGAGGTAAGGGATATCTGTCTTTCTTGGAGATGGCGTTCAACTTTCTGTAGTCAATTACCACTCAATTGGTCCCATCTTTCTTTTTTACCAGGAGCAGAGGACTGGCCCAGGGACTATTGGATGGTACTAAAAGACCTCCTTCCAATAATTTGTCAACTTCCTGTTGGATTATCCGGTTTGCCACAGGGGATTGTTGGTATGCGGTCTGGAATAGGGGCTGTGCTTCCCCTGTGTTGACTTTATGGAAGCAGTTATTGGCACAGCCCAGCTCAGCGTCAGAGTTGGCAAAAATGTGCTTGTACTTCTTGATGAGCTCCAGAAACTGTTCCTTCTGTTGCAAGTCTATGTCCCCAATTTGTTTGTCTTGTAGGATGGGTGTTATTAGGCCATGACTAGGATCTGGTAATCCTAGCTCATACAACAATCCAATGGAATAGGCAGAGGAGATAGATTTATTTGAGGCAATTTTTAAGAAGGCTACTCCCAAGTTGCGGCCAATTTCTAGGGTAGAGGAGTGAGGGTTGGCCACCAGGATAGTGAGCTCATCAGTGGTCTCTCCTGGGATAAGGTGGGTTGCAACTGTGGGCAACCCAGGACGTGGGTAACCTAATGCCAATATTTCCCCATGCAACCCTTTAGGTATGCGTAGCTTGATACCTGTTCCTATGATGGCTTGGGATTTAGGAGGGATACTTACATTGTCCTTTGATCAAATCAGTATAGGGTCATTGTAGCAAACGGTGTTTGGCAGCTTGCTTATTCAAGTCAACGTGGTTTTGTAGGGGACCCCTATCATCCCAGATGGACAGGTCAGCAGGATGCATCCTCTAGGGTTCATGCCTTTGGGAGGGACTCTAGGCCGGCCATCTGGTGTCAGGAGGGGGAATTCCTGGCCTAGGAGGTGAAACGTACCAGTCTTATGATTTATGGTGGTCCCAAATTGGTCCATAAAGGAGGAACCAATCAATACGTTGTAGTTCCTGGCTTCCAGGACTATGGCCGGGCAGGTGACTACGGTATCCCCAAACTTCAAAGGGACTGATGAGTACGCGCCTTTGGATCTGGCAGGATTGTCACCTGCTGTACCAAAGGTTCTACTGCACTCAACGTCTGGGGGGAAGCAAAGCCTACGGGTGAATTGGGAGGATAGGATTAAGGTCGGTGCACCGCTATCCAGGACAGCACGGATTGGGATGCCAAATACCTCAGTTTGCACCCATGTGCTTGAACCAACCAAGAGGCCATTTCCGCCTTCTACCCAACAGACCAGGGGGGTCCCTTTTCTAGCTTGTTGATGGCTTTCTGTAGAGTGGGAAGGATGTGGATAATATCACTCAACGGAGTAGTGATCACAGTTTTCAAAAGGGCTTTGGTTATATTGCTGATGATAGGGTGAGTTTTCTGGAGGTTCTGGGCCTGAAGGATGTATGGCAAGGCGGGATCAACCTTCAAGGAGTTTATTTTGTGGGGGGTACTTCCTTGTGGGTTGAGGCTTTTGTGTGTGTGTGATTGGCCACGGCCATTATTAATGAGTCGGGGCTAGGGAGATTGGGAGGGACCTTTTTACTAGGCGGAGACACACTGGTCCTGTGTGCTCCGCTTAGTAGTTTTTTGGCCCTTCCAAGGCACTATCCTCTTGCAATGTGTTGGACAAGGCGTGCACACTGGGTTTTGAGTCAACAGGCTCTTCTTTCACATCTAGTTGGCAGTGTGGGCAGTTCCTTGCAAAGTGTCCTTTCCGTCCACACTTAAAGCATTCTTGTTCTTCCATGGGGCGTCTTTCCGCATAGAGGACTCCGTCATTGTCCTCTTCATAATCCTCCACCACATTCATTACCTGGCGGGATGGGTACACTGGGCGTGGAGCCTGGCATAAGGTATGTTGTTGGAGGGAGGCGGCTATGCAAAGCACTGCTTGGGTTGAAGTAGGTGTCAACAGCTGTGGATGGAAGACAGACAAGTGTGGGAAGGGGCAGATTGCATGTAGCAGGGCTGTTGCTGCTTCTCAGGGGGTCAGGAAGTTGATAGACATTAGGGTTTGAGCCTCAACCCTAAATCTTCTACCAAATTCTGGAAGTGACTCGTCTTTCTTCAGTGAGATTGTCAAGAAATTGGCCTTCTTGTCCTCTAGCTGTTTGGGGGAACCATAGGTATCTTCAAGGATATTTTTAATTTCCTTGTAAGACCCCTCCCCTCCACTAAGAGAGGCAACCACAGTGGAGAAGGCGGTTTTGTCCAAGCTATTTAATAGCTTAGCGCGGGCAACTGGCTCTGGACTGTCCCTGGTCATAAGCTCAAACCCTTTGAGGAAGACATGAATATTGATGGGCCCTCCTGGTTTGAACTTGGTGTTTAGCTTGAGACTAGGGCCAGAGCTTGCACAAGAGTCCCATGAAGGTGGGCCTGGGTCAGAAGGAGCTGGTCCTGGAGGCCTGTAGGGTGGTCCTGGAGGACCAGGCAGCGGCCCTGGTGGTCCTGAGGGTTGGCCTGGTGGGGGTCCTCCAGAGAAAGTTCTGGGATAGCCTTGAGGTGGAAGCAGCGGCCCGGTGGGAGTGTAGGCCCCATATGGGAAACTCAATTGGAAGAAAGACCCCTCTTGTGGATATGGTTGCGGGTTAGGGCCTGAGTACCTGGAGGGGGGAAACCACCAAGGGTATTGCTGGGGATGTGAGTGTCCAGGGTTTAGGGGGGGTCTCCCAGTGTGCGGCTGCAGGGTCTGCCCTAGGATCATTAGCAGGGGCCGGTGATGGAGTGTTGGGGAGATGTTCCCCGGGAGTTTGATTGGCGGCAGTTGGTACTGAGGTGGGGCCAGGAGTCAAGATGTCTGGGATGGGCGGGAAGATGGTTGACATTGGGGCGGGTATTCCTTGGGTAGCCTGGGGAAAACTTTGATATGTCTCTCCAACCGGGTGAGTACTGGATAAGGCGGTTGTGGTTTCTACTGACTTGAGGACAGAATACACTACTTCTTCTGAGGCCGAGGCAGAGGCAGATGTTGGGCCTGGTTGATGGCTACCTGATCCTCCTAGGTTCATTGAGTCAAATCTTTTGGTCAGGTTAGAGATCAGCAACTGTAGGCTAGCGTCTTTCTCCTTAAGAGAGGAGAGTTCCTTGCTGTAAGTGGAGGTGTGGGTATCCTGCCTCTGAGTCAGGATGGTCAGCTCCTGTTGGACGCGCTTGAGTTGGGTTGTTAATTGTTGAATGAGGCCAAGGTGCTTGGTTTGGTTGGCCTCAGTTTCCATCTTGAAGGCAACCTGGTCCGCCTGTAGCGCTTCTACTCTTAGCATAGGTTGTGTTGCCTTCAGTTCTCACAATGTCCAGATCTTCTTGTGTTTGCGCAAGATCATTTTAAAGTGAGTCAAAGTCAGTTTTTAAGATCTCTAGGTCATCCTGAGCCTGGTTGACTCTAGACGCGGCGTTCCCGGCCCACTGGTCACAAGCCTCTCAAATATCTGTCAGCTGGGCCTGTATATCACTAATATTTATGTCAGGTTGGTTCAAGTGACCTCTAAGGTTGGCCACTTCTTCAACCAAGGGTTGGACTACTTGCTGTTGGAGAGCGGAGTGGTCCTTGGTAATCTGCCAAGCAATATTCACGGTGTCAGAGTGCATGGCTCCCAATACCTCATGCTCATGTCTGATCTGGTGAAGACGGTCTTGAAGGGGGTTTACTGCTGACTCAGTATAGTCCCTTAGTTGGTTCAAAGCTGCAATAGTTTGTTTGCTGCTAATACGTTGCTGCTCTAGTTGATTCACCAGGGCGGTTACCATAGGATGGTTAAATTGGATCAGGTATGCCTTGATCCTCTGGGTATTGTCTATGGCAGTGGAGGTGAGAACATCCCCATTCTTGCTCAGAAACTGGCGGACATGTTCCATATCAGATATGGTGGGATCATCAGAGGGGCCAGGGTGGGCAATTTGGTGCATTGGTAGAGGGGGAGCACTAGTTACGGACTGATAGGATGGAGGAGCAGTAGGCACAGGAAGAGGCTCTATACGTGAGACAAACAGAGCACGGGAGCTAGTTTGCTTGAGGGTTTGACATCTTTGGGGGAGGGGGTGCGGGATTTCCAGACAGAGCCCTAGGATGGCAGTGGTCTCCACTTGATGTAGAGGACCAGGAAGGAGTTTGAGGAAGGTTGACGGGAGGTTCCTCATCCATCTCAAAGAAGTCCTCTACAGGATCCTCATCTGAGGCAGGGGAGGGGCTTTGTGGGCGGATTAAGGTAGGGCGCCGTCTTGTGGGCTCGACAGTTTGGGGAGCAGAGACAGACAGGCAAGGTCTAGGTTGGGCTTGTAAAGGAAGGTCAGAGACTGGGGCAGCAGGTTCCTCAACCTCTATAGGCAGTTGGGGAGATCCTGTGCTAGGGGCAGCCTGAACCTCAGGGTGGGAGGCTTTGGTGGGGGTTGAAACTCGCTCAGCGTTGCAGGGCCAACCCCGGCCTCTGTGTACCTGAGTTGGACAGACAGGGCAAGGTGGGCTAGCGTTGCAACAAGCGTAGTTGGCGGTGGAACGGTGTGGGCAGTCCATGGGTTTGGGGTCACAGGTTTGGTCCCTGGACTAGAGGTCTCCGGTAGCGGTGCGACGGGCAGTGGCGGATACCCCTGTAGTGAGCACCAGAAAATGTGGTGCTCAAGGGCTGGAGGGATGGTTGGGAAGTAGCTGAGCAACTGGATACACAACAGGACTATATTCTCCTTACTCAACAGAACCTCTAATTTTGGGCTCCTCAAGTAATCTAAGATGTGTAAGTCTATTGTTGTGTAAGTGTATAATTTCTTGTTTATTGGGGACCCTAGGGGGTCTTTTTATACTTGATGAGGAGGAGGGAAAAGAAAGGGTGAGTCATGCTGACTAGGGTCTAGACTGTCAGGCAATGAGCTTATTCTTGGAGGGCTGAAACATACTGGGGAATATTCAGAAGGAAATGGATTGGATTGGGCAAGAAGTGAACATTTGGGCATGTGATCTGAGGTCAGGTGGTTGCAGCACATAGTAGGGCTGTCTCTGGGGAATAGAGGATAGAATAAGGTTTCAGACTACTCTCTTTCAGGGTCTCTACTTTGGCAAACAGAGGGGCAGAAGATCATTATATCAATTTACATAGTGGGCATAAACAATGGGCCAATAATTGATGCATCTGCGGCTAGCCACAGATGCGTCAATGGGTCATTAATTGTTTTTGTAAACATCTTTTGATGGGTTGCCAATTGATGCATCTGCGGCTAGCCGCAGGTGCGTCAATTGACCTATAATTGGAGACAACACTATGTAATTTGGAGGATCACCTTCTGATAAAAAAACAAAAAGGGCAGAAGTTCCCCTTATATTTATCAAAATAAGAAATCATTCCAAATAAGGCACTACTAGGGAGTGGCACCCAGCACCACAGCTGGGAATTTCCCTGATGAGGACTCCATGTTTGAGGAGCCTCTTCCTATCAGCAGTGCGCCCCCCAGCGGCAATCCTTCTGGCGCTCAGCACCCATTTCCTCAACACCTTCCTTCCACTGGCGCGCCTCTCCCTACCCCATCTTCAATGCTCCGCGCCTGCCACAACTCTGACCTTGTGGTGGTGGACTACCCCAACCTCCTTAGAAAGTTTAGGATCTGCCACCATGAGGGGACAATGTACAGCTTTTTACAGGCACTACACTCCAATGAGGATGCAGTGACCCCAATTCAGGCAGGGGAGTTATACCACGGCCGGTATGATGCCTCCTGTTTGGCCGCTGAGGTGCGTCTAGGGCTGCAGTCAGCTACCCTGCCCCCCAGTGAGATTTCTGCGCAACATGCACATATCATTGCTGTCTGCAATAAGCATATTGACAAGGTGGCTTGGGTTTGGGCTCTTGAGCTTGCAGCAGATCCCAGCTTCCATCAGACCTTGGACTTGCCCATCCAAGCCAACACTAACCGTTGTTTCTCCACCACGTTCAAGGTGTATCTTCAAGCCATTACTACTGGCAATGCTTCCCTCTACCTTCCTTTGGCTGCCGCAACTTGCCACTTTATGTGGTATCCTCCCAAAAGTTGCCAGCCTGGCCATCCCAGGTACGCTGGTTGTTGCCTGGAGCATTACTGCTCCCTGGCTTATCAACTCCGCCACCCCTACTGCTATCATATTCCTACATGGAAGATATGTTGATGGACTGCTTCACCATAGGTGCTGCATTCTCTGCTTATAGTGGCTGGGGCCGTTTGGTGCCAGTCAGTCAGATCCACCATCCCATATGCAACTGGTTTCTATGTTGTACAACTCCCAGTTGGCCTGGGCCCAAATGCTGGTGATCCTGGCTCACATGCGCCAGCACCTGGACAACAACCGCTACATGATGCCCACCCATGAGCGCCCAGTGATTACCATCCAGCGCACCACCAAGCATCCCCGCCCCGCCAACCGCCAGTCCTCTCCTCCTGCCATGTCTTCTGCTCATCAGCGTAGAGGTGCCCCCAACACAAGGGATCAATCCCAATGAGTCTGCCTTTTCCTTTTCTTGCAATAAACTTGCTTTGCCTATCCTCTTTTTTATTGTTTCTATTATTTTTTAGTTCTTATTTTTTATTATATTAAGTTTTTAATTGTTGTAATTATCTTCTAAATTTAGTGCTTATGGAAATATTGTTGATTAGTGGAGTTTTTATGTTGGGGATTGAAATTTTGTGCCACTGTGGCACTAAATTTAATAGTAAGACGCTGCTGCGGCATAAAAGATGTTTGCAAGGCAGCGCGGTGGCGCCCAGGATTATCCCAAGTTGGTGCCACGGCGCTTAAAGCTGGCTAGTTTTGCAGTTGAATTTGCAAAGTTTTGTTAATCTTATTTTAATAAAAGACTTTTTATTTTGATTTGAGATAGCGTTTTTGTATTGCAGTTTTTTGTGATGATGTATTTTAGGATATTTATTAAGTGTTTTTATAATAAAAAATCTTATTTGGATAACACTCTTTTTATTTTTATTTGAGATAGTGTTTCTGTGATGCGGGTTTTTGAGATGCTGTATTAGAAACCAATATGTAAAAAATAACTATTTAATAAATTTTATTAAGTTTTTTTAGTTTTGCTAATGTAAATCACAACGCCATCTTGAAAAAATTTCAAGATGGCGTCTTTTGCTCTGGCGTTTTTGAATTAACGTATTGCACCATTCAAAGATATCAAGAATCTGCCACTTACATATCATAAAATGAAGACTTGAATATTTTTGTGTTAAGAAGACAGTACTTTCACCAAAAGATGATGTAGATAGTTCAAAGTTGTATATCAAAGAGAAACATTTTATACATCATATTTTACTCTAATACATATAGTAAAAGATATAGTAGAAGATAATTGAGGATAATAATGGAGAGAGGATAATAGAAGATAATCAAGGGTAAGAAAAGTAGAAGAGAAGAAAAAAGAAAGTTTTTTCTACTTGGTATCAGATTTTATATAATCCACCCTCTTGACGACGCAGAAATTTTTTTAAAAGTTTTTTGGCCCCCAGCGCAGCTAAGGGGCCAACAAAACTTTGTTTTGAGGAGGAATGAGAGGTGGGAATAAGAGGCGGAAAGGAAAACCCTTCAAAAAACTTAAGAGCTTATTGCACTTTGGTTTAGGCACTTCAATTTCTGCACTTTGATTTGGGCACTTCAATTTTGTCCCCTGAAATAACATAGGGAAACACAGTACAATATTATATTAATTTAATATTTTTTGAAATTACCCCCAAAATACACCAATTTATTAATATTGCAATAAAATAAAAACCTACTAAAAAACTTCATTTATTTTTTATATATTTAAATATCAGGTCTGAAAGAATCTACATGAGGAATTTCAAAAGTTTTTATTAATTAATAAAAATTTTATAAGCTTATAAAAAGTGTGACTAAATCTAAAAAGTCTACTTTTGATTTCCTCACTTTTTATTCAAGGAACTTAATAAAACATAATGAATAAAATATTAATTTTTTTGCAAAAATTTAATATTAAGTGATCCTAGTTTTTTGGTACCTTTTTGGATTTTGATTTGACTACTTTTTGATTTCTACACCCATTAAGAAACTATATGTAAATTTTTAAATAAATTTCTATGAGACAAAATTTTATTTTTTTAAAAAATAAAGAGCTTATAATAGTATTTTATATTAATATTTAAATAAAACAAATTTAAAATTTGCTTAAAGTTTAAAAAGCTTTTTTTAGCTCTTGATTTCTTTTTTTATATATAGAAAAAAATTTAAAATTTAAAATTGGGACATTATTTTTCTTATTATGCCTAGGCACCAGATTGGTTATTTTATAACTTAATCACATTATTCATATTCAAATTATTCAGAAAGAGTAAAATACAATCAATCCCAAATATTTAATTGATCTTGGGCTTGGGTGATTTTTTAAAAAATAATTCATTGATTTTATAATTGAAAATTGCAACTTATAGTACTACTGAAAATATCTTAAGTGCTACTACAAACCAAAAATATTTATGATGAGTTTCATGGGAGAGTAATAGCAGCCCCAAAGCTATAAACGCTATTAACCTATCTTTGGCTCATCATAAATATTCTTAGTTTGTTTCAGAAAAAAAGGTTGTTGTTTTTGAAAGACTGATAACTCTATTTAAAATACACCCTCTAGTAAGCTGCCCTACTTCATGAACTTGCCCCAATACACTACTAGCATCTTCTGATATTTTTGTTTCTCTGGTATCATCACGTGATTTCAAATGATAATTTATCTCAGAATATTCTGAGAAGCTTTCAGATGTTAAAGGTGAAGTATATAACTTCCCATCTTTCATCAAATATGAAAGATTAATGCGCAGATTTTTAACTTCAAGCTCTCTTTTTATAGACCTAAATTTCCTTTCATAAATATAAAACAATGCTTTTTGGGAAACAATTGAACCAGTTAAAGCTGAATTGTATAATTCTTTTCTTTTTTCTTCTTTCTCACAAATATTTTTTAGATCATTAATGTTGTTAATATAAAGTACATTTTCTTTTTCCTTTAAAATTTTTGATATTACACCAAAGTGACCATCAACAATGCTTTTTCCATGGCATTCAACAAAACGGTTATATTTTATAGAACCCTTAACATATTTAGGTGCCTCTTTAAATAAGTAATATAAAAATTCATATGATCTAAAATGATTTCCATTATCCATCCATACTTTTATAATATTTTTTTAAAATCTATCTAATTTAAGAAGTCTTATTAGACATTCACCTGAAAATAAAGAGTCATGTGATAATATTTGAGACAAAAAATCATGATATTCATATTTAATTTTATTGTTTTCTTTAAAAACTAATGTAAACCCTAATAATGAGATTGGTTTTTTTGAATAAAAACAATTATTGGTCTTAATTGGACCACCTCCAACCTTTAAGTTTTCTTTATAATCTATAACTACAACACAAGACTCATCATCTAGTTCATTAATATCTTTTTTATATTCACAATTTTGATGAACATAAAAGTCTTGGTGCTGATTAATAGTCTTTAAGTCATTGTCTATAGATTCTGGTAATGGTAAGTTTTTACTTTCACATTCTTCCTTCTTTTTTTCTAGTGAATTTTTTAAATTACAAATATTGCACATATTGGTTTGTTTTTTACTTTTTATTATATTTTTAGGGATTAATTTATAGTAAGTGGAAATTGAAACTGAAATTTTATTTTTTATTTTCATATTTTCATATATTTATTTTTTTGTTTTAAGTAGAGAGTATTTAATTTCAGTTGAGTAATTACTCATCTCTTTTTCTATATCTTTATAATTTTTTCAGGCACTTTTTTTGTAAACTGGCTTGTTTCAAAAGAATTTTCCAGCAATTTTTAATTATTTTTTAGTTATTTCTTTTTTTAATGAATATTTTTTATTTTATTAGCTTTTTTGTTTAAGCTTACATTTTTATTTTTATTTATTTTTCTTGAGTATTCAAACTCACTTTTGGTTATATTAAACCCCATATCATTACGCTCTTTTAAAGAGTAACTGGAAGTAACCAGAGATCGCAAGGCTGGGAGATGTTTTTGGGGGAGAAGATTTCATGAGATCCTTTAAGTTTTCAATGAACTCATTGCCTTTTTGATTTTGAATAGTTGGCAGGAACTGAGCTTTCCCAAATTCAGTTTGAGTAAGGAAGTACTTGATGAAATTATCAAGATCATCACCAGCAATAAAGAGGAATGCCTTTTTTAACATTGCAATTCTCTCTCTTTTTGTTAAAGCTCTCAAGGAAAAAAAGGGTAGCATGGAAGAAGTAAATTTAACTGAGGACGTGGTAGCATTTTGAATCTGTAATTAGGTCAGATCTCTGATGTGTGCCTTAATGATGGAGTAGTTATGATCAGAATGTGGCCTTTGAACAGGGTCTTTTGGATTAGAAGCTTTGTGGTACTTTAGCTCTTATATACCAAGCTAAATGACACCATTCCAAAAGAAATGGTGTGATAGCTTTTATTATAGTTTGAACTTGAATTTATGTTTGCAGAAATTAATTAAATCCCAGTTTTCATGCACAAGTGATATATGTGAAGCAGCTAAGCATTATATCTACATCATATCCTCTTTGTAATCAATGCAAATCAATTGAATGATGTATTCAGTTAATTGTAACTCTTCCGCATATTTTTAAACTGATAAAATATTAAAGAATTCCATTTAATGAATGCTTAATTTGAGGTTCAAAGCTCACTTGAATCTTAAAATCAATCTAAACAGTGATAAAAACATCCTAACTTCAAACTATCATAAAATCCTAGAGAATTGAGCTTTTTAAATATAATAAAATGCAAAAATAAAGCTCTTAATCTTATCTTACTTTCATCAAATAAAAACTATCTGTTGTGTATTGAAAAAAGAGTATTTATTAGCTTTGAAGTGATCTACTTTATATCATTAGATATAATCATATAATAAAATCTGGATTATGCTCTTTTAAATTACTTTTGCTTTAATATTGAGCATAGTATACATATTAAAATTTTTATATCAATAGAAAGATAAGATTTATAGCTTCATTTTGATAGTTTAAAGTGTGAAAAAATATTAATTTTTCATTGAGTTATTGATGTTTTAAATATAAATTGTGTACTTAGTTACTTTTTCAAAATCGAACTGTATTATGCTGCGACTTGAGCAGCATGTGCATTAGAAAATGGCCTAATCCCTAAAATAATGACCCATTTTTTTAATTTTGATGTATCAAATATTAAATTGAAGATTTTTTTGCACTTCAATTTTTGCACTTTCAATTTTGTCCCCTCTATTCAAAGAGGTAAATAAATTCTATTTTAAAAGCCAAATTAAATTAAGGTGTGTTTTAAATTGCATCAATTTGGGCACTTCAAACTTGGTTTTTAAATTTTAGCTACTAGTAAAAACATTTTAAAAAAGTCAAATTTAAGAAAAATATTAAATTTTTTGGGAAAAATTTTTATTGAAAAAAAGTGTGGAGATTTCAATCTCCACACTTCAACTTTAGGCACTTGCCCGAATTTATTGGGGTTGATGGGGAATTCAGTTTTTTAATCAGTATTAAATTTCATTTTTTTAATTTCCTTTCCTTTCATTTCATTATGATAAAAAAAGCAAAAAACAAAAGTTAGCCACGTGAAAAAAAAGACATGTGTAATTTAAAGAAAGGACTTTAAGCTTAAGTTAAGCATATGCAAAACTAAGATGTCAAAAAGTATACCATAAAAATTATTTAAAAAGTGTTCCTTCATCTAATTTTTTGTTAGAATGACGGAAAATTAGTTGACAGAACATCTTTCTGCCCCAGGAATTTGATATTGCGTTTCTAGATGGTGCATCCCACCTAGGATTCATCTGACGGGGCTCATCAGCATCAATGAATTAAATGTAAAAAAGAAACCCAAAGCCATTAGCTTTGATTTGGTTTGACTTCATTTATGTATATGTAAAGGTAATTTAAACTAATTAAATATTAAAGGGGTTGGTAGGGTTGAGAATTTTAAATGCTGTGGGATGATTTATTCTTAACCTTAGTTGGCGCCAGCCAGTTTGGGAAGTTCATTTGTTAACCAGGCGAACACCGAAAAAACCATTAGTGGCATTCTGATCATTCAGGGAGATGCGAAACACTTTGGATTCTGTTGAATACTTGAATTCTGGATATCTTCTAACCAAGATTGTTCTTTTAAAGGAGGCTTCAATGAACCAGGAAATTGGTTTAAACCAGACGATATGCTGACAAGATCCAGTCACTGTAGCCTCGAAAGTAAGAGTGGTGGTGTTGGTAGAAAGGGTAATGGAGTCGGGAGAATCAGTTTCAAGGGTGAGGTTGCGTGGTAGCCAGCCCCTTTCAAGAGTCCAGAAGGAATCAAATTTACAGCGGTAGTTGCTTAGGCAAATGAGATGGGGTGATATTACAATATCCCTCTCTACAAAATAAGATTGTGTCTTGTTTGTAATAGTGTAACGTGAGGTGTCCTTGTTGAAAAGATCCAGAATTGCTTCATCGTCGAGTTGAAGATAGTTGTATGCCCAGGCATGTTCAGAACTGAACTCTCTCTGGCCAAGCCATGCCAAGCCCTTGCTAAGAACCAGGCTACTTGTCTTTGGTAAAATACCATGGGTTTTATGGCCCACTATGAAATCTTTAGAACCGAGGCAGATGTGCAATGTAAACAGAGTAAACAAGAGCATGGTTCCATATCTCTTGGTTAAGTGATTAAATACTTGGGTGGAAATAAACTACATCTGATGTTCAAGACCCTGGATGATAAAATATTACATTCCTTTTACAGTCACTGAAGAATATTCTAAAGTTCCAATGGTTGATATATTAATTTATTTCTATTTATAATCATCATCAAGAGAAGCCCCATAATAAAACTGCATGATTACAGAATAATTTTATGTCCCTTGGAATAGAATAGTTTAATTTATGAGAATTTGTCATTCCAGTGCCACACTGTGAAGTCCAAAGGGGGCTGATCACTGGAATTAAGCCATTAGCCAAACTTTATTCCGAATCAAGTTTAAAAATAAAATGTTTTCCAATGAATCACATTTTACTTTTATCAAAAATGATATGCTCAACTCTTTTCAACTCAACCCAATAGAATTTAGACACGAAAATTAAGTGCTAATTACCAGAGCTTATCTTTTTGTAGAAATTAAAAAATTTAACAAGCTTAACTTTATATTCGGGAAACTTTCTCATCATTTTACAATCCATTTTTATGCCACCAAAACCAACGTCAAGGATAATATACCGTCGAAGATCTCATATCAGATCTTTTATTAGAAGAGCAACTCGATAATCAATTTTTAGAATAGTAACTTAGACATTATCAGGGAACTTACTTTTTTAGTCAACCATGCAAAGATCTACAAGTGTTGTCAGAAATCCACGGACTGCGGTATTTTTGTCATCCACCAAGATGATATCCTAAGTCTTCTAAAATTGGGAAAGTACAGGAGAACCTGTGACTTTAGTGTAACCTATGGCCCAGAATATCATGTTGTTATCAGAAGTAGCAAGTCTGACAGGGCCCATAGCCCAAAGGATTTGGTATGTTCTTCCTACTTCTGGATTAAGGTTCATAGTTTCAACTCTATATATTGCTATAGGAATTTATACTGTATGACAATGGTATCATTGTTTACTCTACTAATAAAGCCCATGTGAGGATAAAATTGGGGAAATAGGACTTGGATCAATCATAAAGCTGGTACAGAATTATCAGTATTTTATTATAATGGACTGACTTTAAGGTTGCCTGACTGCCTGAGTTATTTCTGGCTCTGCCTACATCCTAGTAGTTTCAGGACAACAAAACAGGGGGCCCATTCTTTCTGGGTAATTTTTGATGAAAGCTCATTTGGCAACTTCCTCGGCTTATTGTGTTTGTTCTAGACACACAGCACAACTGAACCCCTTAGCCAGGCGGAATCAGCTGTCTGCTTGGGCCACTATCCAGGGCTATCTAGCTAGCAGTTGGTTGCTAGTTGGTGAAGATGATTTTTCCTCAATAAGAGCTACTCTAATAAATAGGCTCAGAGCCTTTGATCTTAGAGTGCTTGGCCTGATAGCCTGTTACATGGTTGTCATGCTTTGATGAAATGTTATTAATTTTAGAATTTTTAATTTCTTTGAAAAGAGAAGTTTAACTTTTAAAGCTAATATTATTTTAATAGGCTATTACATTTACGTTCTTTTCTGCTTTTTAAAAGCAGAGCACAACTTCTTCCACTCTCAATCACTTTACACTTTTGCTGGTGAAAAAGCTACAGCTTTGTTTTTAGAATATCAAACTGTTGATGTTGAACTCAAATGTCACATATACCTCCTAAACAACCCTCTGCCTCATTTTTTTGTTTGCAGTTACAAAAATATGATATTTTATTCCTCTATCAATAACTTTAAATAAAGCCAACAAGGAAGAGTGGGCATAAGTGTCAGGAATCCAGCCTTGGGTGGATGACTTGTTGGTTTCAGGAGTCACTCAGTCTGGGGATTTTGCGGGTAAAGCCCACCATAAGAGATGAGCTAACTTAAAGATATAGGAGAGAGCTTCCCCACCCAGGACCACAGGTTGGCAGCTAGGATTATAGTGTCAATCACCCCTGTAAGGGTGATGTACACAATCCCAAACAGCTTGCCAGTGTGATTGGTTGGGAGGTCAGGTGAGGAGGCAGGCATTGGCTTGGGGGTCACAGGCAGTTCCATGCGGAAGTTGTAGGCAGCCAGGTAGTTGAATTTGCCTCTAAACAACTTGGGTTTTGAGAATATCCAGTGGCCTTGACAGTTGTATCTAACTGTGGATTGTATGCAGGCCAAGGGATCTAGTTCAAAGATCTTTTCCAGGGTGTAATCATTATATTCAGGTTTTAGAGGGTACTCTGTGAAGTGGATGGGGCCAAAGGGAACACCTGAAGGACAGGAATCTGCAGGCGGAGGGCCAGGAGTGCCAGATGATCTTATACTGATTTGATAGATGAAAAAGAAAAAATAGGGTAGTAGCTGTATAAGCCAAAATGACAAAACTTTATTCAAAAATGGCAATAAGTTTGGAGCGCAGGGTCCTTTGGTCTATATAGCACCCCACTTCCAAACTTAAGATTTTCCATGAGGGGTTCATCAGGGCATTGGGAAAGGTGGGCCCGGGGGATCTAGGTGCTCAGGTTCAAAGGCAGAAAAGTAGTACCCAGGCCAGGAGTTCTTTCATTGGTCAAAATTCTCAAATTGGCTACTTGATTGTCGGAAATTGTGCCATTAATGCTATTTTGATATGGCCTGCAAATAATGATATACAGAAAGATTTGATTGGTTTTGCTTTCAAGTTTGGGAATTCCTTGCCTTCCATAAATGGGTCTGATCCAATATCCACCCATTCTGGAATACCATACCTTCCCTTGTCTGATCCTTGTATGACCTCACCCCAACATGTCCCTCTCTGCCACTCTGCCTACCTAATGAGTGATCATTGTCCCTTGTCTACTATTTAAGTAGAATCATTTCTCCTAATAAAGACAAGTTTATCCACATTTGCGTTGGCTTTAATATTCTTCAAGCCTTTTTTATTTCCTTTTTGCCAAAAGGAAGTCCTCATCTTGTATTCCAGGAAATTAAGGTATGTGCCCTTAATTTTGCCCTGAAGGCTAACCCAAGGCTAGCTTTGAACCTCAAATCTTTTGTTATAAAGCTTTCCTGCCTTGTCCTCCTGGATGTTGTCCCCAGGAGCAAAACACAACAAAATGGTGCTCACTACAGGAGCTGCAAGCCCCTTGGCTACCCCATTCCATGTGCATTCTCTGGTCCTTCCCCCTTTGTTTCTGAAGTGCCTGAGCAACCTAAAGTTTCTAGTTCCCCTCTAGAAGAAGTATCCACTGATGCCCCCTCCACTCCTATAGTAATGGTGCTGTCCCCCGGGCCCTCTTGGGCCCCCTTCCAGCTTTCTCACTCAACTACAAGCTTGTGCCGCTGCCTGCTCTCTCCTTCACACAGGCGCTGTGGCAATGTACACTATCCCTGGTCTCTGTCCTGGGTATGCTTCTGAAGACCTATATTCCTTCCTCTTGGATTTTGGTCTCCCCCACATACTGATGGAATCAATGGAGACTATTGGTGTATTAGTTAACCAATCTATCCAACCTGTGTTGGTCCATCATCAACTGGCATTGGGATCTCAAAACCACCTCTTGAATGCTGTAGCCACTGCTGTTTCTAACAACCATGCTCAGAATATGACCTATCAAGAATGGTCCCATAGCCTCTTTGCTTGCATTTCAGATAACCAGCACAACTTGCTAGCTTCACAGAACTATCTGTCCTGGTCTCTAAACTACCTTTGCTCCTTGCTCCCTGGGTATATTAAGGATTGACATTGTGAAATGGATGACCACCAAGCTACTTGGTGTAGCCAGATAGAGTCAACCCTCCTAAAATATTGTCAAGATTTCAAAACCCTAGTTACTGAACTCAATCAGTTTTGAGAACATGTTAATACCCAACTTGAGTTGGTTGGGACCCACGTTGATATGTGGGGTCAACATCTGCGCCTACAGTATGGCTTGGACAAGGCTGCTTTGGAGAACACCCTGAGTCAGGTTCAAAACTATGTCATTGATAGGGTGGCTGCTATTGAAGTGACTCTGCCAACTCCTTTGGTTGATACCCTGTCTGCCTTTGAAGCAAGGGTATGGGAAGCTATAACCAAACTCACAGCCACTACTCAATATCAAGCCTCTGCCCCACATCCTCCGCCTGTCAAACCTATACCTGATCCTCACATTGCCATGCTAACTGACCAAGTGGCTACTTTGCAAGGCAAGATTGAGTATTTGAGGCAACATCTATCTGACCCTTATGACTTATCCTCTGAGTCTGATGGCAAAAGGGAGACTGAAGTCTCTGGTACTCCTACCCACCTTGACCATGGGTGTTGCCCTGGATTAGAAGGCCAACCCTGTGTCAATTGTGCTCTTGCCTTGGATCACTTAGTGGCAGTGACTAATGATGTGGCAGATCAGCAACATGCTCTAGAACGCGAGGTGCAAACCCTCTTCCAACTCACAGAGGCAATAAATGGACATGTTACCCCTCTGTTTGCTCAAACAACTTCTCTAACTACTTGTATCAATGGGGTTACTGGCACGTTGGCAGTACAACAGATCAAAATTGATGAATTTGGAGCTGCCGCTATTACTGCCTGAGATATCAGTGGACAGATAGCTCTACACTGGATACCCTAGAGGAGAGTCTTTGACTCCTCTGGGCTAGACAACCTGCTGCTGAATCCAAGTTTGAGGGTGATCCTCATATCAATGTTCTCAACCATGATGAAAACAGCCAGTCCACTTCCTTGTCCATAGACTCAAACTACAAGCCAACCTTCAAACAGATATTTGACCCTAAAACCTCTACCATTGCTGCCTTTTTAACAATCTACAAGACTGCAATGTGTAGGGCTACTGACAAGCTCAAAAAGAAGCATATCCTTACCTTTCTTTATCCTATATGTCAAGAAGTGGTGGTCCTCAAGCTCCCCTCCATTGTCACTTGGAAGGACATGAAGCGCCTCCTTATTGAGGAGTTTGGAGGAGATCTCAGCTTAGAGGTCAAAAAAGATGCATTTATGCACATTGGCTTTAATTCCAAGGAAACCCTGGCCAAGTTTGCGGATTTCTTCTATATTAAAGGTCAACAGTTAATCACCAGTTGACAGTTAACTCCCTGGGAAGCTTACACGGCATGTTTGAATGCTTTGAAGGTAAACCAGCTTCTATGCCTACACTTTAAGTCACACAAGGCTTCACTCACTTCTATGAAGAGTATTGAGGAACTCTTAAAAGACATGAATTTGACCCATGGGGGTACTGTGGTGCATGAAAATAAAGCCAATAATGCCAGAACTACCTCTTGTTTGCCACACATTATGACTCTGGGTTCAGGTGGACAGACTAAGAGGCAATGATGTCGTAACTGTGTCCAGATAGGGCATGAATCACATACCTGCACAAATTTACGGGTAAAAGGTTGTGACCCCAAGGAACAGGCAGGAAAAGAGAGGTCAGCTTAGAGGCAGAGACGCTCTCTGATGACCAATATCTCCTGTCTCCTCCTAATCCTCCTTCTGGAACGAGGAAGCTCCTTCTTTGTCTGGCCCAACTATTCTTTTCCTATTCCACAATCTCTCCAGTGATTCTGAACCTGAAGATTCTGATATGGAAGATTCTGATAGTTATGGCTACTCTGTTTTGGCTGTTCCAGAAACTGTGTCTGTCCCTTACAAGCTTTGCTAAGGAAAAACCACCACTACTTCCTGAGTACCTTCAAGTGAAGCCAAGGCTATGATGGCTTGCTCTTACCTATCCAGGCCTATCAACCTCCTGTCTTGGTAGACTCTTCTGAAGAAGCCGCCAAGCTAGCCAAAGCTCTCTTTTAGAAGGTGAATGTATCTCTCCCACTGCAGACTGTATATAAGGAGATTCCTGCCTTAAGATGCATGTTAGCTAAATGGGAAAAAGAGTTAGAGGCTCCACAGGATGTGTTGGCTGTCTTGCCCCCTTTGGAAGAAAGATACAACCTATGTGGAAGTATCAATCCAAAAGGTTAAAATCAAAGCCATCCTGGACACAGGTTCTCCAGTCAACATAGTATCTTCAAAACTAATGAAGAAGCTTAAACTGGCTCCTGACCTCAACTACACTCAGTTGTATGGCACAGCTGGCATGGCACAAACTTGAGCCATTGTTGCTTACTCCTTTTTACCAATGAGGTTTGGGAAACTCCTCATTGCTTCCCCCGCTGTTGTCCTTGAGAACAAAAGCTATGACCTCTTGGTTGTTACACAATTCCACTATGAGTATAACAGGATTATAAACCTGCAAGATGGATATCTATTGCTCTTAGGATATGAGGTCCCTTTGATTTTTGAGGAACCTCTGCGGCTCCCAGGAAAACGTCTTAAAACTTGCATGCTTGAGTACCCCACAGGTATCTTCTCTCTCAAATATAGGACTCACTACTCCAACATGCGCTACCCTCCTCCTTCCTGTCCTGCAGAGGAAGGTGTACCTCTTCTTGCCCCTGCAGCTATCACCATCCCTCCAGGCTCCCAAGTGGTTATTGACTCTCAGATTTCTTATGAACTACCCAAGAAGTTGTTCCTAAAACTCTACTCACCTGAATCCCTAAGATGTAAAGAACTCTGACTGTGTCCAGAAATCCTTGACTAAACACACAAAGAGCCTATACAACTGTTGCTTGCCAACCTGACAGTCCTACCCATGCAGGTGTCTCAGGGACAGATTTTAGGGCATGGTTGTATGCTGGGAGTAGAACAAGTGGCATCCCTCTATTCTTTCAGAACTTTTAGTGATTTCAATTTACCTGAAGATGATCCTCAAGTTCTTTCCTTATTCACCACTGCCAACTTTCCCCAACTGTCACACATCCAGCAAAGAGACGTGTTGGACCTGCTTGACCAGTTTAGTGATATCTTTGCCTCTGGACCTACAGACTATGGCCTAGGTAAAGGGGTCATCCATCAGATTGATACTGGTGATGCACCTCCTTTTTGTGCCAAACCATACCGCTGTAGTAGGGTAGAGGATGCCCAGGTATCCAAGGAGCTTAAACAACTCCTAGATGCTGGACTCTTGGCTCCCTCTCAAAGTCCTTGGACCTCACCTTTACTGATCCTCAAGAAAAAGGACAGAGGACATTGCATTGTGATGGACTACCGCCGCCTGAACTTGCTCACTAAGAAAGAATTGTACCCATTGCTCAGGATTAATAATGCTCTCAGACGGTTGGGTGGTTCCAAGTTTTCTTGGCTATGGACCTAGCTTCTGGATACTGGCTAGTTGACTTATCACCAGAAGACCAAGAAAAGGCTGCTCTCATTACCTCTGAGGGACTCTATGAACTTACTCAGATGCCCCAAGGACTCTGCAATGCCCCGGCTACCTTTCAAAGGGCTATGGATTCCATCCTATGATATCTAAAGCTCTCTTGTGTCCTCATGTACCTTGATGATATCACCGTATTCAGCACTACCTTTACCAACCACTTGGAACACCTCAAAGCTGTCTTTCTCATAATCCGCAACGCTGGCTTGAAGCTCAAACCCTCCAAGTGCCCCTTCTTTAAAGAGCAACTTGAGTTCTTAGGGCATGAGGTAACCCAAACTGGAATACACCCCATGAATAATAAAGTGGAAGCCATTGACAAGATGCTACATCCCACAAAACTTTGAGAGGTCCAAGTATTACTTGGTATGATGGGTTACTATTGACAGTTCATACCCAGTTTTGCTGAATTGGGTGAACCCCTTGTCCAGCTCCTTTGCAACGTCCCATTTGAGTGGACTGACAGTTATCAACAAGCATTCAAAGTGTTGAAGGCCAAGCTTAAAGAGGCTTCTATCCTAGTCTACCCTGATTATGATAAATAGTTTATCTTGTATACTGAAGCAAGCAGAGTAGCTGTGAGTGCTATCTTAGCTCAGCTTGACAACAAAGGCGTGGATTGACCTGTAGCTTACTCTTCACGGGTCCTCAATAAACACAAGAAGAACTACAGCGTCACTGAAAAGGAATGACTGGCAGTGTTGCATGAGGTAAAGAAATTCAGGTACTAAATTTATGGGACCCACTTCACTGTGGTCACCAACCACTCCTCCCTTAAATGGCTGCAACAGCTAAAAGAACCTGAAGGTCAACTAGCATGTTGGGCCCTGCGCCTGCAAGGATACAATTTCACTGTGGTACATTGTCCTGGGGCCCGGCACCAGAACGCCAATGGCTTGTCAAGGATGCCTATACTAGCTATCCACCCCGCGGACACTGATTGCCTATAAAAATTAATAGGGTACCCTGACTCTTAGACCACTGAGCCAGAAGACATTTGCCTGGCACTACAAACCCTATCTAAGGACACTGTGATTCAAGATAAGCAACTCTTCAAGAAAGTCAACAATGCCTATCTGCCCTACCTTTGCCCTAGCATGAGAATAGCCATTATCCTCTAAGCTCACATTGACACTGGAAATGAAGGTATAGCCAAAACCCATGACTGGAAATGCAAGAACTTCTACTGGGAAAATATTTGCCTTCTAATTCACTGATGTTCTTGCCTCCTTCCATTTGTGCCAGCTCCAACACCCTTGCCCTTCCCAACACCAATTCAAACTCATCCTCCCTAAACATGCCTTCCACAATGTGAGTATTAATGCTGTTGGGCCTCTCCCTTGGTCTAGGTCTGGATGTTGATTTATCTTAGTTGCCGTAGACCATTTTAGAAAATGGGTAAAAGCCAGAGCTGCAAAAGATATAACTGCCAAGACCACTGCTAATTTCTTGTTGCAAGATATATTCTATCATCACAGCTGCCCTCAAGTCCTGCTTTCTGACAATGGCATCAACTTTAATGCTTGCTGCGTCACGTCTATTGTAAAAGCTATGGGTACCCATTGATCTTTCTCTGCGCTGTATAACCCTTTGACTAATGGAACTGTTGAATGAGCCAATTTCACCTTGGTGTCCATAGAAGAAACTCACGCTCTCTGATGCTGTCAATTGGGATATCTTCATTTCTGCTGCTTTCTTTGCTTATTGACTCAGTAAGCACCAAGTGACTGGTAAATCTCCTTTTTCCACGCTTTATGGGCGTGAAGACACAATCCCCTCCCTCTTGGGACCCCCTTTGATCAAAGTTGATGTGTTTGCTAATCCTGAGGCCCATTTCAAGGACTTAACTAATTGTATCATCAACATCCAAGCAACAGCATATTCCACTGCCTACAAGATCAAGGCTTTGGAGCTCTCCCTGTTCAATGCTTCTAGAGCCCCCTCCCTGAATATCAAATAGGTAACCTGGTTCTATACTATCAGAATTGTACAGGAGGTAGAACCCATAAGCTAGACTCCCTCTGGGTTGGGCCCTGTGAGGTCATCTTTAAGAAGGGCGGCAAGTATACCGTAAATCTTCTGTCCTCTGGACGTCCTTTTTCCCAGGTCCATTCCAAATTCCTTTGCAAATATCAACTCCCTGTGTCTAATATTGAGGGGGAAGGTGTCAAAAATTGCACAATTAATGCTATTTTGATATGGCCTTCAAATAATGATATATGCAAAGATTTGACTGGTTTCACTTTCAAGTTCAGGAATTCCTCCCCTTCTGCAAATGGGTCTGGTTCAATATCCACACATTCTGGAATATTATACCTACTCTTGTCTGATCCTGGTATTACCTCATTCCAAAGTGACCCCTTCTGCCACTCTGTCTACCTAATGAGTGATTATTGTCCCTTGTCTATTATTTAAGTAGAATCATTTCTCCTAATAAAGACAAGTTTATCCACATTTTTGTTGGCTTTAAGATTCTTCAAGCTTTTTCCTTTCCTTTTTGCCAAAAGGAAGTCCTCATCTTGTATTCCAGGAAATTAAGGTATGTGCCCTTAATTTTGCCCTGAAGGCTAACCCAAGGCTAGCTTTGAACCTCAAATATTTCATTATAAAGATTTACTGCCATGTCCTCCTGGATGTTGTCACCAGGAGCCAAACACAACACTGATTATCTTGCTCTAGAGTTAGGGTCATGGGGTCTGGCTGTGGGCCCATGTATTCTTCTGGGGATAGCTCTTGAGTGGCCACTAGTGTAGACTTCAAGCTCATGAAGCTAATAGTAGGAATTTTGTTGCCTCAATTAGGTGCCTTGATTACTCCTCCCTTTGGAGTGATGATTCCTTTGGTTTGGCTTGTTTCATCATTTGAGCCATCATTATTGGCCTCAGCTTGTGGGTTTTTAACCCCAGAGAGACGCAGGCAGGCAGCCCCTTGGTCCCCAGGCCTAGCGGCCCACTTTAATACCCAGATACTGTAGGTACTACTTGAAGAAGATATGGCAGAAGATTGGAGAACTGGAAACCAGTCAAGGTGGTGACAATTGAATAGATGGTCATCAACCACTGGAAGACCTTGGCGTGGATGTTGTATCTCCAAAAGCTCCCCACAAAGTAGTTCAGCACATAGTACAGTGAGATGTACACCACAATGGACATGGTGGAGTGTGGAGATACTAGGGGACGCCAGGAACCAGTTTTGGAGGAGTTGAGTTGCCCAGGATCATAGTGGTAGTCATGACCTAGTCCTTCTGGTGGAGGTCCAAAGAACTCTGGTCCCTGTTGATATCTTCTAATTCCAAGGCAAGCTATAAGCACAGCTGTGAAGATGAGGTGATTCCTCTTCCTTGGATTGGAGGTGGTTGGCTAGGGCAAACTAGTTAAAGATGACTTAAAGGGTTTAAGTAGGATTAGCTTTATTGGGGGTATTAAACTCAATAATAGCACACACTATTACTGAGGAGGGATCCTTTATTTATAGTGCTTTCCCTTGTGAAAAGATTTGAAATTGGAATTGAAAAGCAGGAGATGGGGATCCCAAAAGCTTGGAATTTAGGAATGGCAGTTGGGGCTTGGAAAGATGGCCAAACTCCTGTTTTTCTGCTATCTGTAGCTGGTTTGGAAGTTTCTGAGTTGAACCAATAGTTGTAGGTTGCTCTGGTGCTAGATGAGGGATGTGAGTCAAATTTCTCTCATGATCTATTTTTGTTTTAGGATCATTGGTTTGGCTGGAGTTTGACTCTGCCCATGTGGTCTGGGATCTAGAATCCTATTGGTTGGTGGTAAACTTATTTTTAAATTGTGATACCTTAATTCCTCCTTCTTCTAGAGGTGTGGTTGTGTTCTAAATTTTTGGTCTTGCAGCCAGGTACTTTTCTGATTGACTGTAATTTTTGGGGGCTTCTTATTGGTTGGGGCGTGGGGACTGGGCCCCAGGTGGGTGGCGGGCAGTAAGGTGGGACCCTGGTAGCAAGCAGGTGGGCAAAAGGCTAGTGGCCGTGTGGCAGGTAGGAGGCTGGCAAGAGGCCTGCTGGTGGCTGAATGGGTGCTGGGGGTTGGTAGAGGGTGCTGGCAGGCGTGGGGCCTTCCTGGATGATAAATTAATCCAGCATTGATTATGTTCCATTTTTTCCTCTGTTTTATTTTTATTTTCCCCAATTGAAGGGGGGAAATCCTCATTAAATTGGGCATTTTTGACAGGAAATTTCTCTATTTTTTCCAGCATTGCACCCCAGTAAGGATATGGTTTATGTCTGGGATATTCCTGACACCCACAGGAATTTAGGTTCAGGGTTTGAATCCCGTCCTTTGGGCCAGGTTTCAAGTGTAAGAGAATTGTCAATCTTGATAACAAGCCAAAATTCCAAGTTTTCTTGCCAAAAAGTCTTTAAATTTTAAAGATTTGATTTTCTTTTCAGTTAACTTTTAGTTTCCTACTACTCAATTTACAAAAATTATAAATTACATTTTTTAATTTTCTTTTGATTCTTGAGCTCCAATTTTTGTTGATTGTTTGAAATTTTCTTTATGTCAAAACTGCAGGCTTGACCCACCAGCAAAGTTCCAACCAAGCAGGTTTGTGACCTGTAATCCAATTACCCGGTCACTCAAAGCCAGACTAGGAAGTCAACTCAAATTACCAAATCCATCAACATGAACAGATGATGATCCTTCACGGTGGATACCTCAATTTGGAGCTTGACTCATTAGCAGGATCAAGCCACCCCCTCTTCCATCCAGCTGTGTGATCACCAATCATGTTCCTGCTATCCATTGATTCACAATAGCTATATAATCACTATCTTGCAATAAAGATTATTATCTATCTTCTAAATATTTTTCCCCGTGTAACTCTGCTAAAACAGCACAGTTACAACATTGGTAGCACAGGTAGGTTCTCCATCCTACCTTATCTTGGAAAATTCCGCATGTTGCCCGCACACGCCGCAGCCAACAAATCCTTGACAGAATTATGTCTGGCCTCCCGCCCAATTGGACTCTGTATACTCCTGGTACCAAGATACCTGATGGTTTTGTTCTCTGCCAAAACACGGTGATCCCTCTACCCACCTTCAACGCCCTGTCTGCCCAAGGGTTCTTTCAGGTGCCTTCCTCAATGCCACAACCAGCTGACAAAACCACCATGTCCGCCTATGTTGCACAAAGACTTTGCAGCACCACCTTGGAGCCCTTTGCAGGGGCCAACAACAACAATGCTGTTGCATGGATCCAGTCTGCCCAAATCAAGCTGGCTCAGATGGAATGCCCACAGCAATTTTGGATCACAGAGATCTCTATTTGCCTGTCCCATGACCCTGGCACCTGGTGTGACAAGTGGCACAAAGAGCAAACTGACAAGAACTGGGACACCTTCAAACAGGACTTCTTGGCAGGATTTGTGCTGAAGGACACCACGCTCATGGTCATACGCCAAGTAAAGAACCTGACCTAGACAGGCACCGTTAAAGAACTCACCTGCGTCTACAAGGAACTCTGTCTCTGTGCCCCATCCAGCATGGCCTTTGACACCCCAGCAACACACCTCATGTACTACAACGCTCTCAAGTTGCATGTGATAAGACATGTGAACCTGGACCAGGTTACCAACCTACAAAGCCTGTACCATGAAGCGGAAAAAGCAGAAAAACATCCAACGCTCTACACAAGGCACAGACTGGGAAACAAGAAAGGCCCAAGGACTCCCATTCAAGCAGGCGCTCCTCTTGACCACCTCCTGGAGGCAACAGCAACAACAACAACTATAAACCCATGGGTTCAAATGGGAATGGAAATGGAAATAACGGCCAGTCAAATTGTACCCATTTCTGTGTCACCGCCACCCAAGGCAACCAAGATGTGGGAAAAACCTGGGGAGAGCACTAAGCAAGCCAAGCTCTCCCCACGCAACTCCTGACTTGCCCAACAATGAATACCAACCCAAGGACGTGGACCAATGCCCAATGATCCAAGTACCCTCGGAAGACCCAGTACTGTACACCATTGCCAGACATCCCAATAAATTGATGTCCTATCCTTTCTGCTTTTGCAGTTACACAGGCTCAGAACTCCTGGACTTGGGCGCAGATTGAACTTTAGTCAACAGCAGCTTTGTGGATAAATTCAAGCTGGCCACTAATCCTTTGCAGATTAAAAATGTGGTCCTGGCTGATGAACACCACATTGCAGTGACAAAGAAAACTGCCCCCTTCTCTATCATGCTTGAGAACCTTCACTCCACCATCCAAGGTCCTGTCATTGACTTCCCTAAGTTTGACATTGTACTGGGGCTGGACTGGCTACAGAAAAACAACACCATATGGACTGGGCAGCCTCAGTGTTGACCATCAAGCGTGAAGGTGTCAACCACCAAATCTACCCAGACTCTGTAGACCAACTCCTACAAAACCACATCTTTGTACGCATCACAGAGACTTTGGACAAGAAGGAAAACCTGAAAGCAATTGACTGGGACTCCTGCCAGTATGAAATAATACACTTCAAGGACCATCAGGACACCTCCACGCCGCAATATTGCAACATTGTGGCCTGTCACCCAGAAATCTTCAAGGAGGCGTTACCTGGGCTACCCCTGAGAAACACATCCAACACTCTATCCAACTCAAGGGAGCTGTACTTAAGGCATGCCCCATTTACAGGCTGACCCCAAACTAGGACAACACCCTGCGCGCCTATCTCAAGGAGGCACTGAAAAAAGGACTTATCCGCCCCTCACAGTCTCCCTTTGGGGCTGCCATATTCTTTGTGGCTAAAAAGGACGGTACCTTACGCCTGGTCACAGACTACCGCGCCTTGAACAAAGTCACCATTAAGAATTGTTACCCATTACCACTAATTAACAATCTCTTTGATGCCTTGGGAGGAGCCTCTGTCTTCTCCAAGATTGATCTAACTGCAGGCTACAATCAGATTTGTATCAAGGAGGAAGACATCCCCAAAACAGCCTTCTGCACCAAGTACAGTTCCTACAAATGTGTGGTACTCAACTTTGGCATGATCAATGCCCCATCCACCTTTGTAACCTTCATGAATTGAGTGTTTGCACCACACATAGGCAAACACGCCCTAGTGTACCTGGACAATATTATTGTCTACAGCCCCTCAGTGGAACAGCACCACAAAGACCTGGAGGAAATCTTTGCAACCCTGGCATGGCACAAAATGTTGGCCAAGCCCTCCAAATATCAGTTCTTCTGAGAGCAACTACCCTTCTTAGGATATATAGTCTCAAAAGATGGCATCAAACCCAACAGTCAGAAGATACAAGCCATCTGCAAAATGCCACCTCCTAAAGACAAATCAGAACTCTGCACCTTCTTGGGAATGGTGGCCTATGTACAACACTTCATACCCAACTGTGGCGTCTTGACTGCCCCCTTGTCCTCCATAACAGGCGCCAAGTCCAAGTTTTTATGGACCCCCCCCCCCCCCCAACGTGACCTCTGTTTTAGACGTCTCAAGGAAAAGCTCACAACAGCTCCCATCTTACAATACCCCAAACAAGACGGAGAGTACCAGATGGAAACCAATGCTTCAGATGCATCCATTGGTGGAGTACTACAAATTAAGAATAGTGATGGTGGCTTCCTGCCCATAGCCTAGGAGTTGCGCAAACTGGCAGATGGCAAGTGTCAATACCCAATCCACAACAAAGAACTGTTGGCCATTGTACACTGCCTACTCAAATGGCGCTGTTACCTGGAACAGCAGGAAGAATTCACAGCACTTACCAATCATAAGTTGCTCATCTACTTCAAGACACAAGCAAATCTGCCACGCCGCCAACTGCAGTGGATGAAAATATTAGAAAGGTTTAATATGCTCATCCAGTACAAGCCCAGGGCCAAGCTTGCCATGGCAGACGCCCTGTCCCGTCTGTATGTCTGTGCTTCAAGGGGAGAGAATGAGCTTGACCCAGACTGGCCTCTCCTAGTGCTCCGTACAAAAGACAAAGGGTTCTCTGCAGGCACAACCAATATCACCAAAGAAACAGTCATCAAGAATGAACACCTCTTTGCTGATATAGATGGGACTCTTCACAGAAAAATGTCGGATGGCACAACCATTCCCTACATTCCCACACATCAACAAGTTGATACCATTCTTTGCTACCACAGGGATCTTGGACATACTAAGAGCCAAAATCTATACAAATTCCTGAAACATAAAGCCTGGTGGCCAACCTTATACCGCAATGTCCAGGAAGTGTTAGAACAGTGCAAGGTCTGCAAAAAGTTTGCCAAAAGCAAAACCCTGCCTAAGTCTGTACTCCTCATTCAAACCCAACCACCGTTCAAAGTATGGGCTCTTGACATTGTGGGCCCCATGCCAGGAAAGCACAACAACAAAAAATACATCATCACAGCCATCAATTCCGCAACAAGGTGGCCAGTAGCCCAAGCGGTGAAAACACACACTGTTAGCAACGTCCGACAATTCATTGGCAAGGAAAAAATCAGCAGGTTTAGAAAGCCAGAACTCCTGATAACCAATGGAGGCAAAGAATTGACCTCCAAAAACACCAACGTGTACCTCACCAAGAATGGGGTCAAACACACTGTCACAACACCATACCATCCACAGGTCAATGGACGTGTAGAGCGGCTTAATGGCAGCCTTGTGCAAGCCCTAGCTAAACTCACCACCAGGAGACCTAAAGACTGGTATAAGCAGCTACCAACTGCATTACTTGTGTACCAAACCCAAGTGAACAGATCCACCCAAAAAAGCCCATTTGAACTGGTATACAGCACACAGCCAAATATCATTCAAGCATTGATAGGACCCAAACTGGAAATTCCAAGTCAATTTCCCCCTTGCTCAGATCCTCAAGTAATAGAGGCCAACAGCAAACAAGCAGCCAAAGAAAAGGAATGCTTAAAAAAGAGCTTTGTTTCCATCTGCCAGAGACATGAAGTCAGGGACAAAGTCTGGGTCATGAATGTTGACAAAAGCAAACTACAACCCAAAAAAGTAGGGCCAGCAATCATTCTAAAGGTAAACAACAATAACACTTACCTTGTGCAAGGGCTTGGGAAACGCAATCAAGACAAGACCTTACACCACAACTGCCTACAACCCTGCAAAGCAAGACAGAAACAACAAAAAACCGCCCTGCCTGCCACCAAACAACAACTGGTTCAATATGGCGCCCGGGCTCCTGAAGACCTCCCTGAAAACCTGCCTCCAGAGGAGGACAACCTTCAGCCAGGGGGTATTGAAACCGCAGGCTCAACCCACCAGCAAGGTTCCAACCAAGCAGGTTTGTGACCTGCAATCCAATTACTCGGTCACTTGAAGCCAGACTAGGAAGTCAACTCAAATTACCAAATCCATCAACATGAACAGATGATGATCCTTCACGGTGGTTACCTCAATTTGGTGCTTGACTCATTAGAAGGATCAAGCCACCCCCTCTTCCATCCAGCTGTGTGATCACCAATCATGCTCCTGCTATCCATTGATTCACGATAGCTATATAATCACTATCTTGCAATAAAGATTATTATATATCTTCTAAATATTTTTCCCCGTGTAACACTGCTAAAACAGTACAGTTACAACATTTATAAAAGTTACAGATTTTTTTAAAAACTACTTAAATTACCCTAAATAAACTTAACACAGTCTGTGTTATTAGTAAAATTACCCATCATGAAGATAGTGAATCAGCAACTGCTGCTTTACTATACAATCTTTTAAATTTTAAAGAAAATCTTTATAGATTAATAATATTTTATTCCCATGGCAAATTTCCAAATATTGATTTACCTCTTGTAGCAACTAGAAATTTAGGGAATACACTTTCTTACCTAGTCATTTTATGAATGCTACAAACTTTATCTCCACACTTTATAAACTATAAAATTCTTGTCATTTCTATTAAGGTATTATTTCAAACCTTACAGTAGTTTTAAAAGCTATGGCAACAACCAAAAATACCTCAGATTTAAACAAAATGATTTCAGATTTGAATGAAATCCAACTATCAGGTTAAAATATACACTCTGTTAACAGGGTTTATTGGCGTTAATAGGCAAAATGAGTCAACACAGCAATGAAGGGCTCACGCGCAAATCAAAACTATTCAAAAGACAATACAAAATACATTTATTCACAAAAAAAATGGTGAGTTGACTTTTGGTGTACATATGTTTACTATGTGAATTGGTGACAAAATACGCCCAAGTAAGGTGAGTCAAAACTCAATCCAAAAACAAAACACAGTAGCAACTCACTATGTAAACAAAATCATTCAATCAGTTTGTGCAATGGATTGTAATCAAGAATGATACCAAGGTATCTAAAATAAGACACAAGATCTGAAACATAAATTTTAAAAATATTGTGTTGGTTGTTTGAATTTGGCAGTAAAATCTGGGAAAATGGGTGGAAATTATTTCAGGTATTCAAAAATGGGCGTTGTAAAACCAGAAACAACTAATTAAGAAATAAAAAATCTATAATTGAGATATTGGGTGGGAAAAAATATTAATTGAATATCCATATTCAGATAAAAGCAAAAATTAAAATTTGGGGAGTAACTTAATTGAGTTTTATTTAATATTTTATTAAATTGTAAAATGGAAGGAACACAGCAACAGACTACCAACGCACCCATTGTGCGCCGCAGTTGTAATCACCCCTGCGGGTCAAAGAACAGAGTTAGTGCAACACAAATGCCTACTCAGGAAGGAGACAGGAGTAAGAGTTCCATAGTGACACTGCACTGACACAGCCGGTTCAAGGAGCACAAGCTGCTAGGGTGCAGAGCATCAACCCTTGGGTCCCCAAGCTGATCCAGAAGCCCACCAAGGTCACCACTACAAAAAAGTTAGAAACAAGGAGGTAGAATTTACTTCATATCTGTTTGACGTTGTGTACCGGCAAGAGTTGGTCCCGTCAGCCATGCTGGAGAAGGTGAAGCCTGTACTTGATACTAGCTACAAGCCCTATGTCAGTGATGACAATCAGGAAGAGGACAAGGAGCCCAAGTTCTATCAAACTAATGAGGGACAGTTAGTGCTCAAAAAGGTTGCAGCCTTCTACAACAAGGGGCCCATGCCTTGCAAGCCTATCACCAATCAGGATCCTAGTTCATCTGAGCCTACTAAGCCCGCTCAGAAGTGCATCCCAGATATCAAATGCATCATTCTGCTCAAGCTAATGCGTGAATCTGGTGACTACAAGGCAGCCGCAGCCATTGTTGGAGTGGATCCCAAGTACACCTCCAAGACCTTCCACAAATTCATCAATGCTGGCTGTGTCCTTGCCGCAGAGAAATCCTTGCACATTTCTATCATGCTCACCAAAGAGCACAAATGAGCAATCCGCCAGTGGATAACCTGGGATTGCCATCTTGAACTGGCAAATATTCAGGCCATGGTCAAATCTACTTTTGGAGTTGAGGCTTCAATTTCATTTTACTACCATCTGGTGAAGGGAATGCAATTTTCCTGGAAAAAGCTTGGGGTATCTCCCTATAACAGAAACAGCCCAGCCAATGTCAAGACCCAGAAAAAATACGCAGTGGCGTACACTGCCCTCAAAGCCAAGGGGATGATCAAATTCTATTACATTGACAAATCAGCATTTGCCTCATCTATGCGGAATGTGTATGACTATGTCCCAAAAGGCTCAAATGATGGGACGGATTGGCGTGCTGCAGTCCGCGCCATAGCCTATTCAATGGTGGCTCTCCTTGGTCCAAAGGGGGTTGAGCTATACCAAATGATATTGGGTTTGCATAACAGCAGGACCTTTCTATCATTCCTCTGATTAGTCCAGGAGCACCTGAGGCGCACAAGCCCGGGCTTCACCAACATCATTGTGTTGGACAATGTTGGTCTCCACAAAGTGACTGATATTCTTGAGGAATTCCCAATGATTGCCACTAGCATTGTAGTGGGCCCCCAGCAATTGGCCACAGCAAATTTTTGCCTTCTCTTCCCCCCACCTATTTACTCTTCCTAAATCCCATTGAGGAAGCCTTTGGGTGGCTCAAGCAAGTGTCAAGCAAGGAACCCCAACTGGGACTGAGGACTTCTTTGATTTGCTGCAGGCCAGGATCCATATCCTACCAGCTGAGACTGTGGCCAAATTCTATGGCCACACTGATTCATTCATCCCTGTGTGCCTAGCCAAACAGCCAATTAATTTAAGGCTTAGTGTGTCCAACTTTTTTATATTCTCTAATTTACTATTCAAGATTTATTAATATTCATTTTATATTTAGATGTTTCCAAGCCCACAATCACATTCAGCAGGACCATCAATGGAGGTTAGTAATTTATTTATTTTATATTATTTTTTATTATGCCATCTGAGTTTATTCTTAAGACTTGATACTGGATTAAGTGAATATATTTATATTACTCTTATCAAATAAATATAAAAATCAAATTAAAAAAATAAAAATGTAAAATGGACAAGTTAGAATTTATTTTTATTAACATATAATTTTATGCTTTTATGAAACCATTTCTGCAATATATTTTGCAAAACTTGTTTTCTGAAATAAAAATTAATAGAATTATTATAATAAAAAATATAAATTGTAATAAAATTTATTGGAATCATATTTTTTATTGTGTGCGGCTATAATGAGTCCTTTGGTATGCACCCACCCCGCAATGGAGGTAGCGCACAACCTCCACCGCCACACCGTGAACAGTGGATGCACCCTTATTAAAATATTCTTGGTGGCTATTAAAAGGGAGAAGGGTCAGGTGGGAATTTAGGAGCAGCTTCTCTGGCAGGGCTGCAAACCCAAAGATGCCTGCCAGGACCAGGGCATCCTGGATCACATGATCAACTGAGTTGTATCCAGGGGGACCTTCTTCCCATCCAGGGAAGCCTGGCCTTGTCAATCCCTAGGAGGACCCTGTCAAGATCCTCCACATCAGCGCTCATCCCAAAGTAAAACAGGAACCCCAGGTAAACCACCAGATGAAGCCTTTGTCCAGCAAAGGCTTCAGTGAACTTGCACAGCTTATTGTATACTGTACTTATTTTCTTTTTGTGATTGGTTTTAGCAAAGGTCAGCTCCATGGCCGCAGAAAGCCCTGTCTTGTCAGCACTCCAGGCCAGCCCAAAGTCAGCAAGGAGGATTTTGGTCTTCTTCACGGCTGTTGCAGACGCAACAGCTAATTTGACACTGCACACCTAAAATTCTTCGACAGGTAAGATATTGTGTGCTCCACTGGGAAGCAGAAGCAAGCAGCTGCATGGACCTGGCCCATCTCCAGTACATTCTTGAATGAGAGCATCTCCAGGACGTCCCAAACAAGCTCAATGGAGTTTACATAGTAAACTCCACTGAGGAATGCTGGGTCCAGGCAGACCAGTTAGGCATCCTTGTAGGCAGTAACTGCCCACTCAGATGCCCCCTTGCCATGTGTCAGCCCGGCCAATGCCTCCCGCAACATTGGAAAGGACCCATGGATGTGGTCCTCCAGCTCCTGCAAGACAGGGGGGATAGAAACAGCTGCTTGGCCACATGAGTGGCGTAGTTGGTGTAGAAGGTGGGGGGACAAAAGAGACCAGGACCCAGCAGATTTCACTGTCTACGTTTTCTAAAAAAAAAGATAAGTATTTTGAAAATTTATTAATTTTATTTTTTAGGTTACCTTCTTGTGTTTCTTCCTTGCCCGCAGCCTTGGCCGGCTTGGCCATTCTTGGCGCAAGAAGTTGAGCGGGTAATTCTGTGTCCTCTTTCTTGGTACGCTTGGCCAGCTTGAGATGGGCATACATTTCTGGGTCATCTGTCCAGACAGACAGCGCAAAGAGGGTAAATGTCTTGAGCTGGAGGCCCTCAACCACAGTTTTTTGAATATTTAGTAACTGCTCAACTGTCTTCTCCAGGGTGTCTGGTATTTTTGTCATAAGGGCCTTCGCAGACACCTTGTCTATTTTGTCCCCTTCAAGGACAGCAGACTAAACTCTTGCTTTGACCTTGAGTCAAAAAATTTTAATTTCATCAATTGCTGAGTCAAGATTTTTTAGCATCTTCTCCAATTCTCTCATTGATTTTTTACTAACCTTTCCATATGTTTTTATAGCTTTCATCCCAATAAAATCTGTATTATTCTGATACTATTGCCTCTTTGTTTATCCCTGTTTTTTTTCACATTACTCCAATATCCCATTTTTCCCCATTGTGTATATGCTTTAGGCTCACCTTGATATTTGTTGTTTGCTTTGTGTTGGTATTGTTTCCTTAATTACCATATTATTTTTGGCGGTTTGCACAGCCCCTTGTGAAAATATTAACAGCAATTTGGTGGTTGTCAAAATTTGAATTAGAAAACTATAGGTTAATTGTGTTTAGATAAAGTTGTTACTGATCCAAATTCAAAACCTTAATGATAAACTTTAAGCCACTCAGGAGCCAAGTGATAAAGTGATTGTTGTGACATAAAGGGTCATTCAATAATTATTTGATGCATGTGTGATAATTAATATAATTGGCTGGATTGTTTGCTATTGTGCGCCATTGCCTCTGTGGCAAGTTGTTGATAGACTAGTGCTAACCCAGCAGCTGATTGGGCACTAGTCCACCAATAACTTGCCACAGCAACTATGGCACACAATGGCAAAAGATCCAGAAAATCATATTAATTAGCACACATACATCAAAGAATTATTGAATGACCCTTTATGTCACAACAATTACTTTATCACTTGGCTCCTGATTGGCTTAAATTTTATCATTAAGGTTTTGAATTTGGATCAGTAACAACTTTATCTAAAAACAGTTAACACTATAATTTTCTAATTCAAATTTAGCTGATCACCAAATTGTTGTTAATATTTTCACAAGGGGCTGTGTTTAAGTGCTAAAAATAACTGTGTTCTGGATCTAGATACATGGCATAGTAAATATATGATTTATAGAAATAAGCTGAATATAAAGAATAAAACCAACTATAAACAAAGAGAACATGAACAATTGAAAACAAAAAAGATAATATAAATAGAAATTGTTTGGCAACAGGGGGTTTATTGGGGCGGGGAAGAGTGATGCCTAGTAGGCAAAATAGCACAGAAAGGAAGATGTAGAGGCAGTGCTGGCCTGGGGGGTCTGGGATTGAGTGGGTTGGGCTTGCAGGTGAGGGGTGTTGGTGGCGGGGATGAAGGCAGGAGAATTTTGTGTGATGGCTGCCATATACAACTTGTCATATTTCTTGTCTGTCATTGGCTTGATTGGCTGGTAAGTGGCTGTGGCACGGGGTGGGAGGCGCTTGTCTTTCTGTGATTGGTTACCCATGCTCACATGGAAAACCATTTTCACAAACAAGTCAGGCACCAGTTGGTGACCAAAGGGAGAATTGTGGTCAAGGACCGCAAGATAGAGGTCATTGAAAGCCTGAGGGTGGCGCTCCTGGAGTGTATCTCCAATGTTGAAGAACACAACATCAGCCAGATGGATGTCAGCGTGACCAGCTGGGTACACAGAGGCCTAGTGCCCGCATTCCTTGATGGCCTCAAGGGGGGTGGAGCTATCCTCCATCTGGTGGCTCAAGAAAACCTGGTACTTGTAATTTGAACCATCCCATGAGTCAAGTAATCCACTGAGGATGTGGCTGTACAAGTAGCCATTGATAAAATCTGGATTTGTCTGATAGTAGACAAAGCCCTTGGCTGAAATAGCCAGAAACACACCAATAAAAGTCCCCTTCTTGACCTTATTCCTTCCTTTTTGAGTGGTGGCCCTTCCTTGCTTGCCAAAATCATCAAAAGCTATCAATAGCTTGTAATAAGAGATGAACATGACATCATCAGTTAGACTATTCAGGCATTGGACCAGGGTTGATTCAATGGCGGTGTCATATGGGGAATCCTCAGCGCCATCCCATTAGTTGCTGGCAAAATAAGTAAGAACCCATATAGAAGCCACCTTTCTGTGCATCTAGAGCTGCACCATGTGCTTGGAGACCCATATGTTATGGTGCGCAAGCTGTTTGCAGACCTGGGTCAAGGAAAGCTTGGGATCTCACTGGAGGAGGTCAAGCATGATTGGGTATGCCTCAGATATTTGTGACTTGGGGGCCTTCTTGGGCTTTTTAACTGTCCCAATCAGATTCCCCCTGTTCATCAGGTTGTTGAATTCCCGCATTACAGTAGCTCAGGTAAATTGCAACTGGGTGGCAATCTGGTCCCATGACAGACCCTGTAGGTTTAGTGCCACAATTTCCTGGAGAATTTGGGGGTGAGGATTTGTTGCTTGGGGCGCTGGGCCAGGGGAGCTGAAGCCTGATTGGCTGTAGGGGGCAGGTTGGCTGGTGACAGGAAGTTGTTTCAAATCAAGATTGCCATCCTGATTGGTTGTTTGGTGGGCAGCTTGTGCAGGGGTAGATACAGGAGCAGGGGCAGAGCTAGACACTAAGTGACTACTGAACAAGTCAAAGCCATATGGGTCAGGGGTCAGTAACAGGTCAGCTTCTTTGTTACCCGCCTCAAAGGCTTGGGTATAAACAGGTGCCTCCACGTTCTGAGCCTTGCCTCCATTGAAGCTGGCTTGGCTGCTGTTGGTTTGGCTGCTGGTGCCATCAAAGATATTGCTAGTAAAAACCATTGTAAAAAACCTAGGATAAAATCACTAAAAGTAGAAATTTAAAAATTAATGATTTATTTTTATTGTAATCTCAAGTCCATATTTGGAAGGTTCTCAAACCCATTCCATACAAATCTGGAGCCATAAAAATGAATAAAGTGCCTCTGTTCCTAGATTTGATAGCTGTTGATTAGCTGTTAAACTTTTATTTTTCTATTTTAGGCTGCTCACACTACACATCTTGTGTGACTTCATTTTGTTTTGTGCTTTTAGAATCTCACTTCTAGATTGCTCTAATTTTGTTTCATTTTAGTCCTTCTGTTGGTGCCTCATATGAATCCTGATTGGATTATAATATACTCCAGAATAGCATCCATCCATTTCGCTTGTTGTGTCAGTTCTTCTTGTTTGTGGTTTGAACTACACCACTTGATGTTTGATATAATTTTGTATAATGGGCTAGTAAAATTTCGTTTTTTGTTTGACAGTTCATTTATTAACCAAAAATATTTAAATTATTTGAATCCTGAATCTTGCGCAACTTTGATTTTGTTCAAATCTGAAATCATTTTGTTTAAATCTAAGGTATTTTTGGTTGTTGCCATAGCTTTTAAAACTACTGTACCAACTTTTTTATATCTTTTAAATTTAAACACTGTAGCTCTTTATGCTCTTATATAATCTTGTCTCTCACTGGGTAAGACCTTAAAATGGTTGACTCTTCTAGATGTAATGCAGATGATGGTCCATATGGCAGTCCTCTTAACCTAGTTATAATTAAATTTATTATATTAATTAATATGAAATCATATTTATATGTCTGTTGAAGTGAACAAATTAATTGTGCAATATCTGCATGTTCCATTCATTAATTAGGAAAAGAGAATTTGTTAATTTCAGGATGTAATTTATCCATTGATCCATTGATCTTGCAGCCTGCACACCCAGGTTTTTTATTGAAACCATTCCTAAGAGTGCTTAACTAATAGTCCACATTAATTAGTTGAGACTGTTAATTAGCCAATATCCCAAAATACTGACAATATGTAAAGAATGTGTCATGGCCTGGGTTGCTCCCAGGGGAACTTTCAGTCAAGGGGAAGGGTCAAGTCTAAAAGGCCCAGTAGATGAGGGGGCCATCTGCATCACGTAATTGGCAGCTGTGGCCCAAGGATGCCACAATCACACGTGGGAAATCAGATGCTCAGTGTGCCCCAGCATGGTCAGGTAGGCAAACCCAATCTTGCTGTAATCATATAATGGTACATAAGGAACCAGGGGGAGTTCTCCTATGGCAGCAATCATGGTCTGGGTTGACTTAGCAAGTTGGCGGAGCAGAGAGACACCAGGAAAGGAGAGGCAAAGTGCAGTAGCAGGAACTATATCTTGATCCAGCACTCTAGGAGATGTAATGAAGGCTGACATTGGTTGGTTGGAGGCAGCAAGAAGTTGTTCTGTTTCCCAGTGCTGGTGTTAGTACTGGAGTTACTCTCTATTTGATAGCACCAGATGTAAATTCACTGCCACCTTTGGCCTTAGATAGGACAGTTTTCCCCATTGTACAGAAAAAAACTACTCAAAGTCAAGCTAAACCACTTAACTCACTCAAATATTTAGCCCACACTGTGGATGAAAGATTTGTAGTGGCATACTCTGTGGAATCTTCAGCATTCACTGCTCCATCTATGGAAGAAACACTGATTAATTTAGACTGCTTACTAGCCTGGTTTCAACCGTTATTGACAAGTATTAGAACTGCCCAATCAAATTTCTTCACATTGGTTCACTAAAAGTCAAATAGTTCCTAAATGTCTGAAGCCACCTCCAGCCAATCAGATGGAACCGCAGAAATTAGTATGAAACTTTCCAGTCCTCCTGGTCCTAACCAGCAAAATTTCTCCACCAGCCAATTGGATTTAAGCCAGAAGGTCATTTGGCATATCCCCCTACAACACACTCCTTTTAACATAGCAAGGGGACTTTCAGTCCCCTGCTTGTCAATTCTCTAGGTGAATAAACTTTAGAACTTTGTTGCTATATAGCTTTTATTTTTGTTTAATTCAAAACTCTGCACTAGAGTTTCTTATTTGCTTTGAATTAAAGTTTTAGTAGTAGTTCTATCAAACCTTACCTTCATTGGGCCCAGTTCAAACCTGGCTGCTTTCTCTGCATCACTAGGTGAAGTGTTAAACCTTAGTTGTCTTCAAAGTTGTTTTACACTTTTGAAATCAACATTCAAACTTAAAATTAAGTTTTAAAATCCTTATAAATCTTACTTTTAATTTAACTTTGACTTGTATCCTCTTAATTTTGAACCCAATTTTGTTCTTGCTTACGCCAAGCTGTTTGAGACTGTCTCTAAGTATATCACTGATATCTAGCTTGTTTTTCTTGGTTTTCTTCTGGTGGCTGCCCTGTCTATTATAAATTTTATAACATTGAGGTCTTGAAATTGCACTCCTTAATTCCAAATTTTGTGAAGATTAAAATTATGATCTTCCCTGTTTTTAAATTTATGGTGTTTTCTCTGGCCCTTTTTTGCTTCTTTGGACAACCTCTCCTGATTTGTGATACTGCCTTTCCTCTTCAGCTTTCCTTGTGGATGGCAATCCCTTTAGTCTCTTGCATTTTCCCTGCGGCCTTCTCATCTCTGGTGAGGCTCTAGTCAAGAGCTTGACTTGTAATGGCTTGGACTTGCACGCTGCTGACCACACCTTTCTTGCTCCCCCAATTGAGGAGTCACTGGTGTCTTATCCCCTCAGTCTGGAGAGTAACAACTTGGTTCCTTTCCAACCTCCTGTGATGTCAATCCTTGTTCTCACTTTTACCCTTGGTTACTCAATGGGTTAGTGCTGATGGGATTAAATGTGTATTTCCTTCAATTGACTTCTGTATCCTCTCTTTGGTCCCCTCTCAGAACGGCTGTCCCTGTTCTTCACTGGGTGCCATCCTGGTGGTTTGTCTCACCAGGATGAGAGCCAAACTTAGTTAGTTTAGCCCTCCTCTCTTACATAATTGACAAGCCCATTTCTTCTGCCTTTAAAGCCTTTTGCTACTGGGTATGGAACTTACTTCTAACTCTCATCTGCGCCAGCTTGAGATTGCTCCTTGCTGGGATTCTCTTGGTGTGGGCCAAATGGTCACTTATGTCCTCTTTCAAGTTGTGCCTTACTTAGAAGTCTGCTTCCTCCTCCACACTTCTTTGGCTGCATCAGCAGTGAATATCACCCTGGTGTCACCCTGTACCCTCCCTTCTGTGACTGTCTGTGAAAAGGTTCTGGATGCCTTGGGGAGCTGCAGCTTCACCTTTCTGCAGACTATGCATCTTTAGATGCACCCATCTCAGACACCCAGAGATTAGTGTATCTCCTAGATGCTCTCAACTAAGACACCTGACTCTGGGTGTGGGTTTTCCTCCGCCAAAGCCAGGAGCTTGGGGACACTTATTTCCTCCTCACATTGGTATCTTCTGAGGTGGCAGCCCTGGGGTCCAAGGCCTCTGTCATATTTAAGACTCTTTACACCAAGGGTCTCACTCCAGACCTTGCCTCCTATGTTGAGTGCTTTTTGGTGAAAGCTATTTCCCTGGATCTCCCCCAAGATGGTGGTGGCCATATTTTGTAACTAATTAAATGCTGCTTCAGCTGAAAAAAGCGCGTTGAACCCGGTCTCCACCTCCTGTCACGGTAGGTTCCATAATGCCGGGTATTGTCCGTCCAAGTAAGAAGACTTGGAAGGCCAGAAACCCTGTATCAAAATTGGCCAAGTTAAAGGATTTAAACCAAACAGTCAATCAAAAATGGGTCACAGCTGCTCCAGTATGCCAGCTGAAACCAGCTCCCCTTTTCAAACTGATGTTGATAAATTGACGTAATATGAGGGTCACCTGATATGAGCTTGTTAATCAGCATGGTTGTCAGAAGCTGATCACACAAGGGTTCTTTGCAACCTGGACTAGATACTTACTTGACAATGTGGAAGGAATAGGAGGTCAAGACTCAGGTGTTATTGCTTAGTCAATTTTTCTGGTATATATTGAATATTTTTCCCTGTTTCACCTCTAAGAGTTAAGTCCTCTTAAATTTACTCAATAAAAATCAATTATCCCAAGTTCTAATTTTAAATTTTAAAAATGCATCCTGTGATCAGGTTGTTGCGGTATATTCTGTACAATCTGATTCTGAACCAAATCATTTCAGGAAGATGGGGTCCTTCAGCTGGAACTTTGTTGTTGGTGCCGCCAAATGTCAATTTCATGCCAGCCAATTTTGTAGCTCCCCCATTCTTGAAACTGAAAATTGTGTCACTTCCCAATGCCCAGAATTTTACACTGAAGATGCATTGATGCTTTCCCAGGATATTTATCTTGGATTAATCTGGTTAGGACTAATTTTTCTACTTAATCCTGGAGTTACAATTGGAAATTTCACAAAAAATATCTGAAGCCATGTTGGTGGTTAATAATCAATTCTATGTGGATTTGGGTGGTAATTCCCCATCACTTAGAAACGGCTTCATATTATCCAGTGATTTCCGTCACACCTCCCTTGAGAAGGCTTTTTTGTTGGCCCGCAAACTTGGAGCCAAGACAGCCTACCAGCCCAAGTCTAGTGTGCTAGCCTACCTCCTGCCCTCCAAGCCCACCCAGTCTAAGCCCCCTGCAGCCAAACCTCCCAAGACGCCCACTATCAATTTGATGTGCTGCACCTGTCAGGCTCCTTCTGGCTCACTTCCACAGGGTCCATCCCTGTCTTTGCAGCTTTAGCTGCCATCCCCAAGTTTTCCTCCTACAACCCCACGGCATCCATTCTGACCTTGAATAATAAAGAAGATCTTTCATATTTCCTTTTTACTGCATCTTTTTTCACCAGACCCTGTTGGGAATTTTGACCAAGCAATGATGCTAATTATGACAGAGCTCACATATTGGGATTGCTACAACCAAATCCATAAATTAGTAGTACAAAATACTATGATGCTAATTATGACAGAGCTTGAAGATATGAATTGCAACTACCAAATAATATAAATTGATAGTATAAATTATATGCATATTGGACCAACAGTAGTCTGCTGACCTGGACCTCAAACTAGCCAATAGTAAGCACCACTGCAGCACTTAAGTGATACATAATTTGCTGCCGCGCCACTTTAAAAATACACAGGCGCCGCCTAGCAACTGCATTAGGCGCCAAAGCGCTAAACTACTTTTATGTCAAGTGCCGCTGCACCAACTGAAAATTATTGCAGGCGCCACAGCACCGCTTTACTTTTACTTTGGGCGCCAAGGCGCTGGGTTCAAATTCCCATAATCTTGAATTCCCATATTTATCACATTAATAAGCATTAAGCTTGTAGTATGCCAAGGAAGTAGGAAGTGATCATGAAGTAACTAAATTATTCCACGCCAGCAAGGATTACCTGTGCTGGGTGAAGATGAAAATATTCTATTGGTTGATGTACAATAAGCGCCAAACCTAGATTGATAATCACCCAAATTTGGGGCGTGTTATAATGTCCTAGAAGACATTGCTAGCAGCCCAGAAATTACCCTGGTAGAAGGTATAAGAGGAATTAATCATTTACAATGAAATCATCTTTGAACCATCTTTACTTTATCCTTAATCTGGTTGACCTTTATCCTAATCCTTAAGTGCTTCTGCGCAATCAGAAGCCATTGTGCGGGCAATAATCATGATTTCATTTAATCCTGAATCTTCTGATATGATACTACTCATATCCTCACATATAACTGTATTTTGGCAAATGTACTATGCCCTATAATCTCAAATAATTGTGGCACTGTAATGCAAAAAGCGCAACAGACCCCGTCAGGCTAAAGCAACAATCTTGGTAGACACAGGTGCTGCAGGAAACTTTATGGATCTGGTGTTGGCTCAGTCTTTGGGTTTGTCCTTGCTTCTTCCTCAGGCCCTTATGACTGCTAGCAAGGTACCAGTACTTGGCTACCCCTCACTAACCCACTTAGTTACTGTACAGGCTCACACATGTTTGTGAGTAAGTTCTCTACTGTAGAGGACCTCCTGTACCCAGTAATTGTGAGTGTGGGGTGGTGGCAGCACCACTTGGTTCAGATTGACTGCCTTTCCAACAAGCTTCACTTTTTTGCTGGACGGGTCTCTGGGCTTTGTTACCCTCCTCCCCTCTGGATGGAAACCCCCTGAGTCATGCCTGTCTCTCACAGTGACCCCAGTTTCTCTTCCTGAGCCCGTTGTTCTGCCAGCTATCCTTGCTCCTTTCAAGGACGCCTTCAACACTACCCTGTCCTGTGCCCTCCCCCCACACTCCCACCACAATCTGACCTTTAAAATTATGGTTGATCTAGAGATTTTTGACACCCCAATGTACCCCCTCAGCAAGCTGGAGGACAATCTGTTGGGTGCGTGGTTAGATGAAATGTTAGCAAAAGGGCAAATAGTCAAGAAGCCCTCCTTGGTTAGCTCTCCAGTGGTTTTTGCTAAGAAATTATATGGATCACTTTAACTATGCATTGACTACACTCTTCTTAAAAATGTCATTGTTCCAGACTGCTACCCCCTTCCCTTGAAGGCCTCAATTGCCCAGTTCATTTCTAAATCTTGTGTCTTTTCAAAACTGAACCTTGTTAACACGTTTAACCAGGTTTGAGTGATGCAGGGATATGTTTGACTCACAGTCATTAAGACTTGCTGTGGTTGCTTCCAATTTAAGGTCATGCCTTTAGGTTTGAAGAACGCTCCTGCAATCTTTCAGTGAGACATTGAGAATGTTTTGGGAGACCTTTGCTTTTCCTGTGCTGTGGCATACATTGAAAACATCCTAATCCACTCTCCGCTCTCAAACAGCATGCAAAGGACCTGGCAGCTGTGGTGGCAGCTATCCACAAGGCCTGGCTATTAATTAAGCCCAGAAAGTGTGAGTCCTTCAAGTTGATAGTTGTCTTTCTGGGTAATTTGGTCCTGAAGGATGGCCATGCAGTCTCTCCTGACAAGACTAAGGCCCTTCAATAGTGGGCTACCCCAAGGAATCAGAAGGAGCTGTGCTGCTTCCTGGGCACAGTGATCTTCCTCAAAAATTATCCCTGCCATCTCCAAGCTTGCTGCCCCTTTGCACCCCCTTGCTGTCAAAAACACCTCCTTTTTGTGGACTCCAGAACTCCAGGAGGCTATTGAGGCCATCAAGCAGGTTTTTGTTTCCACCCCAGTGCTTTTCCACACAGACACAAGCAAACAGTTTATTGTAGCTTGTGACACCTCTAACATGGCTACAGGGGCGGTTCTCCTTCAGGAACACAATGGTCAGGAGATCCTGGTTTCTTGCTTCTCCAGGAATTTTGCTCTCAACAAGTGCTCCTGGGCGGTATTTGACAAGGAGCTTCAGGCTGTGGTGGACGCCATCACCTATTGGAGGCACCACTTGCAGGGTGCACAGCATGAGTTTGTGGTTTTTACTGACCACAAAGCTCTCTATTACTTCCCCAAGCCCCAAAAGTTACTCCCTTGCCAGGCACACATCATGCAAACACTCTTGGGTTACAAGTTCAAGTGCAAGTTTGTGAAAGGGGGGACTCAACATCCTCCCTGAGCTGCTGAGCTGCAATCTCACAATGTACCCAGTGAGAGGTGATGAGAACCCCAGGTCACTATCTTCCCAGAGTCCTTGATCTTCCCAGAGCCTGGTTCCCCTCCCCCTCAGACCCAGGTCACAGTCTCCACTGCTTTCCCTCAGATCCTGGCCATTTGCCCAGCCCCCCTCTGAGACAGCCCCACCACTTGCTCTCCCTGACACGCTCTTGCATGACGTTTTGGTAGCCCAGCACTCCTCAACAGACGGACAAGCTATCTGCGCAAAGCTGTTCTCTGCCTCTACATCTAATGGTCCCTATACCCTTAAGGATAGGATAATTTACCTAAACAATAAAGTGTGGGTTCCAAAGGAATTAAGGCTACATGCCATGACAGAACATCTTAATCCTCCTGTTTGGTCACCCTGGCACAAAGAAGTTGCTCAAACTCATTGGGTGCACATACAGCTTGGTTGGGATAAACAAAGCAGTAGGCCCCTGTATTAAGAGTTGTTTTACCTGTGCGCACCCCAAACCAGATTTTTCAGGAAACAACAGTCTCCTAAACCCCCCTACAGCAGGTCCAAGGCCTGTGGTTGTCCATCTCAGTTGATTTTGTAGTAGCACTCCCCTTATCAGGAGGTTTCAACTCCATCATGGTGGTATTTGACTGGTTCACTAAATACTCAGTCTTCATTCCATTCCTAACCATCCTGGACTCAGTGGAGATGGCAAACCTGTTTGTGAAACACATCTTCACTAACTTTGGCCTATCTCAGAAGATCATCAGCAACTGTAGCCCCCAGTTTACATCTATGTTCTGGTAATTGCTGCTGGGGATCCTAAATTAAGCCATGCAGGTCCACCTCCTTCCACCCCAGTCAGATGGGCAAACAGAGGTGACTAACCATACTATAGAGCAGCACTTACGTTGCTATGCTAATGCTTCCATGAACTCCTGGTCTGATAATCTCCCACTAGCTCAGTTTGCATACAACAACACTGTGTACGCCTCCACAGGGGTATCCCCATTTCAGGCTACTCTAGATTTCTCCCTGGCCTTTGTGATAGCCTGTCTCTCCAAGCAAGCGTACCTGCTGCTGTAGACATGGCGGCCCATCTCAAGTCCATCCACCTCAAAGTCCACAGCATCCTAACCAAGCTCATCAAGGCCTACAAGAAAGCGGTAGACAAGAATAGACAGCCTGCTCTGCAATAATCAGTGGGCTCACTTGTGATGCTAGACACCATCAATATATGAATGAAGGTTCCCTCAAGGAAGCTTGCCCCAAAGAGACTGGGTCCCTCCAAGGTCTTGGAGGATAAGGGCAATGGCACTTTTGTGTTGGACCTCCCCCCTCCTATCAGATCCACAGTACCTTCAACGCCTGCTGTCTGTCTCCCTTCAAAGGAGATCTCCCCAGCACGCCCAACCCCACCTTGGTTGATGGTTCTCTTGAGTATGAGGTAGAAGCTGTAGTGGCTTCATGTAGGATTTGGAAGTCCCTCAAATACTGTGTATCCTGTAAAGGATATACCTCTTATGATAACAGTCAATTAAGCTCTTCAGACTGCAGAAAAGTTGGGACATGGTACAAGAATTTCACAAGAACAACCCCACAGCACTTGGCCTCTCTAAGTCTCTCTTTGCGCTCAAGATTCCCAAAGCTCACAAGAACTTCTAAGTGGCTACAGTTCCTCAGGAAGGTGTCCAGCCCCAGGAAAAAGGAAAAGATAATGTAAATTCACTGCCACCTTTGGCCTTGGATAGGACTTTTTTCCTCCTTCATATAAAAAAACACTCAAAGTCCAGCTAAACCACTTAACTAACTTAAATATTTAGCCCACACTGTGGATAAAAGATTTGTAGTGGCATACTCTGTGGAATCTTCAGCATTCACTGCTCCATCTATGGAAGAAATCCTGATTAATTTAGACTGCTTACTAGCCTGGTTTCAACAGTTATTGACAAGTATTAGAACTGCCCAATCAAATTTCTTCACATTGGTTCACTAAAAGTCAAATAGTTCCTAAATGTCTGAAGCCACCTCCAGCCAATCAGATGGAACCGCAGAAATTAGTATGAAACTTTCCAGTCCTCCTGGTTCTGACCAGCAAAATTTCTCCACCAGCCAATTGGATTTAAGCCAGAAGGTCATTTGGCATATCCCCCTACAACACACTCCTTTTAACATAGCAAGGGGACTTTCAGTCCCCTGCTTGTCAATTCTCTAGGTGAATAAACTTTAGAACTTTGTTGCTATATAGCTTTTATTTTTGTTTAATTCAAAACTCTGCACTAGAGTTTCTTATTTGCTTTGAATTAAAGTTTTAGTAGTAGTTCTATCAAACCTTACCTTCATTGGGCCCAGTTCAAACCTGGCTGCTTTCTCTGCATCACTAGGTGAAGTGTTAAACCTTAGTTGTCTTCAAAGTTGTTTTACACTTTTGAAATCAACATTCAAACTTAAAATTAAGTTTTAAAATCCTTATAAATCTTACTTTTAATTTAACTTTGACTTGTATCCTCTTAATTTTGAACCCAATTTTGTTCTTGCTTACGCCAAGCTGTTTGAGACTGTCTCTAAGTATATCACTGATATCTAGCTTGTTTTTCTTGGTTTTCTTCTGGTGGCTGCCCTGTCTATTATAAATTTTATAACATTGAGGTCTTGAAATTGCACTCCTTAATTCCAAATTTTGTGAAGATTAAAATTATGATCTTCCCTGTTTTTAAATTTGTGGTGTTTTCTCTGGCCCTTTTTTTGCTTCTTTGGACAACCCCTCCTGATTTGTGATACTGCCTTTCCTCTTCAGCTCGCCTTGTGGATGGCAATCCCTCTAGTTGCTTGCATTTTCCCTATGGCCTTCTCATCTCTGGTGAGGCTCTAGTCAAGATCTTGACTTGTAATGACTTGGACTTGCACGCTGCTGACCACACCTTGCTTGCTCCCCTAATTGAGGAGTCACTGGTGTCTTCTCCCCTCAGTCTGGAGAGTAACAACTTGGTGCCTTTCCAACCGCCTGTGATGTCAGTCCCTGTTCCCACTTTTACCCTTGGTTACTCAATGGGTTAGTGCTGTTGGGATTAAATGTGTATTTCCTTCAATTGACTTCTGTATCCTCTCTTTGGTCCCCTCTCAGAGCAGCTGTCCCTGTTCTCCACTGGGCGGCATCCTGGTGGTTTGTCTCACCAGGATGGGAGTTAAACTTAGTTAGTTTAGCCCCCCTCTCTTACACAAGCAGTATAAAACTTGTTATAATGTAATAAACTCCTACAAAGCATAAATGCTCAGTGTGCATTAACCAATAAAATTTTATTAAGTGAAGATGTCAACAAGGGAAGGGTTGTTGGTGTTCCAGCTATATCCTGCTGGAGAACTGCAATTGTACTTACTGACAACTCCTTATTGGCTTTCAAAGAGTTTTTCTTGAGTTGGGTTCCATTGGTAGCCCCTGATTTTTCAGTTAAGTAGATCTTTTCACTATTTTTGCCCTGGGGAAGCTGGCAGGGCTTTTTGGGTCATTTGGCAACCCAAGTTCCAATTCTTTGGTTTCAGAGGGTGTGGACCAATTAAAATTCTTTTTGCTTGGTGTTAGAACAATTTCCAATTGCCCCCAGATTTGAATTTTACCAGGGTTTGATTCCCCACTTGGCATTAAGGTTTTCTTTTTTTCAATCAGTGTGATTGACGGCGCAATTGTTTGGTTGTGTGATTGCTCAATTGTAGGCATTAAACCTATGCAACATAGGGTTTTTTCTGGCCCATTCTGGGCCCTGACAGAATGAGATATTTTTATTTGTGCTTATATGAGGCATAACAAATAAAATTCTTATTTTTTGTAAATTGTATATATTTTGGGTTTCCTTATCTCTATATCATTGGAATTTTAGTTTTTGGGAATAAAAATATTTTTATAGTTAAAAGTTCTTTTTGCATGATAAAATGAGAAATAATTGCTTATACCTCCTTATTCTTATTGGTTATGATATGTTTTATTTTGGTTTTGAGCTTTTTGGGGTCATTTTATGGTATTATATATGTATTATTTATTTTTAATATTAAAAATGTTTGGAGTAAAGTGAAAAATTAATTAAAAAAGTGTTGGATCCAGAAGAAAATTTTATTAAAAACAAAATCTTCACTTTACTATAGTGTCAACATGGCCACTGCCAACATGGGTGCTGTTGCAGTATAACCACCCAATCTTCTGGTGCCCAACCCCCTAATTCCCAATCCCTGAATCTGAAGTCTGGTGACAGGGGTATATGAGCCCACAGCCCCATGTCATGCTTATTACCATTTTAGATTTAAAAAAATTATGAACAATTGGCTCCCCCAGCATTTATTATATTTTATTAATGTAAACTACCATTTAAATAGTATTTCTTCAGGCCTGGCTAACCATACTTTCTCCTTTCTGTCAGCCATCCTATCTACAGTTTACAGGACCTCTGGTTCTCTATTTAGACCAGTTTTTTTCACAGAATAGCCCATAAAGCCAGCCTACCAAAAATTTACCATCAAGTTTTTTGCTCAAACCCCTGGCCTAAACTAGAAAGCCCACTAAGATTAATAGACAAGAGAACTGGTAAAACATCCTTCTCCAGTAATATAGAGTCAAATACAACTATCCCCCAGGTTAACAGGTCCCTATTAATCCTTCTCTCACCCAAAATCAAGCTGTACTCCTGCCCATAATATACCATTAGACAGCTACTTTAACCAGATGTTTGAAATCTTAAATCTTACCCTCACTGGGGTGATGAACTGGATGCTTCCTGAGTCTGGGCCCTGGTTCTTTTTATAATGTTCCTTATCCTACATTTTAAAGATATTACATCTTCTCTGATGGGCTCTGCCCTAATCTTGCCACTGAAGGTCCAGCTGCAACAAGATGATACCTTGATATTATGACAATCCACTTAAAATATGGTAACACAAGACCCAGGATTGTGTTAACTTCTGGGGCTGCTTTTATGCTTGTTTTCATGATAATTTTTTATTACATCTAAAAGACTTCCAAGAACCTGATTTATTTTGTGTGAAAGAATTTGAGCCTGAAAAAACCAGAAGACACTAACTCTGGCACCAAACCACAGAGGTCCCTGTATCAGGAATGTCATTTTTCTCCTTCCAAAACCCAATGGTTAAAAAAGGATTTTAACCCTAGTCAACATGGTTTGTGGGCTGCCAGCCCTGAGAACAAGATGCCAGCCTGCTTTTTTTGGGGCTAAATCCTCCTGAATTTGATTAACATATGCTCATAGTTGAAAAGAAATCCATGCAAATGTCCTAGAGGTGGCCCAATGAAGCCTTTCAGCCACTGGTCTGATGGAGAAGAGGACCCCCTGCTATTGGCCTGATGAGCCTTGTGTTCATCCTAGCATCTAATCAACTCCCTGCGCATGAAGAGGATACCAACTACCAGGTCACCCCCAAGAACACTTTTCCAGAACATAAGGATCTTGTAACCCTTCTACATGAATCAACCAAAAAAGCCTTTCCTGTGACAGTGCCATTTTGCTGTTCCAAACCTGGGCAACCTGCCCGCCTAAACCATCATTTCTCAATTCTTATACCTCTGAATATTAGAGCTAAAGCCTTGCAAGGAGGTACTATATGAAGCCCCAGACCTGCTTCAGGATTTGTTGTCATTATTAAATAAAGGTTATTAAATATTAGTTCTACCAATTGTTCCTGTATTTTATCTCAGCCTTTTGCCATTCAAACACTGCTCCTTCCAGTATGCCAGCCATTTACATGTAGTTTTATGTCTTGAAGGTTTTTTTACTGGCCTGTGCAATTTACTGAATACTCCTTGAAGCCCAAACTCTAGGATTGTATCACTTAAACAATACCAGCAATTGATCCCTGGCCCGCACCAAAGAGCTGATCTGACTTAAATGTAAAGGAATTTGGCATATTAAAACCCATATGTTCAAAAATAAATACATCTCCCTCATGCCTATCAACTGATCATGAAACCCCTTCTCACTCATAAACTCATTTTGACATTTTTCACTAAGATTCCCTTGGATAACACCAACAAGCTATTTATAATAGTATACATGGCCCTTTTGAGGGTGATAGGACTATATTTCCTGTCACTGGTCCTGGGTAGGAAGATATTTGCCATACAACTTCAAGTTGGCACCCATCCTATGGTGAGCCTTGCCTGCCCAGCCTGCACAATCCTAGACTCAGACAGGCTGGCTGCCCAAGGATGATTCTCTAACACCCTGTCACCATAAGCATAAAATTTAATTGCAAACCATTCCACAACCAGAGCGGACATGCCTCAGGTAGGCAAGCTCCTTTGAAAGAAGCCCTTTACAACATGCCTATCCTTAGACTCCATTTCTAAACCAATGCCCTCTCCTACCTTGAAAACTCTAGAAGGGTCCTTGAGGTTGCACATATGCTATCTGGAGATGCTTTAGACTGGTTTAAAAAAGCTAATTCCAAATACATAGCGTTTTTCTTGATTACACCAAGTTCCAAGCATAACTGGTATCTAAAGGGGAGAGCAGAAGCACCTGTTGCTGTGCCCTGATCACCCTGCTAGAGATAAAAAAGGTGCAAAGGCTATCCAGAGCTAGATGTAAAAATTCCTGAAGCTCAAGGCCTAGGCCCATCCTGATGAAAAGACTTTGCCACCCTTTTCAGAAAAGGTATGAACCATGCTACTGTCAAAACAGCAGGCTCAACCCGCCAGCAAGGTTTCAAACAAGCAGGTTTGTGACCCGCAATCCAATTAACCGGCCACTCAAAGCCAGACTAGGAAGTCAACTCAAATTACCAAATCCAAAAACATGAACAGATGATGATCCCTTATGGTGGATACCTCATTTTGGCGCTTGACTCATTACCTGGATCAATCCACCCCCTTCATCATCCAGTTGTGTGATCAACATAATCATGTTCCTGTTATTCTTGATTTACATTGACTATATAATCACTATCTCTCAATAAAGATTATTATCTAGCTTTTAAATATTTTTCTCCTTGTAACTCTGCTAAAACAGCACAGTTACAACACCTCAAAAGGCCAGCTGAATCACAATCTGCCTCTCTTTGTCCTGGAAGCGCCATGTTGGGAATTTTGACCCAGCAATGATGCCAATTATGACAGAGCCTACGGATTGGGATTGCTACAACCAAATCCATAAATTAGTAGTACAAAATACAATGACACTAATTATGACGGAGCTTGCAGATATAAATTGTAGCTACCAAATAACATAAATTGGTAGTATAAGCCACATGCAAATTAGATTAGCAGTAGTCTGCTGACCTAAGCCTAATACTAGCCAATGACAAGCGCCGCTGCAGCAATTAATGACACATGATTTGCTGCCGCAGCACATAATAAATACACAAAGCGCCGTGGCGCCACTTAGAAATTGGATTAAGCGCCAAAGCGCCAAACTTCTTTACGTCAAGCACCACAGCTCCAACTGAAAATTATTGCAGGCGCCACAGCGCCGCCTTACCTTTACATTAAGCGCCAAGGTGCTGGGTTTGATTCCCCATAATCTCAAATTCCCTTAATTGTCACATTAATAAGCATTAAGCTGCAGTATGCTAAGAAATCAGGAAGTGATCCTGAAGTAACTAAATTATTCCACGCCAGCAAGGATCACCTGTGCTGGGTGAAGATAAAGATATTCTATTGGTTGACATGCAAGAAGCGCCAAACCTAGATTAATAATTACCCAAATTAGGGGCGTGTTAGAATGTCCTAGAAGATATTGCTAGCAGCCCAGGGATTACCCTTGTAGTAGGTATAAGAAGAATTAATCATTTACAATAAAATCAACCTTGAATCTTTGGAACCATATTTATTTTATCCTTAATCTGTTTGACTTTTATCCTAATCCTTAAGTGCTTCTGTGCAATCAGAAGCCACTGCTAGGCAATAATCATGGTTCTGTTCTATCCTGGCTCTTCTGACACAGTACTACTCATATCCTCACATAAAACTGTATTCTGGCAAATGTCCTGTGCCCTATAATCTCAGATAATTGTGGTGCTGTAAAGCAAAAAGTGCGACATGCCCCTCAACTGTGAAAAAGTCTGAGCATGAACCAATAACAGGAAGCAACCACCCTGTACTGCCCAGTAAAGCCCAGGCACCTCAAAAAAGGGGGTGGTCCTTGAGGAGCTGTAAATCTTTTACTGTGATGGGTTATGCTTTCACCAACACAAAGCTGGCCACCCAACCCAAACTTGTCTCAATAACAGCGCTACTTCTCTTCCTTGAATCAGATAAGCAACTCTTCCTGATCTTACAGATATATCAAAGCTATGATTAAATGCATGAGAACCAGCTTAAAGGAAGCCTTCACCAGAACCGGCACTGAAAAGAGCTTCAGTAATTCTCCTCTGGCACAGAAAACGAGGTTGATAGCCACTGAGAGCTTTTCTGTGTAGCCATTAAACATGGCTCCAGGGGCTTAGGATACAATGTGATCATGGGTTCCTGTTAAAAATAGGTGAAGATATGTGCCCCTATTTCTGATCCTAATGTGGGGGTTTCACGGGCTTTACCTGTGGTGACTCTTGCTCAGAAAGACATGGGGTGATCTTTAACTACCCAGACCCAAAAGCTAATACAAAAAAACCAGCAACCGTGATATGGTACCTTTTTTCAATAACCAAGAGGACCGGTTCTGTAGTAAGCCCATGGCTACCAAGAAGAACCCCAGTACAGGAACCCTCCCCTCCCAAAGAGATGGATCCTGTTGCAACAAGCTGGATTCCTAACTAATTGAATAGTCACCTGAATTCTGGCTTGGCTTAGTTTGGACTGTTGCCTAACTTTTGAAAAATAATTACATGTGCCACCCAGCTGTAACCTCATTGGTTACCTCAGCTAGAAATCCACCTATATCATCCAATCAGGATCAGCCACATGGTATCAAAGATCATCTGGGAGAAATCCCTTTCCACAAGCCACCCTTGGTGATCTACCACAGGACTTAGCCCCACCCTTTTCTCTCCTGATAAATCCTATCTTGACCTGATTCTCCTCTCTTCCCTCTTGGGTAACTCCAGCTTGCAGCGCAATTTTGGCTAGGCTTTAGCTTTCTATCTTCTGTATCAAATGCTGCCCATAAATGTTGGCAATGGTTCAAAGCTGAGCTATGCCGGTCAAGGCAAACTTAGCTGAAAAGGAACAGCTAAGCCCTGCTAAAAGGTTCTAAGGAGTTAGAGATTCCTGGCAGACCAAAGAATGAGATTTAACAAAGGAGCAAGCACCATAGCTGTGCTGTATCAGTAGAGCTATACAGGGAAATGGGAAGATCCTAGACAACCATATTTATTGAGATACAGTCATTATATAGTTGGGGCGGATCATTATAAGAGGAACAAGATTGGGATAACCAATCAGTTGGGTTGAGCAGGGGGTGGCATGATCCTTGTAATGGGCAAAGCATCAAACTGAGCAGTTCACAAAGCTGGAATTATTGCTGATTCTTGTTGCTGGATTTGGTCATTTGGGTTGGCTTCCACATTTGGCTACAGGTCATGAGAAAGTTGGTTTGGGGATCACAGGTCCTCTTGTGCGGGACCTTGCCAGGGGTTGCCCCTGTTGTTTTGACACTAGAGGGTTCAAAACCAGGGTTTCAAGGGTTGGGCGTCCCTGTAGTGTTAGCCAAGCCTTACCTCAAGAAGAAATGATGCACCCTGGCTAGAAGCAATTATTATAAGCTTTGCAGCATGCAGGGCTGTAGCTGACTATGTTATAGTATCAGAAGGTTTTGGCATCCACCCCTTGGCTTATTGCTGAAGGTCAGTCAAGAGCACGCTAAGTCACAATAACTGTAGCTGGTCGCAATTGGCTATATTGTTCTAGAATCATGCTAGCGTCCTGGTGGGCTTGTAATAAATTAGGGTTGATATCTGCTGTAATTGATATCTAGCCAATTTCTCCAAGAATGTGAAGGATCACACCGTATCACATTGATGCCCCACTAATGGCATTGTGATTGATCAAAGTGATATGTGGTGCCTCTCCTTGATGAGTACAATCTGCTATTGGTATAACTATTGATTAGTGCCTCCACTGGCAAGCTAATTGACTATGTGTGTATGAGGATAAGCCCATGTGCCCTGCACAGGTGTAAGCCTTCAGACTTTTTCAACAACGGCTGCATCTGTATCAACATCTGTGCTCAACCATCACCAATGAATTAATTTTTCCCAAGGATACAAGAGATACAGCTAGATTGAGACAATAGTTTTACCAATGAGCCTAAACAGGCAGAGATCAAGTTGCTGGAAGTAATAGACCTGTGATGGCTTTTATATCTGTTTCTATGAAAAGGAGATAGTAAAGAAATTCCCTCTAAGCAAGATTAACTTATAATTTTAAATCAGAAATATATTTTCAGGAGTAAGATCCTGAAAGCTGAAATTGGGGGCTTTTGGTTGACACCAGTTTGGGCTGGAATGGTTTGGTATTTGCAGAAACATATGCAATCAAAGGTGGCAAAGGAGGAACAAACAAGCAAACAAAAAGAAGTCTTGGTACAAATATCAAAAAAATAGGAAATATCAGGTGATACTTAGATTCTCAGTCCTGACAACTGGGTACCATGCAAATTAACCACATGCCATATTGCAAGGATGCCTGACCCTGGAGGTTGAAGCCAGCAGTCTGGGGAAAGAAAAACAGGACAAGAAAGAATTCACCAGATATCATGCTGGCAAGAGAGCAGCAAGCTTTATAGAGGACCCCTTGATATGAGGTTGAAGGGCAGAATAATTTACCTAGTCTCTACAGAACCTTCTTGTAACGGGCTAACTCTGAGTACTTGACCTCTTCTTGTCAGTAGCTTGTGGACTCTCCTTTTAGCCAAACAACCCTCAGTGGACTGCTAGCCCCTGACAATGGGCATGAAGGTTCTTTCTGTTACGCTCCTGTGGCTACGTGATCTCAAACACCGAGACAAGGAATCCTCTCCACAACTCCAGGCAGCTGTTTTTTGCCATACAGGTGCATGCACAATGAGACATGATGACTTTCTAATGAATAAAGATAATCCTGCCAGGTCACACAATCTTGACAAGAAACAGAGGTTGAAAATTTACATGGGAAAAGTTGGCTCTGTTGATTTCCCTAATAGTTTAGAGCAAGAGTTGCGATGACTTAGGTTTAAGGGAAAGAACAAACTGTAAGAAAGTAAGCCGTATTTCAAAGCAACCAGGGTAATCACTGTTACTACGCAATTTCATTCTACTTTGAGCCTTTTAATGTGAATGGATAATTAGTATAAATCTCTGATATAAAAAGGAGACACTGCTAACAATAAAAATTTGCTCGTATCTCAAACTCAAAGAATTTGGGTTTAAAAATTCCTCTCCCTTTCTCTTCAGATTGAAGTAGATTGGGAAGAAAAGAACATTGCAGACTGAACTCGTTGAGCATTTTGTATTTATTTCAAGGTTGCTAGGTGAATTTAGCGAGAAGTTGTTGGTTGAAATGAATGGATTTAAACCGTGCAAACAAAACAGAAATTCAAATAGACAGTTTACGTAAAACAGAGTGATTTATTTGACTTGTTGATGGATGAGTTTTGCTATAAATGAAAACAGCTTTTGTAAGCTTTAAGAATCTACATTGAAATTCTCTAGAGACGGGAAGGATCAGGATAATAAAATAGAATGCCATAAATAATCAGTCATATTTAAAAGGCGATCCACTGTAACAATGGTAATTCATGCTCAATCCATTCATCAGATGTTAGGCTGGTAGCAGAAGCAAGTGCTAAATTAAAGGAGAGCATATAATGATATTGTAATGAATGATTGAGCTACGTTGTTTACAGTTTAGTAATTTGACAGATTTAGGAAATGGGAGGAGAAAATAAGATGGCTTTGAAGACAAGTGAATCATCAGAGTAAAGGATGATTTAGGGCACAGAGCCTGTTCAAGGAGGAGCCAATTTGCATAAATTTAAGTATGAATCAATATAAAATCAATAAAGGAGTAGACATCACAGACAACAGTGATTTGATAAGAGCAAAAAAGAGAATGTAGCAGTGCAAATTTGCCATTGTGGGAATTCGACAAAGGCAACGTGAGCCATAAATGCAATCATTCACAGCAACTCGAAAATACTATAAGACAAGATAGGCCAAAGAGTACATCTGCTTATCACAACTAATACTATGAACCAAACCTTTCAAAAAACCTAGCTTTGTTCCTAAATTGAATAGCTCTTTCTACCTGAAAAAAGATCAGCACCTTTACTTTAGGAATCAGTTGAATAGAGCAAAACTGCGAATGCCTTATGAAGCGCCTCCTGTTCTCTTTTTCTCAGACTCGGCTTCTTTTTCAGCTTCAATTTCAGCTACTATCGATTCTATCTCTTCAAGAGTGAGCAACTAGTAATAGTTAGAAGGATATGATAAGGTTATGACTTACTTGTAGTTTGTTATCGGCCGTCATGACAGCAATCTCAAGGTGATTGGCTCCGGCTTGTACAACCTAATTTGGGGTTGGAAAAATCTAAGAGAATCTTAACCTCAAGAAGGGATTTAACTGCGAGTTTAACGCATTCAGCTTTAGTCATGTCCTCGGCAAAGTTTTTTTCCAAAAATTCTCGAACAGTTTTGGAGCTTCGGCCAATAGCATTAGCCTACAGACTATTAGGATTAAAATATAAATAAACTTACCTTCCAAGCAGAATAGATTCCGGAGGGATCAGTCTGGTAAAGGCGAGGGCTCTTATCAGGGTCAAAGCCAATGATGAGAGTAGAAATTCCAAAGGGACGTCTGCCACCCGATTGGGTATATTTCTAAACTTTAAGCAAAAAACCCAGCAATTAAGTACTTGTTGGACACCAGCGATGTATCTAGAAATGTATTCAATAGTTACTGGATCCTCAACCGTAAGCTTATGACTTTGGCATTCTACACGGGCTTTATCAACCAAGACTCGTGCATCTGCCGTGAGCCCTTAAAAGAATTTAGAAGGGTTGAAGAAGCTTCAAAAAGTACCAGCAAAGGCTAAGCAAACATGGTCATCAAGTTTAGTTAATTTACGAACAGTTCTGGGATCTTGGAGCTTTTGAACGGCCTTCTTTTCAACTCCTAAAATCACTGCATCCTTGGCACGAATGCCAACCTAATACAAGTTCAATATAAATTTATTGAAACCATGAAATGCTTCCAAAAAGCTAAAAGAGGTATAAAAGACTTACTGCACAGCTACCCTTGCTTACGGCCTCCAAGGCATATTCAACTTGAAAAAGATGGCCATCTGGCGAAAAAACTGTAAGTGCACGATCGTAGCCTCCAGACATAATTAAGATAGACCTATTTACTACAAGGAAGGGTGTTCAAGGATCAAGCTTTGAAGTTGGGATTTCGATATTCAAATAAAGCAATGCAACTTGAATTACAGAATCAACCATAGCTGCCTGTATACAATCAGCCTACGTCATTGGGTGGTCCAATCTCAGTTATTCGATTCAACGAACTTTCAGCTCTTGGGATAAGTTTAGAACTGATGAGGTACGCTCCAAAAAGCAGCTTTTCGATCTAACTTGAGATCCGATCCGTTTACAGTCCTATTTCAAAGTGAAACTTTGATTTATAGGGGTTTGCTTGTAGTTTTATAAACTTAAAATCCAATGATAAGTTTTGCAACCAATAGTTTCTACATCACCTTAGAAACTAGATGATCCACTCATATAGGTACGCCACTCCAAATGGAAAAATAAGTAAAACTTAAAAGAAAGCAGACTTTAAAGCCAGAGCTCAGTCTATACTATACAACTATGAAATAAAATAATACTTTTTAGTGAAGAAAAAAATATCAATAACATTTTTAAATCATATCAAGCTCACAAAAAGGCATTTATTAGAAGCCTATTTACATAGATGTATAAAAAACTATTCATGCCAAACAGCACTTCTATTCTTGTCAAGAAGTGTGAATTGCATGGGTGGGAAACCGCTTCACACAGCAATTAAGTGTGTCAAGGTGCAAGTCCTTAGGATACATCTTGTCAAGTGACACATACTTAAGAACTCTCTTTAGGGGTAAAACAAAAACTCAAAGAAGGGTGCATTGCCTCTTAGGTGATTGCATTGTACTGTACTTGTCATGCCCTGCCCCAAAAGGCAGGCTTTTTAGGATTTTACTTATCTTTTGGTTTTCTTTAATCTTTCTTTTATTATATTAATAATTGAAATTTTAAATTAAATTGTTAATAATCAATTATTCTAAGTCAGATACCTTATTTTTTATGTCAATTCAAATTGCTGTTGTATTCTCCTCTCATTTTGGCTATTCTATTAGCCTAATATTTTCTACTTTAAAGTTAGATAGTTTTAATTTTTGATTACCTTTCAAAACTCCTTGTTATGTCGTTGCCGCTCCCCCAGCTTCACATTGCAGATCTGCTTCAAACTGGTCTTCTGTTTTTCCTTTCTTTTCCAGGTCATCTCCAAACTTCTCCAGTTGCTCCTCTTCTTGGCTGCTTTCTCCCTGACTATCAATCCCCAACTGGAAAGGCCTTTTCCATAAATAAAGAGCTTTTGAAGAGTAGGCTTTAAGCCAAAATTCTAAGTGATTTCTACCCTTCAATCTTTGCTAATTTCCAATTTCAGATCTTAAACTTTAGAAATTCATATTTTTATTTTATTTCATTCTAAAGTTCTCCTTTTTTCTTCTCTTAATAAATGAAAGTTGTAAAACAACAAGCCTTAGGCTTGTTGTATCCATTGTTTTCCCTTAAGGAATCTTTTAATAGTTATATGTACCAGTTTGCTGATGAAGAGTATCACAATATTGAAATTCCCTTAGTTACTAATTGTTCACTATTAAACACCTTATTTTATCTTTTTTTGCTTAGGTTTTTTAAACTCTATCACTCCCTTTGTAACTCAGTATAAGTTTCTGGCTGAATTCTGTAAGATTATACTACAGACATTTCCTACTTTCTTATACCTTTTGAATCTTAATCCCAATGCCTTACACTCTTTAGTTTATAACCTTGCACCACTATGAGCAAGACCTTACTGTACTTTTCACAGCTATCAAGGTAAATAAATTAAATCATACAATAGTAAGACCAGGCTGTGCACTAAGAGATATAGATACCCTCATGTGATTCCATATAGGTTGATAGTAACATGATAGTTGACAAGTAAATTATACCAAAAAATAGTACTTATATCAATCACACAGCACACCAGAGCCATGCAGAAGTAAGTATCTTTGGAGAAAGTAATTAGCCTGGTGCACGTCCAACTTCCTATCACATTCAATTTTTTAAAAAGAGTGTACCTAGCTTTCATACTAAGATATATAATTTATTAATTATTTTAAGGGCACCAATTAACCAAATTCACAGTGTTCAACCCCAAATCAATAAAGATATACATAAATTGCTATCTCAGAGATGATTTCCTATAACAAAACTGAAAATGTGAAGCTGATATTAGATTTAGATAATAAAAAGAGCCCTACTTTGGGAGTGAAACTATATAATGTAGTGATGAGGAGCGCCTTTTGAGGAAGCTTCAAATATGGAATTAAGAAAGAAGAGAAGTGTATTTTATTGGATAGTACTTTAAACTTATATAGCTTTAGATGTGGCAGAGATTTAGTTGGATCAAACCTTGGGATTGGTCATGTGCAGGATGGGTTCAAGTTTCTGGATACTTGGCCAGTCATGTTGTTGGGAATTTTGACCAAGCAATGATGCCAATTATGATGGAGCTCACAGATTGGGATTGCTACAACCAAATCCATAAATTATTAGTACAAAATACAATGACACTAATTATGACAGAGCTCACAGATATGAATTGCAGCTACCAAATAACATAAATTGGTAGTATAAGCTACATGCAAATTGGATTAGCAGTAGTCTGCTTACCTAAGCCTAATACTAGCCAATGACAAGCGCCGCCACGGCAATTAATGACACATGATTTGCCGCCGCGGCACTTAATAAATACACAAAGCGCCGCGGCGCCGCCTAGCAATTGGATTAAGCGCCAAGGCACCAAACTATTTTTACATCAAGCGCCACCTTACCTTTACATCGAGCGCTGAGGCGCAGGGTTCAATTCCCTATAATCTTGAATTCCCTTAATTGTCACATTAATAAGCATTAAGCTGCAGTACGCTAAGAAAGCAGAAAGTGATCCTGAAGTAACTAAATTATTCCACACCAGCAAGGATCACCTGTGCTGGGTGAAGATGAAGATATTCTATTGGTTGACATGCAAGAAGCGCCAAACCTAGATTAATAATTACCCAAATTAGGGGCGTGTTAGAATGTCCTAGAAGATATTGCTAGCAGCCCAGGGATTACCCTTGTAGTAGGTATAGGAAGAATTAATCATTTACAATAAAATCAACCTTGAATCTTTGGAACCATATTTATTTTATCCTTAATCTGGTTGACCTTTATCCCAATTTTTAAGTGCTTCTGCACAATCAGAAGCCATTGCTGGGCAATAATCATGGTCCTGCTCAATCCTGGCTCTTCTGCTACAATACTACTCATATCCTTACATATGACTGTATTCTAGCAAATGTCCTGTGCCCTCTAATCTCTAATAATTGTTGCGCTGTAATGCAAAAAGCGCAACACATGTAATATTGCTTGGTTGCCATTTCCAATATATCAAACTGTATATTGGAAAGGCACCAAATTGGGCAATGACTGGGTATTAAGTAGATTGGCGGTAGCCAGAATACTTGTGCATCCAGATACTTAACAATAGCATTCAGGTCCTAGGCTGTGGTGATGCCTTTACTGGTTAGTAGCTCAGTGGTAGGTAAGCTAGTTAGCATGACCCATCATGATATGAGGTTAAATCAATGAGGTAAAAAATAGATCTACCCAGTATTACCCATAGTATAATTCCTGGTACTTCAGAAGCTACTAATTCTGTGAGAGCAACATAAATGACTCCAAAGATTTTGCTAGATTGAGAGTCACTAGAAGTCTCAGCAACAAAGGGGCGTTCAATCTTATGGACAATCAGGTGTTCCATGGGCCCTAAGTGTCCTGGGAGATAGTTAGCTTTATTAATGAACACCAGCAGCTGTACAGCATGCCAGATCTTCTTCAATTTACTCAGTATGTCCTTTTACTTACTAGGTGGCTGGCTAGCATCAGGGCCCAAGACACCACAGATAAGCTATTGGCCAACATTGCTTCAGAACCAAACAAAGCAAGAAAACTGTGACAATCTTCATGGGAGCATTTTTGCAGGTGAGAGCTTATTTGGCCACAATAAAGATTAAAATCCTAGAAACAGGTAAATGTTGGTTAGTTTGTTAATGTATGTAGGTTGTAGCCAGGAGAGGTGAGAGATCCAAGCCAGGAAAGGAGAGCAAGAAGGTCAAGTGTTTATGCAGTATATGAGGATAAGGGCCTGGCTAGCTGGAAAGGAATGCACTGGAGGATTTCTGGGATCTTGGGACCAATTATAAGGGATGCCCAGTTGAACAACTTTATCTAGGAAGGAGTGATGAATTTTCTTCCCATGATTGCCAAGTAGCTTTAAGGAAACCTTAAAGCTGCTAGGCAAGATTGGATATTCCCAGAACCATTGCTGATGTGGCTTGTGGGGTTCCTGTCTGCCAGTCCCCAAGTGTGTCCTGGATCATAGCCAGGGACCGGCTGGAAGGGGTTATCATTCTCTAGTAAGGGGAAATGTATCTCAGAAATATGTATAGGGGTCAAAATGGGCTTTTATTCACTCTCAGAAGGAAGATCCCCTTAGAAACCTTCTGGTATATGGCCCGGGTGGTTAAGGAAACAATATGGATTTGCCAATACTTGGAGTCCTCCAACGACATCTTGGACTTCTTGTACTTGGTCTTGGACTCCTGCACCTAAGTCTTGGAAATCTGCCCCTTAGACTTGAACTCCTGCTCCTCAAATGTGGACTCCAGCTCCTTGGAATCAAACTTCTGTGCCACGCTTAGGAACCCGCTCCTTATTATTGGGCTCCTGCTCCGTTATCTTGGGCTTCAGCTCTAACCAAGCTCCTGCTGGTGATCAAAAGGCTTCCAAAACCTCTTGGCAGAAACTCAAGAGATCCAGAAGTGTATTCTCAAAGTCCTGGAACAACCTCCAAAAAGACAGTCAAAAGACCTTGTAACTTTCCAGCCAGCCACCTTCTTATAGTGTCCTTTTCCCAACAATTCCCGCCTTCAAAATGGCTTTCTTCAGAAGCTTAAACCATTGCCGCTCACTTTTTCCTATAATAACTTAAGCTTACATACTTACTTTCTGAAAAGCTTAAAGTATTAATTCACTATTTCCTTGCTTATACTTTAATCTTTTGGCTTACAACCAATCATTTTCATCAGGAAACCTGCCGGAACTCAACCAATGAATGCAGAGCGCATAAATAGACCATTTCTGAAGTTCTGCCGGGATCCAACTAGGAAAATAATTTCCACAGCTCAAACCGCTCAAATTGACAACTCTTTACACACCAAAGTGTTAACCAGTCCATTATTCCGGCACATTTTTTTCCTGCATTCAACCCAAACCCATTTAAATAGTAGAATACTATTTAAATTGTTCTTTCTGGACCTCTTCAACGTTTTCCCCATATATTTACAAATATAGTAAAATCCAAGGAAAACGTCCCACCAAAACAACCTTGTATCCCGCTCTCATAGCAACATACCTTTGTCTATCCTAGGAACTTAATAAATAAATATCTTATCCAAACTTCTATCCACATTCCTTCTTGATTTTACTACTAAACCAAGGCAAACCATTCTACATCTTCTCACTTCAGCAAATCAATTTGGAAAAATCTTGGCTCATTTCTCCAGACCACCAGTTTTTCACCATGATCTTCTGATCCTTCAGCCATATTTCTTCAACAACAGTCACTAAACTTCCACTTGGCCAACATAAGCCCCGCCTGCAAACCACCAAACATGTGGATCATCACATGGCTGTCCAGAGAAACAGCTTTAGAACTTGATGATTTAGAGGTTTATGGGAAGTAAATCTGGTTTCTTCACATTTGAAAGCTCAAACTAACCACTTAAGTGAGTAAAAACAGTGTCAAGACATGGAGAGTGTTGCAATGTGCTAAAATAGGATGGATTTGACGGACATTAAATTAAAAGTCAGATCCAGAACAAAATTACACATAGGCAATTGCTCAACCAATCAATCAAGAACTAGTGGATACCAGAGCATTCTGTATTTCACTCAAATCATCTCCTTAATTTGGCAATTAGGAGGTTACACAAAGGGGCAACAAACAAGGCCTTTAATTCCAGAATCAAAGCTTGTATTTGGCAGATGAGTCTGGAAGCCTAAATGGAGGTGATGTCAATAATCTGATTGCCTGATCAATCTTTACTTCTGAGTGCAAAATTAATAGCCTATATTTATATTGATATTTGATTATGGTATTGATGCCAAACCTGGCTAATTTCCTGGCCTTCTATCACAACAATTTCCCCTCCATCAATTTTCCACCTCTCTATATATACTTAGTTTTTATATGAAATAAAGATAAGTTTTTACCCCCACATATTGTTCACTCCACTTTGGGTTTACTACCCTGTATTCAGTTATACTAATTGAACAATTACCAGAGCTAATTCTTGCTAGCTATACCCAACAGTCCAGACATACAACAGATAGTGTTTGTTACTGATAGCATAATGTGTAGGTCACTGATGGGGGTCCATTCTAGGCTGATTCACTTGTGGAGACTTATTGCCTGATTCTGAGGTGTTGACTGATGGAGGCTAGTAGAAAAGAGGGAAAATTGTGGTGAGCATCAACTTTAAGAAGCAGAATAGTAGGTAAAAGCTATCATAAGAGGTTGGAAACAGAAAAGAATACAGTAGTTTTAAAAGCTATGGTGGCGACCAAAAATACTTCATATTTAAACAAAATGATTTCAGATTTAAGCAAAATCCAACTTTCAGGTAAAAATATACACTCTGTTAACAGAGATTTTTGGCGTTAATGGGCAAAATGAGTCAACACAGCAAAGAAGTGCTCATGCACAAAGCAAAAATATTCAAAATACAATCCAAAATACAGTAGTTTTAAAAGCTATGGTAACAACCAAATATAATTCAAATTTAAAATAAATTATTTCAGATTTGAACAAAATTCAAGTTGCGCAAGATTCAGGATTCAATTAATTTATAAAATTCAGTTAATAAATGAACTGTCAAACAAAAAACAAAATTTCACTAGCCCATTATACAAAATTATATCAAACATCAAGTGGTGTAGTTCAAACCACAAACAAGAAGAACTGACACAACAAGTGAAATTGATGGATGCTGTTCTGGAGTATATTATAATCCAATCAGGATTCATATGAGGCACCAACAGAAGGACTAAAATGAAACAAAATTTGAGCAATCTAGAAGCAAGATTCCACAAACACAAAACAAAATGAACTCACACAAGATGTTTAGTATGAGCAGCCTAAAATAGAAAAATAACAGTTTAACAACCAATCAACAGCTATCTAATTTAGGAACAGAGGCATTTTATTCATTTTCATGGATCCTGATTTGTACAAAATGGTTTGAAAACCTTCCAAATATGGACTTGAGATTAAATAAAAAAATCATTAAATTTTAAAATTTCTACTTTTAGTGATTTTATCCTAGGTTTTTTTTCAATATGGTTTTCAACAGCAACATCTTCAATGGCGCAAGCAGCCAAGCCAGCAGCAGCCAAGCCAGCTTCAATGGAGGTGAGGCTCAGGGCGTGGAGGCACCTGTTTATACCCAAGACTTTGAGGCGGGTAACAAGGAAGCTGACCTGTTATTGACCCCCAACCCATATGGCTTTGACTTGTTTGAGAGTCACTTAGCGTCTAGCTCTGCCCCTGCTCCCGTACCCACCCCCACACAAGCTGCCTGTCAACCAACCAATCAGAATGTTAACCTTGATTTGGAATAACTTCTTGCCGCTAGCCAACCTGCCCCCTATAGCCAATCAGGCTTCAGCTTCTGTGGCCCAGCGCCCCAAACAACAAATCCTCACCGCCCAAATTCTCCAGGAAATTGTGGCACTAAACCTACAGGGTCTGTCATGGGATCATATAGCCAGCCAATTACAATTCACCTGGGCTACTGTCATGCGGGAATTCAACAACCTGATGAATAGGGATGCTTTGGATCAGCCCCAGCTGGCTTCCGGCTGTTAGCTGCCTTAGCTAAAACAAAGTCAAAATACATTTGAGCATTTTAAAATAAATGTTTGATAAGAGTGACCTAGAGCCAGAAACTGGCCGTGGCTGTCCGGGGCTTGGCTGAAGCAGCCCTACTGATGAATAAGGGGAATCTGATTGGGACAGCCAAGAAGCCAAAGAAGGCCCCAGAGTCCCAAATCAATGAGGCATACCCAATAATGCTTGACCTCCTCCAGCGGGACCCCAAGCTTCCCCTAACCCAGGTCTGCAACCAGCTTGCGCACCATAACATATGGATCTCTGAGTGCATGGTGCAGCTCTGGATGCACAGAAAGGTGGCTTCCAAATGGGTTCTTACCAATTTTGCTGGAAACAAATGGGACGGCGCTAAGAATTTCCTGTATGATCTAGAGATTGAATCAACCCTGGTATGATGCTTGACTAGTCTATCAGATGACGTCATGTTTATCTCCTACTACAAGTTATTGATTGTGTTTGACAATTTTGGTGAGCAATGAAAAGCTGCCACCAAGAATAGAAGGAAGAAGGTCAAGAAGGGGACATTCATTGGTGCATTTCTGGCTGTTACAGCCAAGGATTTTGTCTACTATTGGATAAACCCATATTTCACCAATGCCTACAAGTACAGCCACATCCTTGGTGGATTACTTGACTCCTGTGATGACTCAAATTTAAAGCATCAGGTTTTCTTGAGCCACCAGATGGAGGGTAGCTCCACTGCCCTTGAGGCCATCAAGCAACACAGGCACCAGGCCACTGTGTACTCAGCTGGCCACACAGACATTCATCTGGCTGATGTTGTCTTCTTTAACATTAGAGATACACTACAGGAGCGCCTCCCTCAGGCTTTCAACGACCTCTATTTTGGGGTCCTTGATCACAATTTTCTCTTTGGTCACCAAATGGTGGCTGATTTGTTTGCGCAAATGGTTTTCCATGTGAACATGGGCAATCAATCACACAAGGATAAGCGCCTCTCACCCCGTGCCACAGCCACCTACCAGTCCATCCAGCCAATGACTGATGAGGAGTACAATGAGCAGTATAGGGCAGCCATCACGCGCAATCCTCCTGCCTCCACCCCCACCACCAACACCCCCCACCCGCAAACCCAACCCATCCAATCCCAGACCCCCAGTCCAGCACTACCTCTATGTCTTCCTTCCTGCGCCATTCTGCTTACTAGGCATCACTCTTCCCTGCCCCAATAAACCCCCTGTTGCCAAACATTTTATGTTTATATTATCTTTATTTTGAATTTCAATTTTTCATGTTCTCTTTTGTTTATAGTTGGTTTTATTCTTTATGTTCATCTTATTTCTATAAAATCATATATTTACTATGCCATGTATCTAGATACAGAACACAGTTATTTTTAGTACCCAAGCACAGCCCCCTGTGAAAATACTAACAACAATTTGGTGATCAGCTAAATTTGAATTAGAAAATTATTTGTTAACTGTTTTTAGATAAAGTTTTTACTGATCCAAATTCAAAACCTTAATGATAAACTTTAAGCCAATCAGGAGCCAAGTGATAAAGTGATTGCTGTGACATAAAGGGTCATTCAATAATTCTTTGATGCATGTGCGCTAATTAATATGATTGGCTGGTTGTTTTGCCATTATGTGCCATTGCTTCTGTGGCAAGTTGTTGATGGACTAGTGATAACCCAGCAGCTGATTGGGCACTGTTCCACCAACAACTTGTCACAGCAACAATGGCACATAATGGCAAAACAACCAGCTAATCATATTAATTAGCGCACATGCATCAAAGAATTATTGAATGACCCTTTATGTCACAACAATCACTTTATCACTTGGCTCCTGATTGACTTAAAGTTTATCATTAAGGTTTTGAATTTGGATCAGTAACAACTTTATCTAAAAACAGTTAACACATAATTTTCTAATTCAAATTTAGCTGATCACCAAATTGTTGTTAATATTTTCACAAGGGGCTGTGCAAAGCGCCAAAAATAATATGGTAATTAAAGAAACAATGTCAATACAAAGCAAACAATACATATTGAGATGAGCGTAAAACATATACACAATGGGTAAAAAGATGGGATAGTGCAGTAAATGAGAAAACAAAAAGGAATAAACAAATAGGAAATAGTATCAAAATAATACAGAATTCATTGGGGCAAAAGCTATAAAAACATATGAAAAGGTTAGTAAAAATCAATGAGAGAATTAGAGAAGCTTTTGAAGGATTTCAACTAGGAAATTGCCAAAATTAAAGACATTGACTGCAAGGTCAAGGAAAAATTCAAGGCTTCTGTTCTTACAGGGGACAAAATTGAAAAGGTGTCTGTCAAGGCACTCATGGCCAAGATTCCAGAGACATCCAAAACAACCATTGATTGCATATTAAATGTCCAGAAAACCGTGGTGGAAGGCCTCAAATTCAAGTCTTTTGCCCTCTCTGTGCTGTCTGTCTGGGTCAACAACCCTGAAATGTATGCCCACCTCAAACCTGCAAAGCATGCAAGAACTGTGGACACTGAATTGCCAGCACAATCACTTGCGCCAAGAATGGAAAAGCCTGCTGAAGCTGCCAGCAAGAAGGAAACTTGCAAAGGTAATCTAAAAAAAATAAAATTAATAACAATTTCAAAATACTTACCTTTTTTTTGAGAACATTGATGGTTAACTCCGCCGGGTCCTGGTTCCTTTTGTACCGCCCACCTTCTATTTGAATTTTTGCCACTCACGTGGCAAACAGCTTTATCTGTCCCCCTGTCTTGCAGGAGCTCAAAGACAGAGTCCACAGGTCCTTTCTGATGTTGCAAGAGGCATTGGCTGAACTTACACATGCCAAGGGGGCATCCAAGTGGGCAGTTACTTCCTGTAAGAATGCCCAATTGGTCTGCATTGACCCAGTGGTCCTCAGTGGAGTTCACACAGTAAACTTTATTGAGCTTGTTTGGGACGTCCTGACAACGCTCCCATTCAAGAATTTACTAGAGATAGGCCGGACCCATGCAGCTGCTTGATTCTGCTACCCCTTGGAGCACACGCTCTCTTACCTGCTGGACAACTTTAGGCACATGGTGAAAAATTGACTGTTGCAGATGCAACAGCTGTCAAGAAAAACCAAAATACTCTTAGCAGACTTTGGGCTGGCATGAAGTGCCAACAAGACAGGGGTCCCTGCAGCCATGGAGCTGACCTTTGCAATGACCAAGCATGAAAAGAAGATCAGTGAAGTTTTCAATAAATTGTGCAAGTTTACAAAAGCCTTTGCTGGGCAAAGGCTTCATCTGGTGGTTTACCTGGGGTATCTTTTCTACTTTGGGTCTGGGCACTAGTGTGGAGGATATTGACAGGGTGCTCCTAAGAATTGACAAGGCCAGGCTCTCCCTGGACGGGAAGAAGGTCCCCCAGGTATGACTTGGTGGATCACGTCATCCAGGACGCCCTGGTCCTGGCTGGTATCTACAGGTTTGCAGCCCTGCCAGAGAAACTGCTCCTCCATTTTCACCTGACCCTACTCCCTTTTACTAGCCGCTGTGAATATTTTAATAAGGGTGCATCCACTGTTCACGGTGTGGCAGTGGAGGTTGTGCGCCATCTCCATTGCAGGGTGGTACATAGAGAAGAACTCACTACAGGCGCTCTTAATAAATTCTCTCTTCTAATAAATTTCATTACAATTCATATTATTTTTATTAATAATAAAAATTTCTAATTCTTATTTTAGCAAACAATATTTGCAAAATATATCCCAGAGAAGTTCTTAATAAATGCATAATAATATATGTCAATAATTTCTACTTCTAATTTGTACACGTCACATTTAACTTTTTTAATTTGATTTTATATTTATTTTCCAAAAGTGATATTAATGTGTTTGCTAATCCAGTATCAAGCATTTGGGATACCCTTAGATGACACAATAAAAAATGATTATAAATAAATGAATTACTAACCTTCATTGATGGTCCTGCTGAATGTGATTGCGGGCTTGGAAACATCTAAATTAAAATGATAATCAATTAATCTTGAATAGTAAATTAGAGAATATAAAAAAGTTGTACAAGCTAAGCCTTTATATGACTGGCTGTTTGGAAAGGCAATCAGGGATGAAAAAATCAGTTTGGCCATATATTTTGGCCACAGTTTCAGCTGGGAGGGTGTGGATCCTGGCCTGCAGCAAATTAAACAGGTCTTTGGTCCCAGTTGGAGTTCCTTGCTTGATGACTCACTTGAGCCACCCAAAGACTTCCTCAATGGGATTTAGGAGGGGCAAATAGACTGGGAGGAAGAGAAAGCGCAAATTTGCTGTGGCTAATTGCTGGGGGCCCACATCAATGCTGGTGTCAATCATTAGAAATTCCTCAAGAATGTCAGCCACTTTGTGGAGACCAATATTGTCCAACACAATGACGTTGGTGAAGCCCAGGCTTGTGCACCTCAGGTGCTCCTGGACCAATCAGAGGAATGATAGGAAGGACCAGCTATTGTGAGATCCCAAAATCATTTGGTAGAGCTCAACCCCCTTTGGACTAAGGAGAGCCACCATTGAATAGGCTGTGGCGCAGACTGCAGCACGCCAAGCCATTGTTGCAACCGAGGTTTGAACCTCGCCTGCTAATGTATCTTACAATACACAGGGGGCGCTTGATGAGTCGCCCCTTGAGGTATCTAACGTTATGAATGGATCTGCTGGCAAGGTCAAATGGTGGGCACTTCATCCTAATTAGGAGCGTTGCCAATTTGACCCGCTGATCCCCGCACAAGTTATTCCTTGGCTCCAAACCCTACATGGAACTCCCCACTATGCCACCCCCTTATGGCCTTGTGGCTTCCCCATTTAGTATATTAATCACAATATCCTACAATAAACAATACCTTATTCTTATTATTCTGTCCTTTCCTATTGGACTGTTGTCTTCCCCAATTCCAAGTACTGAACTCTCATTGGTTCAGTTGCAACAGTGGTAGCAGAAGTAGGTTCTGACCTATTTCAAAAACAAAAATTCCCCCCAAGAAAGGACAGAGTACAGGACACATGGCTACTCCACAACAAGAGACGTTCCTTCCAATCCCCAAGGGGGACATTCCCAAAGGATATGGCATCTATCAAGATCAGTTAGTTCTTACCAGTGTATACAATTGGCTCTGCCTCGGGCAGCGTATCACTAGCGTCATCCTGCCACAGTTGGATCTGTTGCAACGTATGCTCAACCTCCAACTAGAGTCCTTCACTGGAGGTGTGAAGTAGCTGACATTGTCAGTTGGCTCCTGTCCACTGAAACGCGCCTCTGTATCTGTCAGGTTCCCGAGTCCATGTGGGTCGCCACTGCATCTGGCCGCCTTACAGGGCCTGCCGCCGTGTGGTTCACCAACTGGGCCAGCCAGGAGTTTGACGTCACCTGGGCAACATTTTGAGACGCCACCAAGTCCCGGTATAGCAAAACCTTCTCCCCCATTATCTTGGGGACTCCCCTCCTAGCCATCAAGCAGACTGGTTCCGTCCCTGAGTATCTTGCCGTGTGGCAACAAGCCCTTGCTGCCGCCCCCAAAGCAGTGACCAATGGGAACACCATGTTGCTCACTCTCATTGTCAATGGGTTAAAACCCCATATTTGCAAGTGGGTTCCCGTAGGCTGCTGCACCTCTATTGATGACTGTTATAAAGCCATTGTAGAGGCCAGTAACCAGGCTTCAATGGGCTTCTGACGCACCAACAATACTCCACCCCAATCACGTCCTGCCCCTAGCAATGGTCAAGGTCAAGTGGGCCGTTGCCAGCCTTGACAGCAGGAAGGTGCAGCTAAACGCCCCTGCAAGGGGGAGCTCCAGCTAGCACTAATTGAGGACCAGGGAAAAGCCTGGAGGTTGTAACAACAAGAGGCCCTACAACCCTGACTGACCTGCCCTCTCAGCCCTTGCTTTCAAAGAACTCCCGCAACTACAATCTTCATGAGGTTGAAACCCTAGACGTCTTTCAGGTCCATAGCAACAACCCTGTGTTGCAAGCCGCTCATTCCGCAAATAAAGTAACACGCTTGTCCTATCCCTTCTGTTTCTGTGGGAACACCCACAAGTTACTGGTAGACACTGGGGCTGATTACACCATGGTAGATCAGGCGTTTGCTGACTCCCAGCAATTAGACCAAGTACCCAGCAGATTCAAAGCAGTACGCGTAGCCAATTCCCACAGGATTGCCATCACCCACAAGACGGTACCCTTCTCTGTAAGAATGGGGAACATCCAGGTTAAGCTCTCTGGACCAATCATGTCAGGCCTCAGCCACAACGTAATTGCTGGCCTTGACTGGCTCCAGCATAACTGCCCTTACATCAACTGGGATACCTCTGTCATCACCCTCAATAGAAATGGGGTGGGTTTTCAGATTTACCCCATGGGAATGAACAAACTACTACATGACACTGTGTTTGTCAGAATGACAGAAACAGGCTCATACAATTTAAAGGGGGGAACTAGACTTTAACCAATGTTCAGTCAAAGTTATCCATGCAGAACCATCTGCAGTCTCTCCTTTGTCAACATCACCACCACCACCACCAGCGCTAGCTGCACTCCTCAAGGAGTACAAGGACGTATTCAGTGAAACACTCAAACAACTACCTCCACCCCAGGAGATCCAGCACACTGTACAACTTCAAGGATTGTTACCTAAAGCACAACCATTATACTGTCTCACACCAAAGGAAGATGAAACCCTCTGCCAGCACCTTGTGGACGCGCTTGATAAGGGATTCATTTGCCCCTTGCTCTCCCCATACGGGGCGGCGGTCTTCTTTGTAGCTAAGAAGGATGGGTCTCTTTGCCTGGTCACAGACTACTGCACCCTAAATGAGGTGACAGTTAAAAATAAATACCCCCTGCCGCTGATTGACAACCTGTTTGATACACTTGCAGGCGCAAAGGTCTTTAGCAAGATTGATCTCACTGCAGGGTACAACCAGGTCCGCATTGCACCAGGGGATGAGGCAAAAACTGCCTTCCGCACACGCTACAGGTTGTTTGAGTGTCGTGTCATGAACTTTGGAATGACTAACGCTCCCTCCACCTTTGCCATGTTGATGAACAAAGCCTTTGAGGAACTGATTGGAAAGTGTGTGGTGGTGTACCTTGATGACATTATTGTCTTCAGTCAAGATCAAACCACACATATCCAACACCTCCGTGCTGTCCTCAACACCCTTTGGGAAAACCAGCTAAAAGCTAAACCCTCCAAATGTGAGTTTCTCAAGTCAGAGTTATTATTCCTTGGGCACACCATCTCTGCCCAAGGGATAAAGCCCAATCCTGCCAAAATCAAGGCAATCACTAGCATGCTGCCCCCCACTGATGTGGGCCAAGTGCAAACATTCTTGGGCATGGTTGCCTATGTACACAAGTTCATCCCCAATTGCGGAGAATTAATTGCACCTCTTACTGAGCTCCTCAATACCAAACAGCGCTTCCATTGGACCCCTGCCAGAGATCAAGCCTTTGAGACGTTGAAGCAAAGGCTCACAACAGCACCAGTACTGCAGTTCCCCAACCAAAACCGACAGTACAAACTCGAGACTGACGCCTCTGATAGGGCCATAGGGGGCGTGCTAAGGGTAGAAACTGACAATGGTGTCTTCCTCCCCGTAGCATATGAATCCAGGAAGCTCACTGACTTGGAACAACATTATCCCATCCATGATAAAGAGCTGGCAGCCATTGTACACTGCGTTGAGAAGTGGCGCTGTTACTTGGAAGGTGCGACCTTCCCACCCCGCGTTCTGACGGACCATAAGTCACTCCAGTATTTCAACACGCAGTCCCATCTGACACGCCGCCAAGCAGGATGGGTTGAACGTCTGTCCCCCTATCAATTACGCATCAAATATAAGCCTGGAAAAGAACTTGTTACAGCCAACACTCTTTCACAACTCTACGTAGCGTCCATCACTGGGGACAATGGTCTGGACCCAGACTGGCCCATGCTCTACCTGCGCCCTGAGGCAACCTGCTACAAGGGCCTTAACTTGGTCACCATCTCCAAGCTGAAGGATAACAAAAGTCAGTTCACCATTGATGCTGGAAATGTCTGCTGCCGAGCAGAGACAGGTGAGAAGACGCTGTATATTCCCACCACAAAACAAGGAGACACCATCTTACACTACCACCAAACCTTGGGTCACATCAGAGGGCGTAACCTCTTTGAGATCATGAAACATAAGGTTTGGTGGCTGCGCATGCGCCAAGACATCTTGGACCTCCTTGAGACATGCGTATTGTGTGAAAAGAATATGTCCAAACCTGCACCTCCTAAGTCTGTCCTACCCATCAAGGCTATGGAACCCTTTGAACAGTGGGCCCTCAACATTGTGGGACTGCTTCCCAAAGACAGACTGGGTAAGAAGTATATTATCACCACTATCAACTATTTCACGCATTGGCCAGTGGCCTGGGCCACAACCAACCACACTGCCACCACTGTTACCCACTTTATTGGCAAGGAGATTGTGGCTTGCTTTGGGCAACCCAAGCGTCTCATCACAGATGGCGGGCCTGAACTTGTTGGACACGTTGTGAAGGCATACTGCATCAAGAACGTGCTCCAACATATAGTCACAACCCCCTACCATCCGCAAGCCAACGGACGCATGGAACAGTTAAACAGCTCCCTAGTTTAATTGATTGCCAAGCTCTCACAAGAGCACCCTAATACTGCGTGGACTGAACATCTTCCCACCGCCCTACTGATCCTGCAAGCAAGAATCAACAGGGGCACTGGGTTCAGTCCTAACACCCTGGCCTTTGGAACACCTGACGGTCTGACAGGGGTTGAACAGAGGAAACTATGGTCCAAGGTTCCTGACAAACCCCCCTTAGTGCCAACTCCTTTCCTAGACCAATGGCGCGCCAAAGCCCGGGAGATTGAACACAAGCAGATTGCAGGGGGGACAAAACACCTCAAAGCTAGATACGCCATAGGTGACCCTGTCTATACCCTCAATCCCAATTCTGCCAAATTAGAACCCAACCACCTAGGGCCCTTCAAGGTAGCTGCCGTCTATGACAACCACACCTACCAACTTGAGGATGCCCAGGGAAACACCAAGAAACTTCACCACAATTGCTTGCGCCCCTGCCGTGCCATCCCCACACAAAGGTTGTTTGTGCAGACTTTCCCAGACCTTCCGCAGACTCCAGTCCTGGTGTCTGACAACAAGAAGGGGGCAAGGGGGGGTGTTGCAACCGAGGTTTGAACCTTGCCTGCTAACATATCTTACAATACACAGGGGGCACTTGATGAGTTGCCCCTTGATGTATCTAACGTTATGAATGGATCTGCTGGCAAGGTCAAATGGCGGGCACTTCATCCTAATTAGGAGCATTGCCAATTTGACCCGCTAATCCCCGCACAAGTTATTCCTTGGCTCCAAACCCTACATGAAACTCCCCACTATGCCACCCCCTTGTGGCCTTGTGGCTTCCCCATTTATTATATTAATCACAATATCCTACAATAAACAATACCTTATTCTTATTATTCTGTCCTTTCCTATTGGACTGTTGTCTTCCCCAATTCCAAGTACTGAACTCTCATTGGTTCAGTTGCAACACCATCCCGTCATTTGAGCCTTTGGAGACATAGCCATATGCATTGCACATAGACTAGGCAAATGCCAAATTGTCAATATAGTAAATTTTAACCATCCCCTTGGATTTGAGGGCAGTGTACTCCTCTGCGTAGTTTTTCCGGGTCTCAATGTTAGTTGGGCTATTCCAATTGTACAGAGATACCCCGAGCTTTTTCCAGGAAAAGTGCATCCCCTTCAGCAGATGGTAGTAAAAGGAAATGGAAGCCTCAACCCCAAAAGTGGAATCAATCATTGCCTGTATATTTGCCAGTTCAAGATGGCAGTCCCAGGTGATCCACTGGCGGATTGCCCATTTGTGCTTCTTGGTGAGCATGGTGGAAGCGTGCATGGATTTCTCCCTGCAAGGACTTGACCCGTGTTAACAAACTTGTTGAAGGTCTTGGAGGCGTACTTGGAATCCACTCCAACAAGGGCCGCGGCCACCTTGTAATTGCCCAATTCACACATTAGCTTAAGCAGAATGATGTGTTTAATGTCAGGGATGCGCTTCTGAGCGGGCTTTTTAACAGTGGGGATTGACTTGTTGGCATTGGGCACAACACAGGGCATGGGCACCTTGGTGTAAAACGCAGCAACTTTCTTCAACACTAACTGTCCCTCATCACTTATGAAGAGCTCAGGCTCCTTGTACTCTTCCTGATTGCCATCACTGACATAGGGTTTGTAGCTAGTATCAAGTACAGGCTTCACCTTCTCCAGCATGGCTGACGGGACCGACTCTTGCCGGTATACAACATCAAACACATACAAAGTAAGTTCTACCTCCTTGTTTCTAACTTTCTTTGTAGTGGTGACCTTGGTAGGCTTCTGGGTCAGCTTGGGGACCCAAGGGTTGATGCTCTGCACCCTAGCAGCTTGTGCTCCTTGAACCGGCTGTGTCAGTGCAGCGTCACTATGGACTCTCCTCTCCCGTCTCCTCCTTGAATAGGCACTTGGGTTGTACTAACTCTATTCTTTGACCCGTGGGGGCAACCACAACTGCGGTGCACAACGGGTGCATTGGTACTCTGTTGTTGTGTTCCTTCCATTTTAAAATTTAATAAAATATTAAATAAATTTCAATCAAGTTACTCCCTAATTTTAATTTTTGCTTTTATCTGAATATGGATATTTAATTAGATTTTCCCCACCCAATATCCCAATTATAGATTTTTTATTTCTTAATTAGTTGTTTCTGGTTTTACAACGCCCATTTTTGAATACCCAAAATAATTTCCACCCATTTTCCCAGATTTTACTCCAAATTAAGCACCCAAAAAACAATATTTTTAAAATTTATGTTTCAGATCTTGTGTTTTATTTTAGATACCTTGGTATCATTCTTGATTACAATCCATTGCACACATTAAGTGAGTGATTTTGTTTACATAGTGAGTTTTTATTGTGTTTTGTTTTTGGATTGAGTTTTGACTCACCTTGTTTGGGTGTATTTTGCCACCAATTTACATAGTAAACATATGTACACCAAAAGTCAACTCACACCATTTTGTTTGTAAATCAATGTATTTTGGATTGTCTTATGAATAGTTTTGATTTGCGTGTGAGCCCTTCATTGCTGTGTTGACTCATTTTGCCTATTAACGCCAATAAACCCTGTTAACAGAGTGTATATTTAAACCTGATAGTTGGATTTCTTTAAATCTGAATTTATTTTGTTTAAATCTGAAGTATTTTTGGTTGTTGCCATTGCTTTTAGAACTACTGTATTATAAGTGAAGATATTCCAGATTACATGTTTTTATTAAGAAATATAAGAAACTGTTAATTTATGTCAACATTGTTTAGATTCATTATTGAAGTCTGCTTAAATTAGTACTATAATAATTTGGCATTTTTAATAGTAATTTCCTTATAATTTTGTAATGAAAATCAATCCTACTGTAAATTCAGAACCTAGACATAAAAATGCAGGATTGTCAAATCCTTGGTCCAAATTTCAGATCCCTTTTGTGGATGGCCTTTTTAAATTAAATTTAATTTCTTTGTATTTATATTTGAATTTTTAAAAATGCAGGAACTCATAGACACTTTGCAAAGTTAAAGTTAAACTGCATATTTCCAATGTACAAGATGAATTAACTGGAATCAGATTTGAAGTGTTCAAATCCATCAACCATTTTCATTAAGTTTACTATGTTTTTTGAAATTGCGGGATTGTCAAATCAAAAGAACCAAATTTTAAATCACTTTTGAATGCCACTAGTAAACTCAGATATTAATTGCAGGAACTGGAATCCAAATTTAATGTACAGTAAGAAACTAGGACAAATCAACCCAAATCAAGAAGCTCCACTCTGGATAAAATCAAATGAAAAATCTAATCTCAAAAACCATTTTTAGACATGAAATTAAGTGAAACATAAAATTGTCTAAACTGGAAACAATGCAATATTCTGCACTCTAAATCACTAATATAGCAACCACAAAACTATATAATGATATATGAGCTACCCTCCTGATAACACAATTTTTTAATAGTTTTTTGGCCCCCAGCATAGCCAGGGCCCAAAAAAACTTTCTTCTGAGGAAGAAATAAGAGGTGGGAAAGATAAAATCATCAGTTTACTACACTATGTATTCATGTATTGCTATTAAAATACTTGATTACAGTAGATTTTAAAAAACCTAATAATAAAATAGAACTATATATTACAATCTCTTTTATCACGTTATCTTTTCATTGATATGTTGATAGTTCATTTGCTGTTGATAATGTGCTTGTGTTTAATTGGATAGTTTCACCTCCAGTTGCCTTGGTAATAGGAAATCAAGTTGCCTCTGCAACCACAGCTGGTCTTGGTGAGGCAACTTGATTTCTTATTGCCAAGGCAACTGGAGGTGAAACTATTCAATTAAACACAAACACATTATCAACAGCAAATGAACTATCAACACACCAAGGAAAAGGCAACATGATAAAAGAGATTATAATATATAATTCTAATTTATTGTTAGCACTTTTTAAAATCTACTGTAATCAAGCATCTAAATTTTAGCCGTCCTAAAATGGAATCTGATGATTTTTAAAAATGCCTATGATTCCTAAAAGAAATATCACATGTCCACTCTAGATCCTTTGACTTCTTGTTTGAGACGCCCATAAATTATATTTATTTCAAATTCACCTCATTTTTATTTGAAATTTGGTTCTTGGATTTGACAATCTCACAATTTCATATTTGTTAATTTTTACATGATGTCTATGATTTGTTTGAAATACAGGAAATATCAAATTGTACATTAGAATCCTGCATTTCTGATTCATGTATCCTGCATTTGTTTGCTGTGTTTTGTCTTTTATTAGTTGAGTTATCTGTTCAAGGGATTTGAACTTTGCCAGTTTAAATAAACCAAAAAAGGCAAATAACATGGTTGATTTTATTAAATATTTTAATTTTCACTCAGCTGAGTTGCCCGCAAAGGTGATTCAAAATTTGGACTAAGGATTTGACATTATCGCATTTTTACATTCAGGTTCTGAATTTACAGTATTCTTAGTTGATGTCAACATTGGCTTTGTTTTCTCATTGATTACCAATTTCAACTATGGGATACAATATCAAAAAATTGGTTTATTTAGCAATTAGCTAGTAGGCTTTGGCCTAAGTGCCAAATTAAAGTCAACTGTCTGCTTGTCAACAAAGTGTCAACATGCAGACAGTTTAAATGCCAACTGTTGCTGAACTGAGGGGTTTGCAGCCCCTGTAGTGAGCACCATTTTGTTTTTTTGGCTCTTGGGAACAACATTCAAGAGGACACAGCAGGAAACCTTTATAACAAAAGGTTTGAGATTTGGATCTAGCCCTAAGTTAGCCTTCAGGGCAAAATAAAAAAGCACATATCTTAATTTCATGGAATACAAGATGAAGAGTTCCTTTTGTCAAAAAGGAAAGGAAAAATCTTGCAGATTATAAAAGCCAAACAAATGTGGATAAACTTGTCTTTATTAGGAGAAATAATACTACTTAAATAATAGACTGGGAATGCTGATCATTCACTAGGTAGACAGTGTGACTGATGAGGTCATCCCAAACCAAACTTGTACCAAAGTTAGTCAGCTGCAGGTAGGGTAATCCAGAATGGATGGATATTGATAACAACCCATTTAAGAAAGGAGAAAAATTCCCAAAGTCAAAGGTGAAATCAATCAAGACTTCACATGTATCAATATTTTAATGACATATAAAAATAACATGAATGTTATGATGTCCAACAATAGCAAAACAACCAGCCAAGTAGGTTGATCAGCACCCACAAATTAAAGTATCTTTGAGTGATCCTTTATGTCACAGCAATCACTTTTCCACAAAGATCCAGATTAGTTTAAAGTTTATCATCAGGGGTTTAGATTCAGATCACAGACAACTTCTCTAAACACAACAAAAATATATTTAAATAGTGTGAAATAAATTAAAAGTCCAAATACAGTGCTTTTTGTCACAATGGGCTGTTTAAAGAGATAAAAATAACTGTGTTCTGGATCTAGATACATGACATAGTAAGCCTATAATATTATACAGAAACAAGCTAGCCATATAAGAAAAAGTGAAGTAAAAAACAAATAGACAACTAGAAATTAAAATTCTGGATAAAAAACATACAAAAAATATATTTGGTGACAGAGAGATTATTTTGGGCATGAAGAAAAAAGTATATGAGGTAGAATAACACAGGAAAGAAGGGTATATGTGATGTGGGCTTAGGAGGTATGGGCTTAGGGTTGAATGGGAGGGGATGGCATATAAGGCTTGGTGATGAGCAGGGAATAAACTGAGTGTATTTTGATGGAAGGCTAACAGATATAGCCCATTATACTCATTGTCTATCATTGGTCCAATTAGCTGGTAGCCAGGTATAGTCCAAGGAAGCAAGAACATGTCTTTGTGTAATTGGCTGCCCTTATTCATATAGAAAACATGCTGAGAATCAAGACAGTCATCATCTGCCAACCAAAGAGGGAAGCAAGAACTTGGACACCAAACCATAAAGCATTTTAGGGATATGGGCATTGCTCCCAGACAGTGTCCTCAACATTATAGAACATCACATTAGCTAGATAGATATCTGAATAAATGGTGGATAAATTGAGGCCTGGTGTCTACATTCTTCAATGGACTTGACCTCATATTTTTTCTAATTGGTGGAACAATAAAGCCCAATAGGTGGAATTTGAGCTATGTCAGGAGTCAGATAATCCATCAATAATATGGTTAAACTAATGCCTGTTTGTGTAATAGGGCTTGTTTGATATTAGAACAAGCCCTTTCTAGAACAGCCATCAATGTGCCAATAAAAGTCCCTTCTTGACCTTCCTTCTTCCATTGGTCTTATCAGTTTCTTCTTGCTTGCAAAAGTTGACAAACACAAAGGACAACTTGCAGTATGAGATGATCATGTCATCATTAATTACACTTGTCAAGCATCAAATGATATGTGTGACAAATGGGGTCTGTGCTCCACCTTGCCACAAAGGCATTAGGCAATGTGGATCAGGCCAGGCCCAAACCATGGAGACCATTGCTGACCAGAACCAGTTTTGGGCAGGAGACAAGCATGGGCTCTGATAACTATTAAACAAAGTCCAAAGGATTACAATAGTGAGAAAATTATCTGGGAAAGGCTTAGCTGAAGCATTTCCTCAAACAACAAAATAAAATGATTCTGCATAAATTTCTTTTTTGAAATTTAAAATCTATTCAAAATGTTGATTTTTATGCCAAACAGGGGTTTTGTTGTTTTTATTCTTTTTTATTATAACTTTTAGGAAACCAAGATATCTCCCATGGAGTATCATGGTAGTTATTTAAGGAAAAATTTAAAGGGTTCATAATGAATATGAAATGAGGGAGATAATTGGATAAAGAATAAAAAAGGGAAATTTTTTATCCAATAGAGGGTTTTTGGAAACTATTTTTTGAGTTGGATTTGTTACAATATGTGGTGCAATACCATGATCATATGAGGAACCCTTACTGCCATCTCATCAGTTTCTGTGGAAATCAGTCAAGGCCAGGACACACACCACCTTACCATGCACCAGAGCTGCACCCTACAGCACAACACCCAGATGTCATAGCAGGAAAGCTAGTTACCAACCCAAGTCATGGGAAGCAGAGGTCCTGCCAGAGGAGATCAAGCATGGTTGAATATGCTTTGTTAATCCAAGACTCCAGAACCTTCTTGTGCTCCCTGATTATTTAAATCCTGCTCCCCTTGTCTATGAAGCTGTTGAATGCTGCATCCCAGCTGTAAATTCACTGCCACCCCTGGCATTGTATTGCACAATCTTCCCCTGCTGCACCAAGAAAGGTCTAAAAATGTCAGCCAAACCCCTTCATTCTTAAGAGGATTTAGCACACACAGTTGATGAGAGGTTTGTGCTAGCCTATCCTGCGGATCCATTGCCCTTGGTTGCTCCCTCCTGGGAAGAAACATTGGTTAATTTAGACTACTTGTTGGCCTGGTGTTGCCCACTTTTAAAAACTATCAGAGCCAACCAATCAAAGGTTGTCACATCAACGCTCAAAAAATCAAGTGAACTCCAAATTCTTGGGACTTTTTCTAGCCAATCAGATGGGACTGCAGAAATTAGGGCGAAACTTTCCAGCCTCCCTGGCCCTGCCTAGCAAAATTTCTCTCCCAAACAATTGGATCCAGAGCCAAAGGTCATGTGATTCTATCCCCTTGCAACTCACCCCTTTTAACACAGCAAGGGGACTGAAAGTCCCCTGCTTGTCTATTTTCCAATTAGATTAAAGTTTGGTTGTTTGCAATTAAATTTTAATTTCTGCAGTGGTGAAACCCCAGTTTGGAGTTTCCCTAGTTTAAAAGTTAAAGTGTTAATTGTGCTTGTAAAACTTACCTTGCGGCAGCCTGGTTCAAACCTGACATCTCCTCTGGCACCCTTAGCAGAAGCTCAGGCGTATAGTTCCCTTCTGTTTTTGTTGTTGTTCACAAAAGTAGCATTCAAACCTAACTTTCATTTAAAATTCAATATAATATCTATTGTTACTTTGAGTTTTTTTATTGAATTCCTTGTTTTGAACCTGCTTTTTGTTTTTGTACTGCCCAAGGCATCCACAACCATGTTCAAGTCCACTAGACCTGTTCTGTTGCTTCCTTTTCTCTCCTGCTTGTGGCCACCCCTACAAGGCTTAATTCTGTTGCTTTCAATTTTAAAAACTTGACCATTCTTCCTCAAATTTTGGGGGGAACACAAATATGATACTCCCAGTCATTAAATTTGTTGTATTTTCCTTGGGCCCCTTTTTGCTCCTCCTGTGGTTGACCTCACCAGACCTGTAGTCAAAGATCTCCTCTTCTGCTTGGCTCATGAGTGAAGATCTTTCCAGCCTCTTGAGCCTTCCTGGTGGTCTTCTTTATTCTGGAGAGGCTGTGGTGAAGAGCTTGACATGTGATGACCTGGATTTGGGTGATGTTGACTATGCCTCTCTTACTCCTGTGGGTGAGGAGGCGCCAATGCCCTCCTTCCCCAACCTGGAGAAGATTAGCTTGGTGCCCTTACGCGCTCCTGTGATGTCACCTCCTGCCCCCACCCATACACCCTGGTTGCTCACTGGTTTGGCGCTGATAGACTGAATGCATATTTACCTCAGCTGTCCTCTGTGTCCTCCCTGTGGTCCCCCTTTGAGCAGCTGTTCCAGTTCTCCACTGGGCGGCATCCTGGTGGTTTGTTTTGCTGGGATTGGAGCCAAACTTAGTTAGTTTAGCCCCCCTCTCTTACACCAGCAGCTTGGGCAAATTTTAATTGGTCAACAACTTGGTCCTGGGTCAGCCCATTCTGGTTGAGTGCCACAATTTCTTGAAGAATCTGGGAGGTAATTATTTGGTGCTTGGGGTTTTGAACCACAAGCACTGTAGCCTGATTAGCTGAAGAGGGAGCAAGTTGGCTATTTGTGGACAGTTATTCTAAGCCAGGGTTGTCATTCTGATTAGCTTGTTGATTAGTGCTGGGTTTGGGGTTAGGAAAGGAGACAGGAGTAGAGCTGAAGTCTTGGTGATTAGTAACCAAGTCAATCCCATGTGAGTTGGGAGTCAGGTGAGGTTGGCTTCCTTGTTATGCACATCAAAGATCTGGGTGTAGACAGTGCCTACCCATAACAAGTCACCAAACTGCTGGTGTTGCCTTGGCTGATGGCCTGTTAGTTGATACTGGCAAAATTTTATGACTTTAAAAACCCTTATAAAATAAAGCCATCAGAAAATCACCAAAAGAAAAGGGTTAAGGTTTATGGTTTGGATTATAATGTAATCACAAGTACATATTTGGATAGCCTGTGAGACCTATATATACAGATAAAGAGACCTGAAGACCAATAAAGTGCATCTGCTTCTATACTGGATAGATGCTGATTGTCTACTGAAATGGTCTTTCTCTGCTTTAGGATGTCAACTTTAAGCATCTTTTGTGACTTTGTTTTGGGCTGAGTTCTCAAATCTTTGCTTCATGCTGCTCTATTTTTATTCTGTTTTAGCCCTTTTTTTGGTGCCCCATCTGGACTCTGGTAGGGTTATGTTATATCCTGGACCAGCCCTGATCTAATCCATCTGCTGTATAAGCCATTACATTAATAGTCTATACTATGTAAATTGATGTTTGATAAGATCCCGTGTTTTGTGCTAGTGATACTGCGGTTCATGTTTGCCCTTTACCAGCTCACCAAAAGGTATTCAGATTGTTTGCAGCCTGGGACTTGCTTGGCTCAGATTTCAGGTAAACCTGAGCCCGTTCTGTTAAAACTGGAGTTACTTTTGCTTCATGCCAGGGGTGTGAAAGCAACTGCACTTTAACTGCTTCAGAAGACCTATCAGGGAATATAGACCTTGAAATATCCTAACACCTTGCTGCAGCTATTGAAAGAAGTTGTTGGTATAGCAGCAATTCTGGATACCTTGGATCAGAATTTTTAGTTACCCCTTCCCTTGACCTGGGTGACAGGCCACCATCAACACCCTGTCCCGCATTGATAGATCCTTTATCCTATTGGTAGGTTTGAACCTTGTCGCAGATCCTGAATGGATTAGACGTAAAGTTATCCACTTAGGGATTAAGCAATGGAACAATTGCGCAATTGCGCTATTGCATCCTGATTATACTAGTGATATAGATGTTTAAAACGCTTCTAAAACAGGTGTTTGATTCGCCTTTTGAATGGGCATCAGGCACAGGCTTCACTTCTGGGATTATAAATAGAACAACAAATTTATTTATATCTACCTCCTTAAGGAAAGCCGCGAGGAAGCAGTTGTTCTCTTGCGCGGGACTTTTAGCTGTGCCAATCCACTCTCCTCCATTAGGGAAGTCCTTCTGTCTGTGCCTCCCTACCTCTGGTGGCAATTCCCCCGCCTCACTCTATATAAGTGCACTACTATCTAAATAAACACCAGTTTTGTCTTATCATCTTCTTATATTCTTCTGTCCTTACCCAGGCTGTCACTATACCACAACGGGTATAGTATTAAGATAAAGAAGTAGTAGACTAACTGTTTGTAGAAATCAGCACCCAGGCTGCATATTTTATGACAAACCTTCTAGGAGGCTCTAAAGTAGGCACCTCTATCATGAAAAAGATTAGGATTGATCAAGAAGATCCAGTCTGGTTGATTGGAAATGAATCAAGACAAGGACCAGCTGATTGAGGCTGTGTAGTAGATGCTGGGATAAGCTATCACCACCCCACTGTGTCCAGGAAAAGTTATTCCCTGCCCCAAAGAGCAGGCTCTTTAGGTTTATTATATTTATTATTTTTGTTTGTTTTAATCTTTCATTATTTTAATATTTGAAATTTTAAATTGAAAGTTAATATTTAAGTATTATAAGTTAATTACCTTGTTTTTTGATGTTTTTTGCGTTTGAATTGGCGTTGTTGTTGTTTGCTCTGTCTTTTGCTCTTAATTTTATATATATCTACTTTTAAAGTTAGAATATTTTCACTTGCTTACCTTTTGAAACCCCTGCTTGCGTTGTTGCCACTCCCCCATGTTTATGTTGTTGATCTGCAGGTTTACTGGGTTTCTGTTTCCTCATTTTCCTCCAGGTTCTTGCTCAACTTCTCCAGTTTCTCCTGTCCTTGGCTGTTGTTCCCATATGCTAATCAGTTTTAACTGAATAAGAATTAACTATAAATAAAGAGCTTGTGAAGAGTAGGCTTTAAGCCAAATTCTAAGTGATTTCTTCCCTTTCAACTTCTACAATTTTTAACTTCAGATTTGTAATTTTAAGAATTTTGTTTTTTAATTCAAATTTTTAGTTTAGCTTTCCCTTTTCTTAAATCCAATGGAACTTGTAAAACAACAAGCCTTAGGCTTTTTGTATCCATTTTTCCCTTAAAGAATATTTCAATAGTTATATGTACCAGTTTGCTGACAGAGAGTATCCCAATATTGATATTCCTTTAGTTACAAATTGTTCACTATTGAACACTTTATTTTATCTTCTTTGTTTAGGGTTTTTACACACTATTACTCCATTTGTGAAACAAAATAGGTTTTTACCAGGGTTATGTAAGATTATCTTACAGACAGCTCCTACGTTCTTATATCTTTTAAATTTGAATCCTAATGCCTTGCACACTTTAGTCTATAACCTTGCACCATTATGGGCAAGACCTTACATTATTTTGGCTTCATATGGGATTGACCCAGGCAATAATGTTTCCATTTCTTCTATCATCTTCTTAGCCTTTTTTCTCTCTATTATTATTGTAACATTGTTATCTCTAGTAGTTTTTTTACTTGGTTGGTTATATGATAAAGTTTTTTAATAAGGAGGGCATACTTCTACTTCCTACACCAACCAAACAGTACTTCTCAATACCTTAGCTCATATTTCTCCACACCTAGTATTTTTAACACTTTAGCTTCTGCACAGGCCCACTTTACTGCTTATGGGTCTGAGTTCTTCACCAACTCCCAGAAGGTCCACTATCTTGCGGAGAAGCTCACTGGCCACTACAGAGATTGGTTTAGCTCTCACTTGATACGCAACCCAGGTATCTTCCAGAACTATGATCCTTTTGTCAGTTCACTCCTATCTTTCTCTGGAGAAGACAAGGAGTTGTCCACTCCCTCCGCTTCTTGGTTTGCAGATCTCACACAAGGTTTGCTTCCACTTGGCAAATACAATCAGAAGTTTTGCTCCCTCCAGTCAAGACTACAAGCCTCTGACGCTGAGGCTTGCAGCTTCTACAAGATAGGCCTCAACAGATTGCTCCAGGAATTTTTGGTACACAACAACCTCCCTGACAAACTAGAACCTCTTCTCAGAGAAGTGGTTAAGTAGAATCATAAATACCTTTCCTCAAAAACACACTCTCCTTCTAACCTATCCCCTGCAGCCTGGTTGTTTGTTCCAGACAAGGCCCCGCTTTATTCAATCCCTCCACCTGATACCAAGCCAAAGTCTGGGGGAGGTTTTCACCTTACTTCTGAGGAAGTCCTTAGAAGAAGGAACAGCAACCTCTGCTCTTACTGTGAATCAAAGGATCATCTTCTACCAGCCTGCCCTCTCTCCAAACGTCTCCAATTTGTCAACACAACCTCCACTACCACTTTGCTTTCCCTCAATGACACTTCCAAGTCACCTACTGTCCTAGTGATCATTCATGGAATTTTGGGAAAGATCAAGGTGCTTGCTCTTCTTGACACTGGCGCTGATGCCAACTTCATTGAGGAGAAACTTGCTAAACTACTTGGACTCCCCACTTTTGGATCTCTTGATGTTAAGGTGGGAGACAGCACTCTCATTGGCGCCACACCTATCCTCCAACCCATCACCATTGACTTGGAGGGATCCCCATTTTGCGTCATGTGTAACTCTTTCCCTAACTTATCCTTCCCGTTCATCCTTGGATTCCAGTGGTTGAGAGAGTCTTTGCTTAACTTTGATCACCCAAACAACAAGATATCATTTACATGCAATGATGTTGTCAAATTGTTATCCCTTGTACCTGGTACTCTTGGCTTGACTTACTCCAAGCCAAACCTGACTGCTATCTCTAGTACAATCCCAGATACTCTTTCCGCCAAGAACAAAGATGCGTTAATTTACTGTTACTCTGACTTCAAGGATTGTTTTAGCGAGGAGGAATGTAATCTGCTACCTCCTCATAGGCCCTACAATATTCAGATAAACCTTAAGCCAGGTACCACTCCCCCTGGGGAAGGCTTATTCCTCTCTCTGATTCAGACAACACTCTACTAAAGAATTACATCAATGAGGAACTCCCCAAAGGTTTCATCTCACAATATACGTCTTCATGTTCTTCCCCCATCTTCTTTGTCAGTAAATCTGATGGCTCTAAGTGCTCTTGTGTAGACTATAGAGCGCTCAATGAGATCATAATCAAGGATTGATGCCCTATTCCTTCTGCTGAGGCTTTGACTGATTGCCTTGCTGGTAGTTCTGTATACACCAAGATTGATCTCTGAAGCGCTTTCAACCAGATCAGGGTCTCTCCTGGCCACAAATGGAAGACCATGTTCTGTACCCCATTTGGGTTATATGAGTAAAATGTAATGCCCTTTGGATTATGTAACGCTACATCAACCTTCCAGGCCTTAATGAATGATGCACTTCTGCCCTTCCTTAATGAGTTTGTTGTTGTCTATCTCAATGATATCCTCATATACTCCTCTTACATTGACAACTATGTCACCCACGTCTGCCAAGTGCTCCAGAGACTTTGAGACTGCAACCTGTTTGCAAAATCTTCTAAGTGCTCATTCTCCTGCACTGAGGTTGATTTATTGGATATGTTGTCACTCAAAACGGTTTTGCTGTCTCCCCTAGCAAGGTGGATGCTATCCAAAGCTGACCTGTTCCCAAGACTTGCTCACAACTTTGTGGCTTCCTTGGATTGGCAAACTACTGCCATAAGTTTGTGGAAAATTTTTCTTCTCTAGTTTTGCCACTCACTACCCTCACTTCTCCTTCCGTTCCTTTTGTCTGGACACCTGAGGCCCAGCTCGCGTTTGAGGCTACAAAGGCTGTCTTTGTCTCCACTCCCGTCCTCTTGATGCCTGATCCTTCCAAATCCTTCTCAGTTAAGACTGATGCCAGCAACTATGCCGTTGGTGGTGTTCTCCTTCAGCTTAGGGGGATGGGATGCAACACTCTGTTGCATACTTCTCTCAAAAACACCTTCCAGCTGAACAAAACCACCCCGTACACAACAAGGAACTTCTTGCCATCATCAAAACACTCAAGCATTGGCGTTGCTACCTTGAGGGACTTGACAAGCCTTTCATCATTTACACAGATCATAAGAACTTGCTTTACTTCACCGAGTCATGCCACATCTCCCAAAGACACGCTAGATGGGTACTGGAGCTGTCAAATTTCTGCTTCAAGCTTGTGTACAAGAAAGGTGTACTTAATACTCTACCTGATGCGCTTAGTTATCATCCTTCATTAGCCAATGTTGACAAAGACTACAAACTCCTTAACACCAAGATGGTCCTTTCACCTGAGAGCTTTTTGAAACTTAATGTTATCAGTACTACAACCCCTGATATACTGAAGCAAATCCACAAATCCCAGCTTTCCAATAAAGCCTCGTCTTAGATCATTGACGCTCTTACAAACAATAAGACAGCCACAAATCCTTCCTTCTCCCTGCTAGATGGTGTGTTATACTTCAACAACCTTTTGGTAGTTCCTTCTCTGGACCTTCAACAGCTTCTAACCATCATGTTCCATGACTCCCTTGCTGCAGGCCACACTGGATATAAGAAAACCCTTTCTAAACTCTGCAATCACTTCTGGCGGCCAAAGATGTCCACCTTTGTCAAGTCATATGTCAGTAGAGCCTAGTTTGCCAGAGAAGCAAACAATCCACCCAGAAACCTATGGGTCTTTTATGTCCCTTTTCAGTCCCTGAAGGTTCTTGGCAGTCTGTCTCTCTGGAGTATATTGTCCAGCTTCCTCAGTCCAAAGGTTTTGACGCCATACTAGTCATTGTAGAAAGATTCTCAAAGCAGGCTATTTTTGCTCCCTGCAATTCTAACATTACTGAAAAGCAGACTGCTTCTCTCTTTGTTAAAAACGTCTTCATCCATCATGGTACTCCAAGAGATATTGTCTCTGACCGTGGACCACAATTCCTTTCCCTGTTCTGGAAGGATTTTATGACTCAGCTAGGTGTTCATCTTTCTCTTAGCACCTCTTACCATCCCCAGTCTGATGGGCAAACCAAACGTACAAATCAGACACTAGAATGTTAACTTTGCTGTTTTTCCAACAAACAACAAGACAATTGGGCTTCTCACCTACCTTTAGCCCAGTATTCCTACAATGCTACTCCTCATTCCTCTACTAAGATGACTCTGTTCATGGAAAATCTAGGCTACACACCTGCCTATGTTCCTACTATCACCTCCTCTGTCTGTTCCCTGTTAGCCAAGGAGTTTCTTGTCCAGCTAAAACTCATCCAGAATTCATTAAAAGAGAATCTCTCTAAGGCTATCAAGGTTTACAAGGTCCAGGCCAACTGTCATTGTCAAGAGGGAAAAGGCATCCAGGTCAACAACTTGTATATCTAAATACAAAGAATCTTCTATCAGATGGCCTTCCTGTAAACTTGGCCCTTGGTTCATAGGGCCTTTCCTTGTAACAGGAAGAGTTAGAAAGGTTTCATACCGTATTCAACTTCCTCCAGGGCATTGAATTCATGACGTTTTCCATGTGTCCCTCCTCAAACTCCAGACTTCTCCTCCTCCTTCTCATCAGAACAACAAAGCTCCTCCTCCTCACATGGTCCAAGGGACCCCTGAATATGAGGTTGACTCTATTATTAACCATCATTACCACTATGGTAAACTCCAATACTTGGTTCTTTGGAAGGGATATTCCTTTGAGGAGAGCTCTTGGGAGCCATTGTCTAATCTTGAAAACTGTCCCAAGGTCATCAAGTCTTATATCCAAGCACATCCTGAGCTTGGATCTGGAGGGGTAATGTCATGCCCTGCCTCAAAGGGCAGGCTCTTTAGGTTTATCATACTTATTATTTTTGTTTGTTTTAATCTTTCATTATTTTAATATTTGAAATTTTAAATCAAAAGTTAATATTTAAGTATTATAAGTTAATTACCTTGTTTTTTTATGCTTTTTGCATTTGAATTGGCGTCGTTGTTGTTTGCTCTGTCTTTTGCTCTTACTTCTATATATCTACTTTTAGAGTTAGAATATTTTCACTTGCTTACCTTTTGAAACCCCTGCTTGCGTCGTTGCTGCTCCCCCATGTTTATGTTGTTGATCTGCAGGTTTACTGGGTTTCTGTTTCCTCATTTTCCTCCAGGTTCTTGCTCAATTTCTCCAGTTTCTCCTGTCCTTGGCTGTTGTTCCCCTATGTTTATCAGTTTTAACTGAATAAGAATTAACTATAAATAAAGAGCTTGTGAAGAGTAGGCTTTAAGCCAAATTCTAAGTGATTTCTTCCCTTTCAACTTCTACAATTTTTAACTTCAGATTTGTAATTTTAAGAATTTTGTTTTTTAATTCAAATTTTTAGTTTAGCTTTCCCTTTTCTTAAATCCAATGGAACTTGTAAAACAACAAGCCTTAGGCTTTTTGTATCCATTTTTCCCTTAAAGAATATTTCAATAGTTATATGTACCAGTTTGCTGACAGAGAGTATCCCAATATTGATATTCCTTTAGTTACAAATTGTTCACTATTGAACACTTTATTTTATCTTCTTTGTTTAGGGTTTTTACACACTATTACTCCATTTGTGAAACAAAATAGGGTTTTACCAGGGTTATGTAAGATTATCTTACAGACAGTTCCTACGTTCTTATATCTTTTAAATTTTAATCCTAATGCCTTGCACACTTTAGTATATACCCTTGCACTATTATGGACAAGACCTTACAGGAAAGGGTTAAGTGGGTTGTCCTGTTTTGGAAGGGCGGAGAGCGTTTAAACCCCTACATGTTCCCTGGTACCAACCTGCTTACATGATTACTAATATCATAATGTTCCAAGAGATAAATCAGGCTCTACTGACACCATGTTATCTTTAATTCCAGCTATTGAGAGATGAAAAGAGGAGCTATGAAGATATTTTATACTTTACCACCTAAATATAGATGACTGCTCCTGGGGAATGAGCCTGGCAGTCTAGGGAAAAGGTATAGTGGACAATTAAGGGTGTTGGGATTTTGACCAAGCAATGTTGTTAAGCATGATGGAGCCAGCAGCAAAATCAATAGAAGGAATTGACATAACATATCAATGCAACTTTGGAATCAAATTAGGCAGCTGAAACTGGATGAAAATAATAGAGTGCCATCTGAAAAAGCGCTGCTGCACTAACTAGAAATGATTCCAGGGGCACAGTGCTGCCTTGAAAATAGCTTAGTATTCAAGGTGCTGAACCAATTATACATCAAGCACTACTGCATCAATTGAAAATTGTTCCAGGCGCCTTGCAAATATTTTAGGCTCCAAGGTGCTGGATTCAATTCCCCATAATCTCAGATTCCCTAATTAAACTGTATTTCTAAGCAGCATGGACAAAAACACAAATCAAGTAGGAGAACTGATCCTAAAATGTATTAAACCCCCGACACCCGCAAGGGCTTCCTGTGCTGGGTGAAGCAAACAAATCTCATTGGTTGATGTGTTTGAAACACCCCAACCCAGATCACCAATTACCCAAAATAAGGGCGGGTTGGAATTTCCTAGAAGATATTGCCATCAGCCCAGGAAGACACTCCCCCTGGGGATATAAATACATTACCTAGGGAAATAATAAGATCCTCTTGATATATTAAAAGCGCTTCTGCATGATCAGAAGCCATTTCTCAAAGTAATTATATATATTTTCTTTTATACATTCTTCTTCCACAATACTAATAATATCCTCACATATGACAGTATTCAAGACAAGTACCTTGCACCCTGCTGCTATTGTACCTGAAACAAGTTTCCCCAATATCCAAAGCGCAGCAAAGGGTTATAAGTATCAGGGGCTACCCTGTCAAGAGGCTGTCCTGGGCCATAAATAAGACCTTGCCTGATATGAAGGTAAATTCAAATAGCTGTTCTGGGTAGAACAGTAGACTTATTTTTTATATTATATACTTTGTAGGGCCCCTTCACTTTAGTTTGCCTCCCAAGTAACATACCTTTATTACCAGTGCTTGTGGGAGCTTCCTGGGAACTGATATCTACTGGTACTTTGTCTATTTGGGTTGAAGACTCCCTTCCTAAACCCAGCCTGGGCTCCCCCTGACACCAGCTCCTTGTTATTGATCCAATTTTTAACAAGATTTTTTGATACAGATCATCTTTTTATCAGCATATGTTAAACTTCAAAGTTCAGCTACGCCATTATCTACCAAGGTATAAAATATTGAAACTGCCCATGCTGACAATGGGTAAATTGCCAAGCGGAGCTCAAGTACGCTGCCAAACGTTTTACACCCCATAAGTGAATAGCAGAACTGTACAATCATTGGTGTTTAATCAAAGAGCTTTTCAAACACACTTTTGGGGTCAATAAAGTGGCCCAAACAGCTACTGGATGTATTATAGTTCTTTACACTAAGTTAACAGAGCTATGGGGAGCCTTTTTATTTTAGAAGGTCTATATTACATAGCCTAATATGATTATAGCACCAGATAGCCCCAAACAGACATTTCTTACAAGCAAGAGCATTGAAAAACTCTAAAGATACAATATTGATACAATAATATATGGTTTAATAGTCTAAAAGGATATAAGAAGGCTACAATCAATTATCAAATGCTATAAAGTATGACATCCTTAAACTCAGGAGCTAAATATTCCTTGGGTGAATGAGCCTCTATTGGATTTAAAAGGCCCATATCATTTTATGGGGGTTATCAATAAAACTCATAAAGTTGTACCTGAGAGAACCCATCTCTACTGTCTATCCCTCAATCCAGGCCCTTTAGCCCGCGTTTAAGCGGTTTGAAACCCAAATTGGTACCCTATTAGATTGCCAAAACAATAAAGAAGCATAAAACTAGTTGTAATTTATTCTTCAGAGTTGCTTTAGCTTTGAATCTGGGGTTTGAAATGTTAGATAGCTAAATGGTTATGGCTCTTGATGAGATTCCAAGTTTAACCTTTTAATCAATATATTTTTTATTGGCTATCTGCTTGGCACTCCTCTCAGTGATTTAGACAGCTGCCTGGTCTGTGCCGCCCAATAAGCTTGTTGCTGCACGGCTTGAGCCCCCATCGACACATTAAGTTGGGGTGATTTATGGGTGATGAATCCTAACTAAAGTAAATGACAGCCTAAAAAGTTAAGGGCATCAATTTTTTTGAAAGGCAATGTCAAAGATATGTACCTGTTCTGAGCCCTAAGCAAGACATGTCAAGGCATTACAACACATCAGCATTGCGTCTGTTGGTGTTAGGCCAGGTAAAATAAAAAAGATGACGTCATTCCAGCCTCTGAACACCAACTGATTAATTATAGATCCTTAAACCCTGTAAATCTTCTCAAAGGTTATTTCCTTATGACAAGGCTGCTCCTCAAATACACGAGAACTTTGAAATTGCAGGGTCAACTCCTGAACCGGTTTCAAGCTAGATAAGAAGACACATGACTTCAATCAATCCACCTAGAATCCGTAGCCAGGATGCATTAAGTTGAGTCTTTAACTGAGATGCGTGGTTAATACCTTCCAAATAAGGAGCATGACTCATTTACCTCAGGAATAGTGCCTCTCATAGACGAATACCTTTCCCCCGATAGCCACAATCAGAACATTGGAATTCCTTATTTTAAAAATGTTTTATCTTGTATATTACGTTTCTTTCTTCTTTGTAACTCTGCTGAAATAGCACAGTTGCAGTATAACATCATGCTTCAATAGTTTATCAAAATTATACCCTCTATCTTTAAACTATACTATCCTTGTTGGTTGAATAAAATTTAATATTTCCTATTTCGTGTCAAGATAATCATGTAAACTTATGAAGGCTGAGTTTAGCTCAGTTATGATACCCTCAGGAAGAAAGATCAGCTTTAGCTTTCCTGTACTTATAAACAATCCTTGGCACAGTTGGCTGCATATGGTAAGGCCCATATGATATTTCAATATTCAAAGGGTAAGAATCATATCGGTTTTAGTGCCACTTTACATAGAAGATCTGATATGGGATCTGCAATGTTATCCTTGACTTTGGCTATTGGATTATAAAATGAGGATTACTATCCACCAAATATAACATAATTATATATCCTAGGCATAATAAAGGTTATGGTAAGTAGGGCACTTATTTCTATCATATTTTAAATGATGCCAAGTTGAGCTGGAAACGAACCTAACCAATGATTTTTGATAATATATCTGTAAGCTTAGGGTGTTTAGTTCAATTCATAATAAGCTTTAGAAATGACTTAAACCCAGTTAATTTCTTCTGTCGGGGTTCACAATGTGGCACTGTAATAGTAAATCTTTATAAAATAAACAATTATATTATGGGACAGAGTAGCCTAATACTAGTTTACTCAATATAATATAGGAATCATTATTTCGATGGCTGATTATAAATAGAAATAAATTAATATATCAACCATTGGAATTTTAGAATATTCTTCAGTGACTGTAAAAGGAATGTAATATTTTATCATCCAGGGTCTTGAACATCAGATGTAGTTTATTTCCACCCAAGTATTTAATCACTTAACCAAGAGATATGGAACCATGCTCTTGTTTACTCTGTTTACATTGCACATCTGCCTCGGTTCTAAAGATTTCATAGTGGGCCATAAAACCCATGGTATTTTACCAAAGACAAGTAGGTTGGTGCTTAGCCAGGGCTCGGTATGGCTCGGCCAAGGAGAGTTCAGTTCTGAGCATACCCAGGGTTACAACTACCTTCAACTCGACGATGAAGGGATCCTGAAATATTTCAACAAGGACATTTCACGTGACGTTATCACAAACAACACGCAATCATACTTTGTACAGGGAGAGATCGCAATATCACCCCGTCTCATCTGCCCAAGCGACCACCGCTGTAAATTTGGTGCCTTCTGGACCCTTGAAAGGGGCTGGCTACCACGCAACCTCACCCTTGAAACTGATTCTCCCGACTCCATTACCCTTTCTACCAACACCACCACTCTTACTTTCGAGGCTACAGTGACTGGGCCATGTCAGTATACCGTCTGGTTTAAACCAATTTCCTGGTACATTAAAGCCACGTTTAAAAAAACGATCTTGGTCAGAAGATATCCAGAATTCAAGTATTCAACAGAATCCAAAGTATTTCGCATCTCCCTGAATGATCAGAAAGCCACTAATGGGTTTTTCGGTGTTCGCTAAGCCAGCCAATAACCCTTTCAAATCAACTGGCGGCAGGTTCAAACTCATGTTCCGTCACATTAAAATATGGCAGCAGCCAGAATTTAAACTGTCGGGATGCAGCATTCTCTATGGACAATCCCAGAATTATTTTGGCTTTACTTTTTATAATTTTATTTAGCTTTAAAATCGAATTTAACTAGTAACTTTGAGAACAATGATTTAAACCAACAAAGATCGGCCTACAATAGAATCCCAAAGCAATTTTTTGGGAATTGTCGATACAGAGGATGTTACATCCAGACGGGTTGAGTCCTGATGGTTGTCTAAAAGACGAGGCATACCAGGGCCCAAAGTGAGCCTTCCAAGGAATAAAACAATATCAACTCAAAGAGCTGCAAATTTGCAACCGAACAATTGCCCAATTGGATTACCAAATAAGGTTTCAGTGATTGACGCCTATATTCTCCGAAATCCAGAACCAATGCCCTGGAAACACCCACACCTGGAGGCACCCAGAAAAGCACTGTTAACCATTGGAAATATTTCTAATTGGCCAAACCCCTCAGAAGTTGGGGACTTTGGCCCCAAAAGTCACCAAAGAGTCCACAAGGTTTGGGCCAATTGCCAGGGCCCAAGAATAGCATGTTGCCACCCCAGAGCAACCAACCAGATGATGGATCTTCCAGGAAAAGGGTGACAGGTGACCACCCAGCCAATCAGGATGCCCTACCTAGCAAAAAAGCCTATTCCCCAGCAGTACATAGCTAAAGAAGTTGGAAATCACCCACTTGTTGAAATCTCCTAACAAACAACTATTAGTTAATGCCAACTGAGCATTCAAACTTATCAGGAGATTATTCTACCATTACAAACCTTCTGCTGCTAGTGCAGTTAACCAGAGAGTACTTGCAGCTCCAATGTTAGCGCTGGGAGGTTGAGCAACTTATTGCTTCTCCCTTCAACCAGCTTTTGCCCCTGCCTGCCCTCCAGATCACTGTACCAGGGTATAGCCCCTGCTCATGTGCCACCCTTCTCCTTCCAAGGTATTGACCAGCTTCCCCAACTTGCCTGTTGAGCCAGCCCTTGAGCGCTGCAGCAGATGAAATCCCCCATCTGCACCACTCCTTCATACAGCTACAGCAAGGTTGGGGTTGCCTACCTCACCACGCTGGGGATCTCTGAACAAGTGATTCACCACATGAGATTATATTTCCCTAGGACTACCACAGCTTAACATGGTGAGAATGGCTCCTGTATCTGCTGGGCCTTTCCAGCTAGACCTTCCATCTGACCAAAGGATCCCCTGGGAGCAACCTGGGCCATGAAAAGTAAGGCAAGGTTGGCAGATTCAGCCTTGGAGACTAGGTGTCTTGCAATGGATCAATTTTCTGGGAAGGTTAGTTGGTTGAGCACCCAGCAATTAAACCAGTGAGGATTTAATCATTGGCAAAAATGGGCTTGGCTGTGTTGAGAAGGAAGGGTAATCTCAGCCAAGATTGAACCCTAGACAGTGGTTTATAACCGCTGTGGTGGGTCCTGGTTCAAGCTTTCAACCATCCTGGTGGTTATATATGGTGGAAAGTGTGATTTGCGGAAAGACAACCAGATTACAACAAAGGTGTCTAGCTATACATCAGAGATCAGCTGCTCCAAGTTGGAGCAGTAAACGCTTTGATCTGGGATTGGAACATTTCATGGGATTCAGAGATATAAGTATAGAATGCTTCAAGCCAAAAAAGTACTTGCCAACAAAAGGGACCAAGTGACTCCAGAATGTATCAAGGAGCGTTTTTACAGGTTAATAATATGAAGACTTTTTTGAAAAGGATCTTATTTGGATGACACTGTTATGCAGTAGGTCACATGTTAGAAACCCAGATGAGATTCCAGAACTGGAGGGGGCTTATAGCCAAATAGACAAGAATGGTATATAAATGGAAACAGTTATATTAAATGTCAAAACAGCAGGCTTGAGCTGCCAGCAAGGTTCCAAACAAGCAGGTTTGTGACCCGCAATCTGATTACCCGGCCACTCAAAGCCAGACTAGGAAGTCAACTCAAATTACAAAATCCACCAACATGAACAAATGATGATATCTTACAGTAGATACCTTGTTTTGGTGCTTGACTCATTACCAGGATCAAGCCACCCCCCTCTTCCATCCAACCGTGTGATCAACACAATCATGTTCCTGTTATCCTTGACTACAATAACTATATAATCACTATCTCTCAATAAAGACTATCATCTAGCTTCTAAATATTTTTCCCCTTGTAACTCTGCTAAAACAGTGCAGTTACAACATTGATAGCACAGGTAGATTTTCCATCCTACCCTATTTTGAAAAATTCCGCCTGTTGCCCGCACGCGCCACGGCCAAAAAATCCCTGACAGAATTATGTCTGGCCTCCTGCTGGACTGGACCCCGTACACCCCTGGTACAGAGATACTTGATGGCTTTGTCCTGTACCAGAACACGGTGATTCCACTACCCGCCTTCAATGCCATGTCTGCACAAGGGCTCTTTCAGGCTCCCTCCTCTATTCTGCAACCAACCAACAAAAACACCATGCCTGCCCACATAGCCCAAAGACTGCAAAGAGCTGCTTGGAACATTTTTGCCGGGGCCAACAACAACACTGCTGTTTGGATCCAATCCGCCCAGAGCAAACTGGCCCAGATGAAATGCCCACAGCAATTTTGGATTTCAGAAATCTTCATCTGCCTGACCCATGACGCTGGCACCTGGTGTGACAAGTGGCACAAGGAACACACCAACAAGAACTGGGATACCTTCAAGCAAGACTTCTTGGCAAGATTTGTGCTTAAGAATACAGCGCTCATGATCATACACCAAGTAAAGAACCTAACCCAGACAGGCACCAAATAGGAACTCACCCGCGTCTACAAGGAGCTCTAACTTTGCGCACCATCTGACATGGCCTTTGACACCCCAGCCATACACCTCATGTACTATGGTGCCTTCAAGTTGCACATGATGAGACACGTGAACCTGTACCAAGTGACCAACCTACAAAGCCTGTACCACAAAGCGGAGAAAGCAGAACAAACCTCCAACGCCCTTCATAAGGCACAAACAGGAAAACAAGAGAGACCCAAGGATTCCCACACAGGCGGGCGCTCCACTTGACTACCCCCTGGAAACAACGGGAATAACACCAAACATAAACCCACAAGCTCAAACAGACATGGGAATGGAAACAATGGCCAGTCAAATTGTACTCATTTCTGTATCACTGCCACACAAGGCAATCAAGATGAGGGAAAAGCCTGGGAAGAGCATTAAGCAAGCCAAGCTCTCCCCACACAACTTCCAACTTGCCTAATAATGAGTACCAACCCAAGGACGTGGACCAATGTCCAATGATCCAAGTACCCTTGGAGGACCCAGTACTGTACACCATTGCCAGACATCCCAATAAACTGATGTCCTATCCTTTCTGTTTTTGCAGTTACACAGGCTCAGCACTCCTGGATTTGGGTGCAGGTTGAACCCTAGTCAACAGCAGCTTTGTAGATAAGTTATAGCTAGCCACTAATCCTTTGCGGATTAAAAACGTGGTCCTGGCTGATGAACACCACATTGCCGTGACAAGGGAAACCGCCCCCTTCTCCGTCATGCTTGAGAACCTCCACTCCACCATCCAAGGTCCTGTTATTGACTTCCCAAAGTTTGACATTGTACTGGGGTTAGACTGGTTACAAAAGAACAATCCTCACGTAGACTGGGCAACCTCAGTATTGACCATCAAGTGTGAAGGTGTCACCCACCAGATCTACCCTGACTCAGTGGACCAACTTCTACGCAACCACGTCTTTGTGCGCATCACAGAGACCCTGGACAAAAAAGAAAACCTGAAGGTAATTGACTGGGACTCCTGTCAGTACAAGATCATACACTTCAAAGATCATCAGGATACCTTCATGCCTCAGGATTGTAATATTGTGGCCCACCATCCAGAAACCTTTAAGGAAGCGCTACCTGGGCTGCCCCCTGAGAAAAACATTCAACACTCCATCCAACTCAAGGGAGCTGTACCTAAGGCGCGCCCTATCTACAGGCTGACCCCAAATGAAGACAACGCCTTACTTGCCTACTTCAAGGAGGCATTGGAAAAAGGACTTATCCACTCCTCACAGTCTCCTTTTGGGGCTGCCGTGTTCTTTGTGGCCAAGAAGGACGGTACCTTATGTCTGGTCACAGACTACTGAGCCCTAAACAAATTTACCATAAAGAATTTTTATCCACCACCACTAATTGACAATATCTTTGACGCCTTGGGAGGAGCCACAGCCAACTCCAAGATCAATCTGACTGCAGGCTACAACCAGATTTGTATTAAGGAGGAAGACATCACCAATACAGCCTTCTGCACTAAATACAGCTCATAAAAATTTGTGGTTCTCAACTTTGGCATGACAAACACCCCTTCTACCTTTGTGACCTTCATGAACAAATTATTTGCGCCACACATAGGCAAGCATGCCCTAGTCTACCTGGACAACATCATTGTCTACAGCCTCTTGGTGGAACAGCACCACAAAGACCTAGAGGAAGTCTTTGCTACCCTGGCACAACACAAACTGTTGGTCAAGTCCTCCAAGTGCCGGTTCTTCCGCAAGCAATTACCCTTCCTGGGATACATAGTCTCAAAGGACAGCATCAAACCCGACACTCAAAAGATACAGGCCATCTGCAAGATGCCGCCACCCAAGGATAAGTTGGAACTCCACACCTTCTTGGGGATGGTGGCCTATGTACGCAGCTTCATACCTGACTGTGGCGTTTTGACTGCCCCCTTATCCGCCATAACAGGCACTAAATCCAAGTTTGTGTGGACCCCCCCAATGTGACCTCTGTTTTAGATGCCTCAAGGAGAAACCCACAACAGTGCCTATCCTGCAATACCCCAAATGTGATGGGGAATATAAAATTGAAACCAACGCCTCAGATGCATCCATCAGGGGAGTCCTATAAATCAAAAATAGTTATGGTGACTTCCTGCCTGTAGCCTATGAATCATGAAAGTTGACAGATGGCAAGTGTCAACACTCTATCCACAACAAGGAACTGCTGGTCATTGTGCACTGTCTAGTCAAATGGCGTTGTTATCTGGAACAGCAGGAAGAATTCACAGCACTAACTGATCACAAGTTGCTCATCAATTTCAAGACGCAAGCAAATCTGTCACGCCGCCAAGTGCGGTGGATGGAAATATTGGAGAGGTTTAACATGCTCATCCAGTATAAGCCTGGGGACAAGCTCTCCATGGCAGACGCCCTGTACTGCCTGTATGTCCATGCTTCAAGAGAAGAAAATGGACTCAACCCAGACTGGCCTCTCTTAATGCTACGTACAAAAGACAAAGGATTCCTCACGAGCACAACCAACATCAATAAAGAAACGGTCATCAAAAATGAACACCCATTCACTGACGTGTACAGGACCCTACACAGAAAAATGTCCAATGGTACTACAATCCATTATATCCCCACACACCAGCAAGTAGACACCATATAACACTATCACAGAGACCTCAGACACACCAAGAGTCAAAACCTATATGAGTTCCTTAAGCACAAGGCCGGGTGGCCAACCTTATATTGTGACGTTCAGGAAGTCCTAGACCAATGTGAGGTATATAAAAAGTTTTCCAAAAGCAAAACCCCTCCAAAGTCAGTACTACCCATCTTCACACAACTAACCTTCAAGGTATGGGTCCTTGATGCTGTTGGCCCCATGCCAGGGAAACACAATGATAATAAATACATCATCACCGTCATAGACTTTGCTACAAGATGGCCAGTAGCCCAAGCAGTAAGGGTGCACACTGGTAATGATGTACAACAATTTATTGGGAAAGAGATAATCAGCAAGTTCAGAAAGCCAGAACTCCTGATAACCAATGGAAGGAAAGAATTGACCTCCAAAAACACCAACTTATACCTTGCTAAAAATGGGGTCAAACACACCATGACAACATCATACCACCCACAGGACAATGGACGTGTAGAGCGGCTAAATGGCAGCCTTGTGCAAGCCTTAGACAAGCTCACTGCTGGGAGACCTGAAGACTGATATAAGCAGCTATTGACTGCACTACTTGTGTGCCAAACCCAAGTGAACAGATCCACCAGAAAGAGCCCTTTTGAGTTGATATACAGCACACAGCCCAATATCATCCAAGCATTAACAGGACCCAAACTGGAAATCCCAAGTGAAGTCCCCCGTGCTCAGACCCTCAAGTTATAGAGGCCAACAGCAAACAAACAGAATAGGAAAATGAACTTCTGCAAAAACCTTTGTCCCCATCTGAGATAGACATGAAGTTGGAGACAAAGTTTGGGTCATGAACGTTGATAAAAGCAAACTACAACCCAAGAAAGTAGGACCAGCAATCATTCTAAAGGTAAACAACAATAACACTTACCTTGTGCAAGGACTTGGGAAGCGCCCAAGACAAGACCCTACACCATGATTGCCTAAGACCCTGCAAAGCAAGACAAAAACAACGCAAAACCACCCTGCCTGCCACAGAACAACAACTAGTTCAATACAGCGCCCGGGCTCCTCTCAACCTCCCTGGCAACCTGCCCCCAGAAGAGGCCAACCCTCAGTTGAGAGGGGGTGTCAAACCAGCAGGCTCAACCCGCCAGCAAGGTTCCAAACAAGCGGTTTTGTGACCTGCAATCCAATTATCCGGCCACTTGAAGCCAGACTAGGAAGTCAACTTGAATTACCAAATACAACAACACGAACAGATGTTGATCCTTTATGGTGGATACCTTGTTTTGGCGCTTGACTCATTACCAGAATCAAGTCACCCCCTTCATCATCCAGCTATGTGATCAATACAATCATGTTCCTGTTATCCTTGATTCACAATGACTATATAATCACTATCTCTCAATAAAGATTATTATATATCTTCTAAATATTTATTTTCCCTTGTAACTCTCTAAAACAGCACAGTTGCAACATAAATAAGATAATCTAGTCAACAACCAACACTTCCCCCTTGCTTTATTTTTAAATTTTTATATCTTCTCAATCTGTGTTCAGTAACCCAAGACTTGATGTGGCAATAGTAAAGAATGTAGCACTATAAAAGAAGATCCATGAGAAGGCTCTGGAAGACTCTTGAGGAGATCTTGAGGTGGCCAAGACATTTCCCAAAGACTTGTTGGCAGAGGCAAGAACCGCTTTTGAGAAGCTTTTAAAAGTACTTTATCAAGGAGGATAAACAGCACAGGGAATATGATATACACTCACAACTTGTTGAATCTACCATCAAGATTTTATAGAATCTTCAAACAAATGAAACCAGCAGAAAATTGTGAACTTGAAGGACTAAGGTTATGGGGTAAAATTGTGAAAATAATTTTAAAGTGGAGGAACAACAATAAAGAGCTCACCAAGAAGTGACAGCTCTGGAGGTAAAAATTGCAAAGTTTTACAGCAAGCATCCTCAAAAAGCAAGAGTCTTGATGAAAATGTACAGGATAAGTAGGGCTTAATGGGCCTGGAACTAATACATAAAGGCTTCATCAAAAGCTATAGATTGGGTGGCCTTGAAGTCAAGAAGGACTAGTTCTGGGTTCTTGAGTCTGGTTGAGCCAATAGGAACCTTAAGTAGCCCTCTTTCTGAAGTAGGTGTAGTTTATTGCACCTCCAGGAATATCTTCTATATCTTTTCTTGAATATTGTCAGGGTTCATACATGGTTTGTCTGCTTGGTTCAATCATGAGGAAGTTGATGGGAGGCACCAATCTTTCATCTACTTTTGTGAGAATTGGGGGAAGATTAGAGGAAATAAAACCTTTCTCTCAACCATTGTTGTGATCTGAGGTGCAGCAAAGAGTCACAACGGGAAATCCTAACCTTAGGATTGGATTTGTACTAAGTCTTGGTTAGAATGACAGGGAAAGATATGTGGTTACCTTGTGGCCCTGAATTAATAATATCTGCTAGATGTGGCTAGAGAGGCGCTAAAGTACGTGGAGACACAAAGACAAAAATGTGAATAGAACTTAAATTTTATTGGGTATAGAGATTGGGAATATATACTGTGTAGCTTTACCACAAAACAGTACATGGATGGTAGGATCACTATCCACAAGCATGAGTGGGGCAAATGAGTTGTGCAGAATCAGGAAACCAAACAATTGAATTTCCCAATTTGGAGCTAGACTCATTTCAAAGGGCAAAAGCATACGAGATATATTTGTCCTTGAAATAACCCATCAAAGGCAAAATCAAAACATGGCAAATGGCAGCATTTACAACATTGCCCCCCTCTAGATTGGCCTAAGGGGGGTGGTACTTGTGGAGGAACTTGTCATACACACAAGAAAACAGTTGGCTGCTAGAGAGGAGTTTTACAGTATACTCTGACCCTTATTTGAAGGTCATTTCCAAGGGCCCAATCCACAACAAGTCTATTTTGTGAGCACGTCCTCCTACTCTATACTGATATTTAAGAACGTGGTCCCCAATGTTGAACTCAGGCAAGGGAGATCATCCAGCATTGTTGGGAGAGAGCTCAAGCATCTTGGTCTTATATGCAGACGTATAGGCAGAGGCCTGAATATCAATGATTCAGTTGACTAGATCTTTGATATAATCATCAGGGTTCATGGACTTATCAGAGGAGAGTAGGGGGTCCCCAGGAGCAACAGAGTGGTGGCTTCACAATCATACAATATAGCAAAAGGGGAATACCCAGTGACACAATGTTTGCTAAGGCAATAGGCAAAGAGAGCAGCGGGTAAGTATAGATACTAGTTGGCGGTGTCAGAGTAAGTGAGTTTCCTCGTGATAGAAACCAGAGTTGAATTAGCGCGCTCAATTGCCCCATTGATGGAAGGATTATAGGGGGCAGAGAAAGACTGGTGAAACCCCAAGGCTTCAACTACAGAGGTCACTAACTTGGCGTTGAAGTTAGTCCCATTGTCAGACAACAACACTTGAGGACAACTGTGGCAAAAGAACACATCTTGCAACAGAAAGGCGGCACTTATCTTGTCAGTGATGTACTTAGTAGGGCAAGCTTCTACCCACTAGCTAAAATGATCAACAGCAATTAGGATAAAGCGGCAACCAGATCAGGAGCAAGGGAGAGGCCCTACAGCGTCAATACTGACAGTGTGGAACATGTGTTGAGGGGGAACTAGCTTGAACTTGTGAGTGGCAGCTCTAGGTTGTTGTAGCTGGCAATCATGGCAACTAGCAATAACATCTGGAATCAGCAGAAAAAGATTTTCACAGAAGTAGTTCTTCTGGAGCTAGGCATAAGTCTTGGTAACACCTCCATGTACACTCTCCTTATGAGCTTGGAGCACCATGAAAAGGTAAAAACTAGGCCGTACATAAGGCAAGTAGTGGTCTTGTACTTTTTTGAAAAGCTGATTGTCACAAATGAGTGTGTCTTTGGATAATTTTGAAAGGGCAACTTGAACTTCTTCTGGCTTGTTCTTCCATGAAGAGGGATATCCAATTAGTCCATACAGCCTGTCAGCCTCAGCAGGGTGTAAAGCAAGGATGGGCATTCTGGATAGTCCATCAGCATTCTGGTGTTGAATCCCAGGGCAATGCAGCACAGTGAAGTTGTACCCTTGCAAGCAGAGAGCCCATATAGCAAGTTGCCCTTCTGGTTCCTTAAGCTGCTGTAACCATTTGAGCAAAGCGTGGTCAGTAACCACTGTGAAATGGGTGCCATACATGTAATGACAGAGCTACTTGATTGCATGCAGCACAGCAAGGCACTATTTCTCAGTCACACTGTAATTTTTCTCATGCTTATCCAGGATAAAAAGAGGTATAAGCCACAGAGTGATCCACACCTTCATCATCCAATTGAGCCAAGATGGCTCCAATGGCCAGGTCACTAGCATCAGTATATAGGATGAATTCCTTATTGTAGTCAGGATATACTAAGATAGGGGCCTCCTTAAGTTTTTGCTCAAGGGTCTCAAAGGCTTTTTGCTGGCTGGCGGTCCATTTTAAAGGGACATTGCACAGCAGTTGAACCAAGGGTTTGCTAGTGTCAGAAAAATCAGGGATGTATTGTCTGTAGTATCTCATTATGCCCAAAAAGACTTGAACTTATTGCAGGTTGGTGGGCAGAAGCATTTTTTCAATGGCCTCAACTTTCTTAGTAATGGGGCAAATTCCTGTCTGATTCACCTCATGTCCCAAGAATCTAAGAAGTTCCTTGAAGAAGGCACACTTAGATGGTTTTAACTTAAGACCAGCTTCTTGAATCTTTATGAATACTTCCTTAAGATGAGCCAGGTGGTTGGTAAAGGTGACACTAAAGACTGCTATATCATCTAAGTGCACTAGGACACACGAGAGCTTCAAATCACAGAGGATGGAGTCCATGGCTTGTTGGAAAGTAGCCAGGGCGTTGCAGAGCCCTTGCAGCATTTGCGTAGGCTTAAACAATCCTTCAGAAGTGATGAGCGCAGCCTTCTGTCTATCCCTGGGAGAGAGATCAACTTACCAGTACTCAGAGGCTAGGTCCATAGCAGAGAAGAACTTGTAATCTCCAAGGCAGCAAAGAGCATCATCAATGCACTGTAAGGGGTAGGAAACCTTTTTGGTTAAAGAGTTCAATTTTTGGTAGTCCATCACAATATGATGATCTCCATCCTTCTTTTTCAGTATGAGTAGGGGAAATTCCATGAACTTTGGGAAGGAGAAAGCAGTCCAGCATCTAGAAGTTGTTTGAGCTCTTTAGACATCTGCGCATCTTCCACACAACTGCGGCAATATGGTTTAACACGGAAGGGGGGATTATCACCATTATCAATCTGATGAATGACGCTATTAGCTAGACCATAATCAGTGCTATCTTTAGCAAATATATCTGAAAACTAATCCAGGAGGTCAAGCACCTCTTTCTGTTGAACCAGGGATAGTTGTGGAAAGTCTTGCACAGTGAACAAGAATAGGACTTGAGGTTCATCTTCAGAGAAATTAAAGTCCTGGAACATACCAAAGGGATGTAGGGATAGGACATCAGGGGCATTCAACAACTTGCCATAGCCAATGACCTGTCCTCTAGACAGCAACTGTGGTAAGTTTGACTCCCTGGTACTTGACAAAGTGTCAAGTACCAGGGAGTTGAGTGCCGCATATAATGAATCTATTAGTATTTTTGGCTAACCAATTTTAAGCTAATTGTTACTAGTAATTTAGGGGTTTGAAACCAAAAACCAAGGTTAAATTTACTCAAAATTGACTCTGGTTAATAATTTGGTTAGCTAAAATACCAATTTAAGGGGCAATTTATAAGTAAATTTACTAATAGAAATGAAAAAACCTGTGTTTGACACTCTAAAACAAAAAGTGACCAGTTTGACACTTTTTAAGCCAAATTTTAATTTTATTAATAAAATACATATGCACTTATATAAAATTTGTTATTTACTATTATATTTTTATTATTAGTGTCCATAGTTATCAATTAGGCTCCCAAGCATCACTATACTGGATTTAGTGGCATAGACATTAATCAAATACCCCACTTGTTTTACATTATGTCATTCCTGGGTTTTTGAATTAAGTGGTGCCACATAAATTAAGCCCAATTTATTAAGAGACTTCATATGTAATTTATAAAAAAAATGAAACTTGACATCTTCTTTGTTCAACTCTATCTACTTAGCACCCAATCAATTTTGGATTTAACTAATCAAAGGCTCAGAATTAAGGCTAAATTAATATGTGACACACTATGAGCGCCACTTGACACTCACCCACTCACCACTTTAACTTGGGGATTAGTAAAGAGAGCTTCTTAACGTTTTAACCAACACTATGGTAAATAAGTCACTCCCAGCTCTTCACAGCACATCATCATCACTAATAAACACATTTCCACTCATTTACTTTTTTAACTTACTATAAATTAAGAACCTGAACGTAAAAATGCGGGATTTTCAGATCCTTGGTCAAAATTTCAAATCACTTTTGAGGGATGGCCTTTTTTAATTAAATTGAATTTTTTGAGTATTTATTTGAATATTTGAAAATGCAGGAACTCATAGACACTTTGCAAAGTTCAAGTCAAACTGCATATTTCCAATGGACAAAATGAATTAACTGAAATCAGATTTTAAGTGTTCAAATCCATCAGCCATTTTCATTAAGTTTACTATGTTTTTTGAAATTGTGGGATTGTCAAATCCAAGAACCAAATTTCAAATCACTTTTGAATGCCACTAGTAAACTCAGATATTAATTGCGGGAACTGGAATCCAAATTAAATGTACAGTAAGCACACTAGGAAGCACCAACCCAAATAAAGAAGCTCCACTCTGGATAAAATCAAATGAAAAATCCAATCTCAACAACCATGTTTAGACATAAAAAGTTATTAAGCTTTAAAATCATCCAAAACTGGAACGGATACAATATTATACACTTCAAATTACGTATATAGAAAATCTGCTACTATTAAAGGCTAAATCAAGAAAAAACAACTACTCACAAATAAACCAATAAATATAAATAAATAAATATTTAATCTAAAAAAATTATTTTATTTTTATGGACCATCAGTTGCATTCCCAACCAGCTCATGCACCAGCCCGCGGGGCAGCCTGTCCACGAGGGTGTCCTAGAGGGTCCAAGAACAGACCCAAAACACAAATTGAGGGGAGTCATGCTGACGCACAGGCCTCCCAAGGCGTCATAGCCAGTCAATCACCTCCTGCATCCCAGGCCAGGAGCAGTAGCCTTAATCCAAGACAGAAGCTGCTCTCAAGGCCTGCAACCAAATTCTCCTACACAAAAGTCATTGGGAATAATGAGGTTATATACACCTCTGCTGTATACCCAGTTGTCACCTGGCCCTGCACTCTTGATCCAAGAGTTGCTACTTCCTTCCCCCACGTATTTGACACCACCTACAAGCCATTGGCCACCACTGTTGAGCCATCTGTGCCTATTGTGTATTCAACTATTGACAGTGCCACTGCAAGCAAGCGTGATTCCACCTTCTACATGAAGGTCCCTGTCCCCTGTGTTTAGCCTGCTAGCCAGGATGCCGTGGTACCTGCCAAGGGCCAGCATTGGTTGATGGATAGTGAGTGTGATGCTCTCCTCAACTGCTTGAACGGGGGAATGTTGGTTTGGGATATTGCATCCCAATTTGGTGTCACAACCAGATACATTGCCAACATCAACACCAAGTATGACAACACCAGGAAAATTACTGAATCCACCAAGGCTAAGCAGCAGCCAAAACTCTTTCAGCCTGTGCATATTGACACAAAAAAACAGTGGGTAGCCAAGGATTGCCACCTGGACTTACTTGCTATCCAATCAATGCTTGTCATAGAATTTGGGCTTTCTGTTTCCAAAACCCTTGTTTATAAAACAATGGTTGATTTAGGCTTCTCCTGGAAAGTACTGGGAGTTTTGCTGTACAACAGAAACAATGAGAAGACCATCAAGTATCAAAGCATTTATGCCAAGACATATCTGGCACTAAAGAAGATTGGGAATGTCCAGTTCTTCTACAACAAAGTATTGTTGTTTTCCTCCTCACTCAGGTCTAGGCATGAGTGGGTCAAGAAGGGGTCCAATGACGGCGTAGCCCATTGTGCAGCTGTTTGTTCCCAGACCTATTCCATGGTTGTGCTTCTTGGTCCTTGCAGGTTGGACCAGTATCAGATAATTAAAGTCTCCCATAACAGCAGGACCTTTCTTGATTTTCTCTGAGCTGTCAAGGAGTACCTTTGGATAAATTATAGCGTCACAACAAACGTTGTTGTGTTTGATAATGTCAGGCTTCACAAAGTGGATCTGGTTGTGTCCAAGTTCCCCCTATTGACAAGAATAGCCACTCCTCCAGCCACCGCCTTGCTGATTGTCTAATGAGACTTCTCTTCCTCCCATCATATTCCCCATTCCTGAATCCAATCAAGGAGGTTTTTGGTTGGATCAAGAATAAGGTGAAACAAGGCCTTTCTCAGGACACTGAGGACCTATTTTTTATTCTTGAGGTCAGACAATTTGTGATGCCACCTGATGTGGTGGCGGCTTTCTACAAGCACTTGGAATCCTTTCTCCCTAAAGCCCTGGCCTCCAAACCAATCAGATAAATGGGTGCTCTGGGTTTTATTTGTTTTTATTTTTATTTATTTTGTTTTTATTAGGTCTCAAAAATTATTATTTATATATAATAATGTAGCATTTGATTGTATTATAGACATATAAGAATACATAAAAAAAGATAAGTAAAATTAACTATACTAGGTAAGAGGACATATATTTTTATTATAATGCACTAAATATTGTATTGACTGTTGCGCTAACAAATGAATAAATTAAAAAGAGATAGAAATAGAATTATTTTATTTAAACAATTTTGAATCCTTGCTGGTACTTTGGCTTTGTTAAGCCACAAATTGGACCTTTCAGGTCATCATCTGATCCTTATTAAATCAGTGCTACTATAGCCACACAACACAGAAGCCAATGATTTTTATGTATTGCTTACTAATTAGTACTTAGGACACAGGTCAATCATATCAAATATATTTATCAAATCATATTACAAGGGAAAGGTAATTTGAGTTCTAAACAATCACTTGTTTAGAATATAAGTGAAACAGGCCACATGATGCGGATAAATTCAATTCTTGTTGTTTGTATATGTAATAAATAAACCTGTACTTGACAAGCTAGTAAATAAAAACATTTTTAACTTATTTTTATTATTTGAAGTGGTTGCAACTTTAACTAATGTATTTTTAATATATTTAGATATATTAATATTATAATTTACCTACTAAAATTTAAAATAAAATTAAAATATTAAAAGTAAAATTATAATTATAAATCTTAAAATTTATCTATTAAAGTTTAAATATTCAAAATTTAACTATTTTTATTTAATTCTGATATATCAATATTGAAATATTATATATTAATTTTTTTAATATTTAAATATTTAAAATTAAAATTTTACTATAAAATTTTTAATATTACATATTTCAATATTAAAATTTTAGTATTAAAATATAAAAATTTAAAAAAATAAAATTTAATTTACAAGGGAAATTTTTTTATTGAGGGGATGCTGATTGCAAAGGGAATGCAATTAATCCAGGGAATTATACCCCAAAATTGAATTTTTGGCTAGAGCGTCTAATTGGATCCACGTACTCTTCTGTACGTGGTGGACAACCCTGGATGCAATTGCTAGAGGGGTGGCGCCCTGTACCCCAGTGGTTGTTGAACGTTTAATAAAAGGAAGGCAGGTGAGTGAATTGATTAATAGTTTTTTTCAGGGGGCACATAGTACCCATGCAACGTTGCCAATGCAAAGGAGTCATACAGGACATGCTTAACTGTCCTATACACCTGCCAGAAAATTGTGGATCATGGTATTTTATCATCCGCCAGATGATATCCTAAGTCTTCTAACATTAGGAAAGTACAGAGAACCTGTGACTTTGGCGTAACTTTGGCCCAGAATATTTTGTTGCCATCAGAAGTAGCAAGTCTGACAGGGCCCAAGGCCCAAAGGATTTGGGTGGTTCTTCCTACTTCTGGATATAGGTTCATAAGTTGTTGTCTCTACATTTTACTATAGGGTTTAATACTGTATGGCAACAGTATGATCTTTTGTTCTCCACTAATAAAGCCTTAAAAGAGGATCACATTAATGAAATAAGACTTGGATCAATCATCAAGTTGTTAAGAAATCATCAGTCTTTTATTCTAATGGACTGGCTTTAAGGCAGCCCGCCTGCCTGCATTTTATCCAAGTTAGCTCACAACGCTAAAGGAGACTGAAGTAGCATTAGGGCAACACGGCAGGAGGCCCAGCCTTTTTGGGGTGGTTTTATCAAAAGGCTAAATTGACATCTTCCACAGATTGGTATTCTTTCTGTCTACCTGGGCCACTTCCAGGGCTAGCTAGCCAGTGAGGGCTACTAGTTCACATAAATGATTGTTTCACTTAATCAGAGCTACTCTAATACAATAGGCTCAACACCTTTTATCTTAGAGTGGTTGGCCTGACAGCCCAGCCCATGTTGGACTCTTCTAGATGTAATGCAGATGACAGTTCATATGACGGCCCTCTTGTTCTAGGATTCATTTAAAGTTTTAGAATAGTAATTATTATGGGAAGCATGTTTGAGGTGGTGGTTGAGGTGGATTAATTAATGAGCAGTAATTGCATATACCATTAATTTTTTGTAATGCATGATTATGTTGATACCAGGATATAATTTGATCACTGATCCCACAACCTGCGGCCCACATTATTTTGTTGAAACCCTTCCTAAGAGCAATTAACTGCTGGCCTGCATTATTTTGTTGAAACTGTTATTTAATCAATATCCAGAAATCCTTTCAACCCCTGCGGTGTCTTCTGGCGTTTGAGTGCTAACCGGCATATGTCCATTTGAATAGGTACATCCTCCAACTTTTTAAAGTTAGTTTTTAATATGCAGTGAAGGAGGATTCCCAGGTATACCGCAACATGAATTCTTTGCCAGGTATATTTTTCTGAGAACATGCACAATTTTTTGAAGACTTGAACTAACCAATTGATATAGGATGTTTGGTTGAACTTAAAGAGGGTTCCGGGGGCCCAACTTGAATCAGCCCCCCATGCCTTGGAAAACAAAATCAATAAAGGTTTAAATGTGTTTACAAGGACTGCATCCCCAACTTTGTTTGACAATGCCTTGAATACTTCATTAAAAATTTCAGTTTTTAAATATTCAGTTCCTATTTGAAAGTTGGTTTTGACTAGGTTTTTTTCATATTCATTTATGTTTGCAAAGGGGAATCTTTGAATGCTTTCATATATATTCATCAAAGTTTAGCTTGACATCCCCACAAATTTCATTCATTTCTTTGAAGTTGATATTTGATCCTATTTCATATGCTTCCCTTAACCACGGCAAGCCCCCTGCGGGTGGTAAATATCCCCTATCTTTAGCTTCAATATTTGAAAAAGTATTCATATTCTGTTGAATTATTTTATTTATTTGTTTTACAGGGGCTACCAGTGACTGGTAACCCCCGTAGAACCAACTTGGCGTAAAAGCCGCCACTTCTGCAACCTTGTCCTCATTCCTGGTGATGACTAAAATAAATATAAATAAAACATAAAAAGACTTACTAATGTTTCCCCTGTGGCCCTGTCAGGAATTCTCTTTCTGAGATTACTGACAACAATTTGTCTCTTGAGACATCATCAGAATTAACCCCTTCTTTGGGGTTGATTTGATCTTCTAAAAAGGTTGGGTCAGTTAGTAGTAGCTGCTCTAAATTACCTAAAAACATTGATCTTCAAACAGCCTTTGATACAGGAAATACAACACTTGGTTTTGAACCCGGGTCTCTTGCTGGCCAGCCCTACTTTCAAATTTACAAAAACGTTAGTTTAAAGGATAGCAAAATGTTACCTTTTGAATTTGATTCTAGCCAATCAAACGCTACGCCAATCCTTTTTAAATTTACTTCCGGACATGATGGTGACGTTGAGAGTTCTTGTGTCTCTGTTTCTACTGTTGCCTTGCCATTGGCTTTGGGTTCTCCTGTTGGTTCCTGCTCCTCTTCCCCAGTTTTAACTGGGGAATAGCTGGGAATTTCCTGTTCCTGCCTGGCCATGTTTTAATTATTTTTTAATCCAAAAAATGGTTTTAAGATCTCTTAAGTCATCATATTGGTTAATAATTCTAAATTCACATTTTAAACTGCCAAGGATCTCCAAATTCCCCAATTTTATCTCCATGAGATTTGATCTCCTTTATGTTTCCCCAGATTATCATTTTTGCTACCATGCTATATAAGGCTGGTAAGATATGATCTATCACTTTTTCAATCAATAAAGTCTACATTCACCCAAGTGACTGTTTGTTAATTTTTATTTTTATACAACCTCTAAAATTCCAAGGCCATGAAATTGCCCAAGACTCCTCATGGGGAGTGGCTTGAGCATAAATGGTTACTCTGGTTAGTCCTGACTTTGGTGGTGTTTGCCAATGTCTCAATAGGTTCCTGCACTGATTCCGGCACAATGGCAGATTCCCAGTTCCTGGATAGCTCATGGCGCCACGTAATTCCTGGAGTCTGGTATACAGCAAGTCCCATCTCCAATAATCCCCCTGTGCATGAGGAAACCAAGTTTTATGGTTCTCCTCCTTTGGCAAACAAACCTCAAGTGTTTTGTCCCTTGGCTTTGGCCTTTTTGTTAAGTCATCTTGGTGTGTACTTCTTTCTGGGCTGCTTTAATCCCCTCCTAGGTTGGTACCAACTCCTTGGAGAGATATTCTATCTGGGAATGGTCTCCTTACCTGTGTGATCTCTGGTCACGGGATTAAATACCTTGGCAATCATTCACCACCTAGGGGGGTTACTCCCTAGCAGGTGGGTGCCTGACAGGCCCCCTCAGCCACAGGCGCCACCTCAGCAAACTTCATGAGTGTTGGCTGCTCTTCATTAATTTTCCTAGGTTTAATTTTTGGTAGGACACGCCATTTCAAAAACGGCATCTCAAAAAGCGCCATCTCAAAACACGCCATCTCAAATTTCTGCTATCTCAATTTAGTAGTAAAAACGCCATTTTGATTTACGCCATTTTGACTAAGAAAAAACAGGTTTAAAATTTTAGATTTTTTAAACTCCAAAAATTATCCAAAAAATTCACAAAAATAAAAATTCAAAAAAAATTTCTAGGCTTGAAAAAGCCTCAGGATTCCAAATCTGCAATAAAAATGGGGTCAATTAGTAGCAACATAGTTGTGTAAAGCCCAAAAGTTAAAATATACCCAAAAACAACCATTTTCATCTATTTTAACTATAAACTATACTTTAAAAAAGCATACAATTGTACCAAATACTAAATAAAACTAAAATAATGATAAAATTAAAGGAAATAAGAGAGAAGATAATGAAGAATTTATTAGGAAAGGGCTCAAATCTTAGTAGAAAGACAACTGAGATAGCTTGGAGATGCTCAAGCTTGCTATCCTTGGGATAGTAGGCAAGGACCACCTTGCTAATCTCTGTATACTTTTTCACCACTTTGGTCTTCTTGGCAGGATCACCCTTGGTCTTCATGCCTGTTTTAAAGAGGAGGGCGGAAATAGCTTGCTGGGTTTTGAGATGCACCATGATTTTGTTGAACTTGGGCTTCTGAAACCGGACCCTTGTGGCAAATTGACTATGCCACCCTTCAAGAGAAGAGGTGGTCTTGATTAGGCCATTTTTTACCTGCTTAAAGCAGTTCCATGTGATTGAGTCACCGCCTTTTCTAATGTGGCATGCTCCCTGAAAAATACCAACCCATCAAGTTTCAAAATACTCAATAAAGGGCGCAAAGGCTGCCTGGTTGGCAATAATGTAAGGATGGCAGAGAAGGGCGTTGTAAAAGGCATATTCTCCTCCTTTTTCACAAGGGCAAGGGAAGCAGAGCAGTTGAACAAGTTCTTTGCTTCTTTTTTGCCTTCAGTGTAGACCAGCTCATGAAGTGCAGAGCACTTTTGGAGGCGGCGGCAGAGTGCCTGCCAGAAGTAGAAGTAGCATCCCTGAGGGGAGCTCTTGAAGACTCTAATAAAAGCATCGGCCTGAGCCTGCTCAAAATCTACTACCAGATATTCATGGTAGGGAAGGCTTTTGGGCTTTTTCTTTATTGGGGTGGCTTCCTCTGACTGGGCCTTTTTCTTGCGCCCTCTAGTCTCCTTTGGCTCCTCTTCAATAGTTGGGAGGATCTCATCCAACTTGGCCTTTAATATTGTTAGAGTCTGGACATAAGTTTCCTGCTTCTTATTTGGGAGGAAAAAGAAGACCAGGGGAAGAACTAGATTGCCAACTTGCCCATGGATATTCCAAAGCTGACTGAAGAGCTTTGGGAAGGTGGAGAATGTTCTATCTGCAAGCCAGGTCTTGCATTTTAAAAGGTTGCAAAGATCCTGGGAGGTAGCAAAGCTGTCAGGAATATTCCTGACATAAATCAAATTCTGACAGGAGGAATATCTCCTCGTGGTGGGATAGTTTTTGCTCCTCAGTAATGATCAATTGGTCAATGGAGCTTGCACTGACGCCTTCAGTGCTCAGAGCATATATTTGATCTTTAAAATATCTCTATAGCTTTGAGGCGCCACCAACAGTTGCTAGTTGGGTATCATTTAAATTGAGGAGGGTATCATTGGCAACCTTGGGTGCAGTTTGATCTTTGGTGGTTGGGATGACCTGGCAAAGAAACCAGCAGATCAGTTGGTACAAGGGATTGAAAAGCTTGGTGCAGTCATACCCAGTAGACAGGGCTTTAAAACGAGTGAACCCATAGGTGGTAAGTCTAGCTGGACAGCCAACGTTATCACATTTGAAGTGATGTTGACAGATGGGCTTCTTCTTGTCATTGAAGCTGAAGCTGTAGACCTTGTGGACAAAGCCAGCACCCCCTTTCTTTGTCATAATTGGATAGCTAACAGGGTATGTCGTTGGCACAGCAAAGGTGCCATTTTGGTTGCATACATTGTGGATTGAGTTATGATCAGAGAGCTCAATTGGCTCATCTGCAGGAGCACCAGTCTCAGGCTCCTGTTCTTCTTCATCCTCAGGCTCTGAATTGGGGTCAGAATGGCAATTGAAGTTGAACAACTTCTCTTGAGGGTCTGACGGGAGTAAACAAAAGGAGAATGGGGAGGGGTTGGGCTTGTTTCCTCAGGCTCTGGTGAGGGCATAGGTGTTTTGGGAGGAGCTTTACCCTTAGCAGGCTGCTTTTTAGGGGTAGTTTTGGCCTTCTTGGCCTTGGGAGGAGTGGTCTTGTCTTTGGAGGCCTTAAAGGCCTTGGAAGCAGCTTTGTTGATGGACTTGGGAGGCATCTAAAAGTGAATTAGTATCAAAATATGAGCAACTTGGGGGTTGTTTTTAAAGAGAAAAATGAGAATGTTTTTAATAAAAAAGTATCAATTCTTTTTTACATAGAATTATAGAGGAAATCAAAAATTATATAATATCAAAATTTAATGTTTTTTATTTTGTAAAAATAATTTTTTATTAGTAACGCAAGTAGGCAAAACTTTGAGTTTTGACTGAAAACTTGCTCTCAAGATGGCGTTTTTGAAGTGACATAATTGAGGTGCCGTAGCTCAAAAACATAGTGTTTTTGACCATTTTTTATATTAGATTAACAAATTTATGGTGGAGCTACCTCAACCGGGCCAAAGAGTAAAACTTGAATTTCTCAAAAACTAGCTTATACAACTGGGGTTAAAAAGTACCCGGTTGTTTAGAGGAGATCAAAAAATATATATTTGCAAAGTTTCATATGTTTTCTTACATTTTTATTAATATTGTTTTTGATGTGAAACTATACTTTTGAAAAGTGGAAAGCAAGAATTGTGGTGAGGGAATTGATATAGCATAGCCTGCTGTCATAGGTAATTTCCCCTTTTTTCCCCTATCTATTGTGTGCCTTGAATCAATTGGGTGATATGAAACTTGGTGGAATTTGAAGTGACGTAAATCAAAATGGCGTAATCACCCCCTTCCATAATAAAATCACTATTAAAATATTTTATTGATGAAACCCTTATCAATGTATCCATGTATAATAAAGTTAAAAATTACATATAACAAAACTGGTTTTTTACCCAGCAATGACAATCACTAGAAGGACTATCATAGTGGAGTCTATTTAGGTTGTTCTTATTATACGTGTCTTAGATTAATACTATAGGAACATCTGCTGGCGCTATACCACAGGCTTTATTTTAGTTCTGGTATAAGTATATTGTAGTTTAAGATAGATGGTGTAATTTGAAATGATGTAAAGTCAAGATGGCGTAAACACGCCCAACACTAAGTGTTTTCATATGTAAATAAAGTTAGCAAAAAGATTTAATTAATCTGACATGAAGTGACAGAATTGAGATGGCGTAAATTCAAGATGCCGCATTATTAAGGTATATGCAAATTTAACTATTTTATTGTTTATTTTATTTTTTGTGATTCAAAATCACTAACACAAAAAACACAATCTCTAATTAAATTTGATATGTTGTTTTTTGAGATGCTGTTTTCAAAATGGCATGTCCTACCTAATTTTTCTTATATTTCTTGCAACTTGTGTTTCTTATTGGTTTTCATTTGATAAAATTTCTGTATTTTTTGAAGCGCTCCTGCTTCTTGACTGAGTTTTGTTTTTGTCTGTTTCCATTTGGTTGGTTTCCTCTTCATTTGTGTTGATTTCCTTGAAATTTCATTTCCTTCAATTAGTTTGATTTTTTGAGTATTCTTTCTATTGGTTTTTGCAAATTCCTACAATTTGTAACTTTCACTTTTAAAATCTAACCGCTTGAGTATTTCCTTTTGAAGATTTAAAATTATTTCCTTGTGTTCTTCATTAACTATTGTTCCCTGGCTATTTTTTCAATTTCCGTTTGCTGGACCAAGGCTCTTCCCTCTTTTCTCAGTTAATTTACCACAATTTCCCTGATGTTGTATTCAAACTTGACAACCTTTTGGAGGGCTGACTCTAATTTATTGATAAGTGTGTAAATGTTTGACATTATATTTGAATTCCATCAAAAAATTGGCTTTTATAGTACTACCTTCAACACATACATATTTTTCATCATCATTAATAAATTAAAGACAATAAACGTAAATATTGCATTAGAATATTGAAATTAGACGTCAACTCTTGATATTTTGATATTATGTGTATAACTCAATGTATTTTTTTAATAAAATCCTTTGTAAACTTGGCCTTTTCCATTGTAATTTAATGAAATGGACTGTGTTTATATTAGAGAGCCATTAACGCTTAGTACAAATATTGATACATAGTGCATTTTACAGCCTGTATATTTACCTATTGGTAATAATCCTATAAACTTTTTAGTTGGATTTTGTGAAGTAATAATAATGTAATGTGTTAATAAATTACTGTTCATTGTCATTAATTGGCTGATTTTCTTTGCTATGGCAATTGTGCATTTTCTGATATTTACTCACTAGTATCCAATTGGTTGGTTTCACATCCAATTGCACAGACAATAAAAAACAAGCTGCCACGCCAACCACATACGGTCTTGGGGTGGCGGCTTGATTTCCTATTGCCTGTGTGATTTGATGTGAAACCAACCAATTGAATACTAGTGCGTAAATATCAGAAAATGCACAATTGTCACAGAAAAGAAAATCAGCCAATTAATGACAACAAACAGTAATTTATTAACACATTACATTATTGTTACTTCACAAAATCCAACTAAAAATTTTATAGGATTATTACCAATAGGTAAATATACAGGCTGTAAAATGCACTATGTATCAATATTTGTACTAAGCGTTAATGGCTCTCTAATATAAACACAGTCCATTTCATTAAATTACAATGGAAAAGGCCAAGTTTACAAAGGATTTTATTAAAAAAATACATTGAGTTATACACATAATATCAAAATATCAAGAGTTGACGTCTAATTTCAATATTCTAATGCAATATTTACGTTTATTGTCTTTAATTTATCAATGACAATGAAAAATATGTATGTTAATAATTTTAAGCTATTCATAAAATGTACAACATTATATTAATTATGGGAAATTTTGATAATTTAAAAAGAAAATATTATTAATTATGAATTAAAAGAGAGATATCAATTTTAATAAGTTGTCACAAAGAAAAGATTTATTTACTAATAAAAGGACAGGAAGGGGAGAGAATGGGCAGAATGAACATTGCCTTCATCTGCGCCTGTAAAAAGGGGCAGCGTCAGAGATAGTGGTGAGGGAATGAGTGATGGTTTGGGAGTCAGGGTTGGAAGGCAGGTGGCTTGATGGGGGGTTGGGGAGGCAGGGTTTGTTGACTGGGAAGGGGCAGAAAGAGCTGATTGCTTCAATTGCTTGAATTCTTTTTCTGTCACATATAATAGCTTGACAAAACAGATGGGCTGGCGTGGGGGGAAGTGGGGGGGGGGTCCTTTCTGGACTTATCATCATCACTTGCATAGAAGATAATGGGATCAAATAAGTCCTGGATGGACAAAGAAGGGAAAAGCACATAACCCTTATCAATTTGAGTGCATAGTTTGTTGTAGGTGGCAGGCTTTAAGCGCCTGAGGGCAGAACCAAAATTGTAGAGACATACATCTGCAAGATGCATGTTGGTGTGGTTGATGAGGTAGGACCAACAGGTATGCCCTGCAGCCCTGATTTCTTGGGTTGCCCATTCCTGCTGCTCCATCTCAGCACTAAGTACAACTGTGTGCACAGAGTTTTGTGTGGCCCACTCCTCCAGCATGGCCTTTAGCTCCATTTGGTAGGCATACTCATCTGTGGTGTTTGATATTGTTGAGTAATAATTGACGCCCAATGGGGAAACTGCCAATAAAACCCCAACAAAACAATACAAGATTGGGCCGCCCTTGTACACACCAGACTGGATAAGCGTCTCTACATAGTCTTGGATACTTTCAGAAATCTTGGCATACAACAAGAAGATGGCATCATTGCACGTCCTGATTGCCCTATCTTTTATAAAATTAATAATGGTTGGATTGTAGGGGTTGGTATCCACCAAAATGGGGCCACTGAGAACTTGATTGGACAAGATTCTAGAAGCAACCACAATTCTGTGCATCCACAAATTCACTGTTCTTTTGTTGGTGAAGATGCTGTGGAGTCCCAACTGGAGACGTACCTGGACCAGGGGCATCTGCGGGTCACGTTCCATAATGGCCATCATAAGGGGATGGGATTTATCACCTTTGGTTAAAGTACAGGCACCAGTCAGGGTCTTCTTGGTAGGGGGACCACAGTTGGCGTGGGCTTGCAGGGTTGTAGCTTCAGTTGACTTTGCAAACCCGTTGCAGCCGCAATTTCCCCAAGAGACATAAGCATCCCTTGCTTTTCAACTATTTCAAGAACAATGTCTGGAGTGATTAATTTTCTTCTGTGCCTTGCAGGCTGATTGGCTGGAGGTGGGGTGTGTCTGCATTGAGAACCAGAAAGTGCCATCTGATTAGCTGTTTCTGGATTCTGGCTTCCATTGGTGGCCCCATGGCTCACTTGGTCAATTACAGATGATAGTGTTGCTATATGATTTGGGTTAGCAGCTGCCTGTGTGTGATGGACAAACAGGGCCATGCTTGAGGACGCGGGAGAAAGAACACACTCCTGGGTAGTGCTTGCGGAGGGGCCTACAGGTTGGGAGTGGCCATAGAGGGAGGCTTCACTATTAGAAGACCCAGCGTAGCCCTGCATGATTTTTTCAAGGCCAGGGAACAGCTTGTTGACTTGGTTGATGTTGGAAGAAGACATAATAAAATTTTTATTATAATTTTAAACTCAAGAAGAGGAATGTCTATTTTAGTCAATTTTATTGTTATATATGTTAATTTTGTGAATATTATGATCTAAATTTTAGCCATCCTAAAATAAAATAGGGTGATTTTTGGGAATGCTTGTGATTCCTAAAAGAATCAGCACAAATTCACTCTAGATCCTTTGACATTCTTTTTTTAGACACTCATAAATTATATTTATTTCAAATTCCTCACAATTATGATTTGAAACTTGGTTCTTGGATTTGACAATCCTGCAATTTCAGATTTGTTAATTTTTTCATGATGTCTATGATTTGTTTTACATACAGGAAATCTCAAATTGTACATAAGAATCCCGCATTTCTGATTCATGTATTCCACATTTTTTTGCTGAATTTTGTCTTTTGTTAGTTGAGTTATCTGCTCAAGAGATTCAAAATTTGCCAATTTAAATAAATCAAAAAAGTTAAATTAAATGGTTGATTTTATTAAATATTTTAATTTTCACTCAGCTGAGTTGCCTGCAAAAGTGATTCAAAATTTGGACCAGGGATTATACAATCCCGCATTTTTGCGTTCAGGTTTGGAATTTACAGTATGTGTATTCTTTAAATTTTTGAGCATATGAAATTGCCTTGCTTTTGGGTTAACTTTCAAACCTGTTTTAAATTTAAGCAAGTTTTATATGTAAAAAACATAGTAAATTTGATGTTTCTGCTTGACTCTGGCATACTTGACAGTGAGAATTCAGCTTTTCCCAGCTGATCAACAGTGCCAAACTTGACACTTTACTATGTTTTGATTTTTCAACTCCCAATAAAAAAATTCCACATAATAATATTTTTATTTTTTTGCAATTATAATCTGCTATTTTCTGCTGCTCTCCATATAATTTTCATATATTTTTTGATTTTTAATTGTACTTTTACATTGATTTAGCACTAAGATGTTATGCTGAACCTAACATCTTTGATGCTTCATAATAAATTCACTTATTTTCTAGGTTTTAACCTTTATATCTATACTTTGAGTTTCTATTTTGCTTCTATTTACTTTTTTATGTTTTTTCTTGATAAATAAAACTTTTTTTGCATACTTTTCATTTAACTTTTACTTTTCTTTACCTCTGTGTTTCAATCTTTCACACTATTTTATTTACAATGCTAAATTTTTTTTAAACAAAATCAAACAAGAACAGCCAACAGCCCAAGCGCCAAGCCTCCAAGGGCTCCAAAGAAACTGCCTCCACTCCTAAGCATTCCAAGAAGCCTGTAAAGACAAAGTCTCCAACCCCATCTCCTCCTACTCCTCCCCCTCCACCCTCATCTTCCACATCCCCTTTACCTTCCCCCAAAAATTCCTCCCCTAATAAATCTGATGGTGATCTTACTAACCACTCCTTTTACCACTCAGAAGCCAACTCTGAGCCCATCAAGGAGCAACATACCAAGAAGTTAAAGGCTGCCAAGGAGCACACCTCTGATTCTGGTAAGAAAAGGAGTCATCCAAACAGGCCTCTAAGAACCCTTCCCCTCCTCCCCCTGATGGCTCTTCCCCCCTCCCTCATCTGACCCCCAAGATGAGCTGGAGGATTACTCCAAGAAGTTTAAAGCTTCTGGTCATGTGGCTTGGGATCCACTAGTCATCCACAACATCTGCAATGTGGACAGAGAGTTTAAAGTCCCCAAGCGCTTCCCCTGTTACTTCCTGATCATGTCTGTAAAGGGTGGCCCTGGCTATGTTGCTGATAACTGCAATTTTAATTGTAACAATCAAAAGCGTTAAACCAAGAGAAAGCACTTTGTCTGTGAGGATAAGACTTGCAGGGCCCAGCTAAACACTGAGAGCTGGGAGCAAGTAACTGCAGAGAAGAGGGAGCACTCTTGTGAGCCCCCTAATCATCTTATAACCTGGATGTTAAAATAGTTCCTGGTCCAGGTGATCCCAACATCCTCTCACCTCTGCGCATCAGATCTGGCTATCAAGGCGCTCTAACATCTCAAACCCAACAATATCATGTTAGTGCCAACTCAAGAGCAGTTGGTTAAGTTCATATGCAATAAGTGTATTGCCGCTAATCCTCCCCCCTAAGGCTTCAGACGTCCACTTGAAGCTTATGCTCACCCACGAGCTCAAGCAGCTTCCAAATGGGGAGCGCTTCCTATTCCATAACAACGGGCCTGCCGCCAAGGACCGCATAATCTGCTACTCAACTCAGCAGAACCTGATGGAGTTGAAAAGGGTGTCAACCTGGCTAGTTTATGGTACCTTTGCCACTTGTCCCGGGATGTTCAAGCAGCTCTGGATAATCCATGCCCAGATTGACATCTAAGTGATTCCACTTGCATTCTTTCTTCTTCCTGGGGCCACCAAGGCCATTTACACCCGTGCTTTTACCATCCTCTGCCAAGCACTTTCCCTCCTTCCTGAAAGCAACAAAGCCAAGAAGACCCCCTCTACACCTGCGCCAACCCTCCTGCCTCTGACAAGGACCAGGCCACCCTGGACTTGGAGGAAAGGGTGAGGCTAAGAGCTCTTGGGCCTCACGTGTGCATCATTGACTTTGAGCCTGCTCAGTTCAATACATTTGAGCAGCTGTTCAGAAGGAAGGTGCAGAGGTATCACTTCCACTTCTTCCAAGAAGTTGCTTAGAATTTTCAGGCCCATGCTGAGCTAAGTAGGTTGAGCCAGAGGCATACTTTGGACACCTGCAAATTTGTGCTGGCACAATTTAGTGCCTTGGCTTTTTTAAAGCCAGAGCACACTGTGCAGGGGTTCAAGGTTCTCTCAAAGGATTCATATATAGAAAAGCATCCAGAGTTCACGCCTTTACTTGAGTACTTCAAGCCCCAGTGGATTGGGAAGGTTGTCACGCAGAGGCAAGGTAAGGCCCACCAAGGCCAGCTGGAACATGTACCAGGCTGCAGTAAATGGCAAGCTGAAGACCACTTTGGCTCTTAAGGCTTACCACAAGCATCTAAAGGCTAAATTGGGCTTCATCTAAAGTTCAATAGTTTCTTTTCTCTCCTGCAGTATGAGCAAGAAAAAACCATCTCTAAGCTCAGGGATCTTGCAAACTGTGTCCCCTCACCAATCTCACCACCAAGTCCTTGCTCTTCACCAAGGCCATCCATGGTGCAGCCAAACACAAGTGAAAGGCCTCTGAGACCAAGCAGCAGCTTGAGCTGATTGCCACAGCCCTCCTGGAAGGGGATAAAATAAAGAAGGGGAAGAAGGGTGAAGCATAAACTTGCTTTCTTATATGATTTTTACTTTTAACTTTTAACTTTAGTTTTTACTTTTTAGTCTTGATCATTTAGTTTTTGGTTTTAGTTTTTCTATTTTTTATTTAATTAGATAGCACTGGTTTTTTATGTATACATGGTAAGTTTGAGATGAATAGTTTTATTTGAAAGTGATTGAAATATCTTAATTTTTTATTAATTTCCTAATAAAACAAAAGAAATTCACATTTATACTTATATGAACTATATCAAATAATTATTAATATTTTTCATATTTTGCATAGCTTCTATTTTTTGTGTTTGTGTTTATTTTTGTCTCATTGGATTTTTAATTTTTATGGTAATCAAAAATATTTTTATAATGAAGAGTGCAAATTACATAGTGAAATGCAAAATAGTTGCTTATTTCTCCTTATTCTTATTAAGTTAGATACACTTCTTTATTGCATTTTTAAGTACTCAGGGGTTACTTTAGAATAAAATAGTTGTAAAGCTTAATTTTTTATATTAAAATTTTTCAGTGATTTAAGATCTGTTAATTAAAAAAGTGTCAATTTCCAGTTGTCAATCAAAGAAAAAGCTGAATTCTTACTTTACTATAGTGTTGACTACCAGGGAGTCAAGCACCAGGGAGTTGAGCTTACCACAGTTGCCCTCTAGACACATTTATGGGGAGAGCAGTTAGGTTGGCAACCAGCAATTGAACATGATCTTTATGAGAGACATACAAGATTCCTGGATAGAGATAGGGCTTGTTGCGCCCTAGCAAGGGATAAGAGTAAAACTCTAGGAATTTACACTCAGGTAGCTCATACAATATTCGGGAGTCTAGGATGTCCTGAGACCCAGGGGGAATGGTTACAGAAGATGTGGCTAAAAGAGGAACCCCTTCAGACGCCAGGCAAGCCATAGGAGGACACCTCATGTTAGAGGAATAGGTGCATTATTTTAAAGTGAAAACGCCTTTGGGATACTCTAAGGCACATTTCTTGAGGCGCTTCCCAGGAACTTTACATGGCTCTTAAAAGATCAAAGGGACCTTTCAACCTAAGATAGAGAGGTAGCTGTCAATCAAGTTGATGATCCTGTTGTTTTCCCTAAGGAATTGAGTACCAACTAGGAGGTTGTAGCTTTCATTCTCCAAGACACCAGCAAGCACAGCCAAGAGTAGTTTGCCAAACCACATAGGAAGAGCAGAATAGGCTCCTATAGCGCAAGTCATAGATAGCCCAGCTGTGCCATACAACTGGTGATAGTTAAGGTTGGGGGAAAGTTTGAGCTTCTTGACAAGCTTTGAGGAGACAACATTAACAGGAGAACATGTGTCTAAGACAGCCTTAATCTTCACCTTTTGGATGGATATCTCCACACAAGTAATAGTACGCCCAAATGGAGATAGAACAGCCAGAATGCCTTGGTCTTCTGCCAGTTCTTTGTCCCACTTTTTGATCATTCATCTTAGGCCTGGGAACTCCTTATAGAAAGTCTGGGGAGGAAGCAAGGCTGAAACCTTTTTGAACACAGCGCCAGCAACCTCAGCAGCTTCCTCAGAAGACTCAACAAGCACAGGGGATCTCTTGGCCTGAGTGAGTTATGGGCAAGATACAACCTCTTTGGCTTCAGGAAGAGAATTGGCAGTTGTTGTAGTTTTCTTAGAACATAGCTTCTAAGGGACTGCAATAGTTTTGGGGACAGCAGGAACTGAATACCCATAGGTGTTGGGATCTTCCATATCAGAATTTTCCGCGTGTCAGGGATCCATTCATTGGGAAGTCTTTCTCCAATCAAATGGAGTAGAGCTCCCAAATTGAATTTGATCAGAGTGGAACCTACTGGAATACCTATCATTAACATGTGTAGAAGGTGACCAAATAGTCAGAATCTTCCCAACAAGAGAGTGAAGTGATTGAGGAGATAATAGACACTGGTGTGCCCCAAGACTAACCAGGGGGCCTTCGGGTGGATGATAGGTGGGAATTGAGCTGTTTCAATGTAAGGGGAATGTCTTTGACGCAGACCAGAACAATACCAAATTGAGTCTTCAGATTTCTCAGTAGGAGTTGGTTCAGGGGTTTGAGGTTAACATTTGCTTGCCCATAACTGATTAAAACACAAAAAGTCCATACAAGGAAGATGAAATTCATGTTGTAGGGTAAGATCCTTTAGAATCTACTAATCAAGTGTTTATATTTGAAAATATAGATTTATTTGGTTGATAGGAATAAAAAAATTATTGGAGCAATTTGGATGGGAAGAATTTGTCAGTTTAAATACTGACTTCAAGTGAGGAAGGGATAATTGTGGTTACCAGGTGGATCTGCAAGAATGATTTGAGAAGTATTGCCTTGCAGGACTGCAGCAGGCTGCAATGCAAGAAGAGCCAGGTTGGGACATTGCATTGCAGTATTGTACCTTACTATAGTCGGGGATGGCATCTGGGGCTAGATGAGAAGTATTTATTTGGCTTGGGTGGTTCACTGGGTTTGATTAGAACCTAGGTCCCTGAATATCTGGTTTGGACAATCTTGGCATTTAATTCCTGATTGATTGGCTGTTTAATGTTTATCAGAGCCAAAATTTAATGCTGAATCATTATCATTGTTGTTATTGTTGTCCGGAATCTTAATTTTTGATTTTGAATTAGAATTTATGTTTTGGTCTTGGTTTTAATGTTTGTTTTTGTTTTTGCATTTGAAATTGATTCTAATACATTCATTTATCAAATTTGAACGTGGTTTCAAATTGATTACATTAAAAGATTTGGTTTTGTCCTTGGTTTCTGATTTAGCATTTAAAAATGCAACTTTTGGTTTCTTAATAATTTTAAAATAAATTAAGGTCTAGTTTCCAAATTGTGTTAGAAATGGAATCCCTTAAACCACGTCAGAGTCATCAGAGATATTGTGGAATAGCAGCAAAATGGGAGGAGCCTCAGTGTCAGCAGGCTCAGAGTCAGCAATAGAGGGGGAATTGAAGGAGACTGGGAAGAATTTTTAACCAAGAGTGTCTCTGCCTCTAGGTTGACTGTTCTTTTCATGCCTGTTCTTTGGGATCAGCTCCTTCAACCTGAGGATTAGTGCAAACTCAGGAATAGTGACCTATTTGCCCACAGTTGTGGCAACCCTGGTGTTGAGGAGGGTTCTGTGAGTTCATGGTAAGGATACATGGGCCATGTGAAGACAAACCAGAGGTAGAGGTAGCATAATTCTTCCTCACAACTGCCCTAGAATGAGCAAGATGCATATCCTGCAACAATTTATTTATGCTCTTCATAGAGGAAAGTATGGCTTTATGAGCCTTAAAGTGAAGACACAGAAGCTAGTTAACCTTGAGGGTTTGAGCGCAAGCCATGTATGCTTCATGTGCAGTCAGCTGGCGGCTTGTAATTAGTTGCTGTCCCTCCATGTGGAATCTATCTGAAAATTCAGCTAGGGTCTCTTTTTTTTGAAAGAAATATGCATGAAGGCGGCATTCTTCACTTCCAAAATAAGATTGCCACCAAATTTGTTGATCAGAAGCTGCTTCATATCTTCCCAGGTCTCAATGGCGGGCAGCTCTGGCACAACTACCTCTTGACAGGTCAGGTGCAGACAGTTTAGAATGTGTTCCTTCTTAACCTCATCCAAAGCTCTTCTCATGGCAGTTTCATAGATAGTTAGGAAAGCTGCAAATGTTGAGGTTTTGGGGTCAAAGACTTGCTTAAAGGTAGGCTTGAAATGTGTTTCTAGAATTGGGCCACCATTGCTGCTATTGAGTACATTTATGCGCAGGGAGAATTCTGCTTCAGATTTGGAGGGGGGCTGCCTGGCCCACAACTGGCAATTACTTTATTCAAGGGTAGTCAAGGTTTCAGTAGTGTGGGTGCCTGTATTATTAGCTAGGGTGGTCTGCCGCTCAGTGACATCTAGGCGTTGGCCTTGGGCAGCTTCTACTGAGGACAGTTCAGCCAGTCAAGAGGTAAGAGACGGACCCACCAAAAGGCAAGAAGCAAACTGTCATTCACTGAATCAATTAACTCACTTAGTTCTTGTACGTCTTTATCAAGCTCAGAGTGGTCTTGCTTCATATGATCCACCTCATTAGATAGAGCTATCAACTCTCTAGCCTAGAAAATGCAGGGAGCTCCTGACAAGCCAGGGCAACAGCCATATTTGTCTGTAACCCTAGTTGAACTAGCAGTTGACACCATTATCTCACGCAAGGTAGCAATCTCTTGTTGTAATTCAGCAACTTGAGTTGTCAGAGAAAGCACTTGAGGATCTGGCTGAGACGCTTCATAGGGCAACCTTGACTACGGGTAGACACTTGTAGCTTTCAAATGGCATCCCATAGTCTCTGCTCTCTATCCACCAAATTTTCAGATGGGGGATAGGGCAGATCATCTGGCTTGGGCGTAGATAATTCATTCACTTGAGTCTGGAGCTTGGCAATCACAGCGGCAATGACATCCCTTTCTTGCTCAAATTTATCACTGAGCTCACAAAGGCCTTTAGCAGCAAGGTCTGCTACTTGTTGCAGTTGTTCAAAGGAATAAGCGCTGAACGCATTAAGCTGCTGTACAAGTTGTTTGAAATCAGTGAGATAGGTGTTCAAGGTGGAATCTACTTGGGCGCACCAGGGCTATTTCAACTGTTGAAACTCATGTAGACGCTCCCTAACGTACTTGGGGATAGACTAGCGCATTTTTTCAATGTAATTGACCAATCAGGATTGGGAAGTGACAGAGTCATAATGATTGTCTGACACCAAGGAAAACATGGAGTGGACTCACTGCTGGTAGGCCGCAAACTGATCCCTGTGATGAGTGATGGTGGCTTGTAGAGATGAAATCTCCTGCACGTGAATCCCTAACACCATCTGATGGTGGGCTAAGGCAGGTTGTACAAAGGATGAAAATAGGTGTTCAGCAGAGCCAGCTGCTGAGAGGAGATGCTGTGGAAAATGTGGAGCCACAATCAATTTTTAGTATTCTGTTAAATGAACTAAATCTGGAGGCAAGGGATGGCCCCATCACGGGCTAACCCCAGGGCTACTGCCATGACTTGTTCCAAGTCAGGGGTACCCAAAGGGTAGGCCACTAGGCGGGACCATTTCCAAGGTTCAGTAAAGTAGGGACAATAGGCGGGTTAGCAATGTCTTCCTCAATAGGAGGACTGGAAATTTCAGGCTAAGTTTGCTCTTGTATGGGAGGTGACAAAGGTCCTGAAAACATGGTTGCAAAAGGGATAACTGAGGGGCTTACAGCCCCTGTAGTAAGCACCATTTTTATTGTGATCTGAGGCACCACACAGAATCACAACAGGAAATCTTAACCTTAGGATTGAATTTGTACTAAGTCTCAGTTAGACTGGCAGGGAAGGCTATGTGATTACCTTGTAGCCCTGATTGTATAATATCTGCTAGACGTGGCTAGAGAGGTGCCAAAGTATGTGGAGACACAAAGACAAAAATTTGAATATAACTTAAATTTTATTGGGTTTATAAAGATTGGAAATATATACTGTGTAGCTTTACCACAAAACAGTACATGGACAGTATGATCACTTTCCACAAGCATGAGTGGGGCAAGTGAGTTGCGCAGAATCAGGAAAACAAACAAATGAATTTCAAAATTCAGAGCCAGACTCATTTTGAAGGGCAAAAGAAAAAGAGAGATTTGTCCTCAAAATAACCCATTAAAGGCAAAATCAAAATATGGTGAATGGTGGCATTCACAACAATAATGTCATCCAGATATTCCAAGGTGTGTTTACCAATATGGGGGGGCAAATACCTTGTTCATGAAAGTCACAAAGTTTGACAGGGCATTTGTCATTCCAAAGTTGAATACCACACACTTGAATGAGCTTTACTTAGTACAAAAGACTGTTTTCAGAATATCTTCTTCCTTGATGCGGATCTGGTTGTAGCCAGCAGTTAAGTCAATCTTGGAGAAGACTGTGGTGCTGCCCAAGGCATTGAAGAGGTTGTCAATAATTGGTAGTGGGTAATAATTCTTGATGGTAACTTTGTTTAGGGCTCAATAGTGTGTGACTAGGCGTAGGGTACCATATTTCTTTGCTACAAAGAATATGACAGCACTAAAAGGAGACTAGGAGGGGAGGATAAGTCCTTTTTCTAATGCTTCCTTGAGGTAAGCACATAAGGTGTTGTCCTTGTTTGGGGTCAGCCTGTAGATGTGGCGCGCCTTGGGTACAGCCCCCTTGAATTGGATGGAGTTTTGGATGTGTTTCTCTGGTGGCAACCCTGGTAGGGCTTCCTTGAAGATTTCTGAATTGTGGGCTACAATTTTGCAATCCTGAGGCGTAGTGGTATTCTGGTAGTCCTTGAAGTGTATGATCTTTTACTGGCAGGAGTCCCAGTCAATTTCCTTGAGGTTCTCCTTTTTATCCACAGTTTCTGTGATGCACACAAAAATGTGATCACATAGGAGCTTGTCCACTGAGTCCAGGTAGATTTGGTGGTTGACGCCTTTGCGTTTGATGGTCAGCACCAGGGTTGCTCAGTCTACGTGAGGGTTGTTCCTTTGCAACCAGTCCAGTCCCAGCACAATATCAAACTTGGGAAAATCAATGGCGGGAACTTGGATGGTAGAATGCAGGTTCTTGAGCATGACAGAGAAGGGGGCAGTTTCTCTTGTCACAGCAATGTGATGTTCATCATCTAAAACCACGGTTTTAATCTGCAAAGAATTAGTGGTTATCTTGAACTTGTCTAAAAAGCTGCTGTTGACTATGGTTTGGTCTCTGCCTGAGTCCAGGAGTGCTGAACCTGTGTAACTGCAAAAACAGAAAGGGTAGGACATTTGTTTATTGGGATGTCTGGCAATGGTGTAAAGAACTGGGTCCTCTGAGGGCACTTGGATCATTGGACACCAGTCCAAGTCCTCAGGTCAGTAATTGTTGTTGGGAATTTCAAGAATTGTGTGGGGAGAGCTTGGCTCACTTAATTCTCTCCCCGGGCTTTTCCCTTGTCTTGATTGTCTTGTGTGGCAGTGATACAAAAATGGGTACAGTTTGACTGGCTGTTGTTCCCGTTTCCATGTTCATCAGAGCCCGCAGGCTTATGGTTTGTGTTGTTGTTGCTGTTTACAGAAGGTGGTCAACTAGAACGCCTGGCTGATTGAGAGTCTTTGGATCTCTCTCTTTTTCCAGTTTGCCCCTTGTGGAGGGCATTGGACGTTTGTTCTTCTTTCTCTGGCTTGTGGTACAAACTTTGCAGGTTGGTTACTTGGTCCAGGTTTATGTGTCTCATTACATAAAACTTGAGAGCGTTGTAGTACATTCAGTGGGTATCTGGTGTGTCAAAGGCAATATCTGGTGAGCACATTGTTGGAGTTCCTCATAAGCACAGGTGAGCTCCTTTACTGTACCTGTTTGGATTAGATTCTTTACTTGGCATATGATCATGAGTGTGGTGTCTTTCAGCACAAATATTTCTAAGAAGTCCTGTTTGAAAGTGTCCCAATTCTTCTTGGTATGTTCTTTGTGCCACTTGTTGCACCACGTGCCAGCGTCATGCGTCAGTTGGATAGAGATATCTGCAATCCAAAATTGTTGCAGGCATTCCATTTGGGCCAGCTTGCTTTGGGCAGATTAGATCCTTGCTGTGGAATTTTTGTTGGCTCCTGCAAAAGGCTCCAATGCAGCGCTTTGCAGTCTTGTGACGGATCCAGGTCCAACCAGTCCAACTTACCATTATCCTGCCTTTGACTCTTACTGTTGTTACCTTCCTCTGAAAAATCTTTTAGTAGTTTGCCTCCAGGGAGGCAACATTATGGGACAAAACTGTGTTGACATCCCACCAACAAGCCATGATCTCAACACTCTTTTCCTCTCTTGCTCTTAAAGCCTCAATTTCACAATTTGCTATTGCTTTCACTTGTTGTAAATTTTTTCAAATTCTACTAACAGGTTCCAAGAATCCCACCCATAGATTTGGTTACCTTGAGCAGGAGTCCCTTCTTTTGCAAAGTAATTGGAATACAATTCTTTGAATGTAGCTTTTACTTCCACCAAAGACTCCTCAGGCACAGTCTTGGCAACCTCCAGACTTGCCCAAGCTTTCTTGAGGGAACTTATACGAACTTCTTTTCTGGATGCTGCTGTTTTCACACTGTTGCAACCAAGTTTCCAGACTTGCCTACTAATGCATCTTATGATACACAGGGGGCGCTCAATGAGCCGCCCCTTGACGTATCTAACGTTATGAGTTAATCTGATGGCAATATCAAACGGCAGGTACTTCATCCTAATTAGGAGCACTGCCAATTTGACTTGCTGATTCCCGCATGAGTTATTCCTTGTCTCCAAACCTTACATGGAACTTCCCACTATGCCATCTCCTTGTGGCCTTGTGGCTTTCCCCATATGGTATATTATTCACAATATTCTACAATAAATGATACCTTATTCTTATTATTCTGTTCTTTCTATTGGACTGTTGTCTTCCCCAATTCCAAATACTAAATCCTCATTGGTTCAGCTGCAACAGTGGTAGCAGATGTAGGTTGACAACTTACCTAAAACAAAATTCACCCTAAGAAAAGACAGAGTACAGGCTGTATGGCTACTCCCCAACAAGAGACCTTCCTGCCAATCCCCAAGGGGGACATCCCCAACGGGTACGTCATCTATCAAGACCATTTAGTTCTCACCAGCGTGTACAATTGGCTCCACCTTGGGCAGCAGGACGCCAGTGTCACCCCTCCCCAGTTGGACCTCTCTCAGCGCATGCTTAACCTTCAGCTAGAATCCTTTGCTGGCGGCGTAAAGGGGGCCAACATTGTCAGTTGGCTCCAATCTACTGAAACCCGCCTTTTCATCTGTCAGGTTCCTGAGCCCATGTGGGTTGCCACTGCGTCTGGTTGCCTCACAGGGCCCGCCACTGTGTGGTTCACCAACTGGGCCAGCCAGGAACTCGACATTACCTGGGCAGCATTCTGAGACGCCACCAAGTCCTGTTACAGCAAAACCTTCTCCCCCATTATTGTGGGAACTCCTCTTCTAGCAATCAAACAAACTGGTTCCGTTCCTGAGTACCTTGCCGCCTGGCAGCAAGCTCTTCCTACCGCCCCCAAAGCTGTGACCAACAGAAATGCAATGCTACTCACCCTCATTGTCAATGGGTTAAAACCCCATATCTGCAAGTGGGTCCCCGTAGGTTGCTGTAACTCTATTGACAACTGTTATAAAGCCATTGTAGAGGCCAGTAACCAGGCTTCAATGGGCTTCTGCTGCACCAACAATACTCCACCCCAACCACGTCCTGCACCTAGCAATGATCAAGGTCAAGTGGGCCGTTGCCAGCCTCAACAGCAGGAAGGTGCATCTAAACGCCCCCGCAAGGGGGGAGCTTCAGCTAGCGCAGGTCAAGGATCAGGGAAAAGCCTGGGGGTTGTAGCAACAAGAGGCCTTGAAACCCCACCTGACCCATCCTCTCAATTCCTGCTCACAAAAAACCCTGTGACTACAACATCCACAAAGTTGAACCCCTGGACGTCTTTCAAGTCCACAGTGACAGCCCTGTATTGTAAGCAAGTCACTCCTCAAATAAAGTAACACACTTGTCCTAACCCTTCTGTTTCCATGAGAACACCCACAAATTACTGGTAGATACCAGGGCTGACCACACTATGGTGGACCAGGTATTTGCCAACTCTCAGAAATTAGACCAAGTGACCAGCAGGTTCAAAGTAGTACAGGTAGCTGACTCCTGCAGAGTGGCCATCACCCATGAGACGGTACCCTTCTCTTTGAGAATGGGGGAACATCCAGGTTAAGCTCTCTGGGCCAATCATGGCAGGACTTAGCCACGTCATGATTTTTGGTCTCAACTGGCTTTGGCATAACCGTCCCTACATCAATTGGGATACCTCTGTCATCACCCTCAACAGAAATGGGGTGGGGTTTCAGATTTACCCTGTAGAAATGAGCAAGTTACTCTATGATATAGTGTTTGTCAGAATAACAGAGACAGGCTTGTATGATTTCAAGGGGGAAAACTAGACTTTAATCAATGCTCAGTCAAAGTTATTGTGCTGAACCATCAGCAGTCCTTCCCTTGACCTCTTCACCATCACCAGCGCTTGCTGCACTCCTCAAGGAGTACAAGGATGTATTCAGCAAGACACTTGAACAACTACCTCCTCCCCGGGAGATCCAGCACGCTGTACAACTTCAAGGGTTGTTACCTAAAGCACAACCATTATACCATCTCACACCAAAGGAAGATGAAACCCTCTGTCAGAACCTTGTGGACGCACTTGATAAGGGCTTGATTTGCCCCTTGCTCTCTCCATACAGGGCAGCTGTCTTCTTTATAGCTAAGAAGGATGGGTCCCTTTGCCTGGTCACAGACTACTTCACCCTAAATTAGGTGACAGGTAAGAACAAGTACCCCCTGCTGCTGATTGACAACCTGTTTGATACACTTGTGGGTGCAAAGGTCTTTAGCAAGATCAATCTCACCGCAGGGTACAACCAGGCCCGCATTGCACCAGGGGATGATGCAAAAACTGCCTTCTGCACACACTACGGGTTGTTTGAGTCTCAAGTCATGAACTTCAGAATGACCAACGCTCCTTCCACCTTTGCCATATTGATGAACAAAGCATTTGAGAACTGATTGGAAAATGTGTTGTTGTGTACCTTGACAACATTATTGTCTTCAGTCAAGATCAAACCAAACACCTCCAACACCTCCGCGCTGTCCTCAACACCCTTTGGAAAAATCAGCTAAAAGCTAAACCCTCCAAATGTGAGTTCCTCAAGTCATAGTTACTATTCCTTAGGCACACCATCTATGCCCAAGGGATAAATCCTGACCCTTCCAAAATTAAGGCAATCACCAGCATATTGCCCCCCACTGATGTGGGCCAGGTGCGGACATCCCTAGGCATGGTTGCCTACGTACACAAGTTCATTCCCAATTGCAGGGAACTAATTGCACCTCTCACCAAGCTCCTCAATACCAAACAGCGCTTCCATTGGACCCCTGTCAGAGACCAAGCCTTTGAGACGTTGAAGCAAAGGCTCACAACAGCACCAGTACTGCAGTTCCCCAATTGAAACCAACACTACAAACTCAAGACTAATGCCTCTGAACAGGCCATAGGGGGCGTGCTAAGGGTAGAAACTGACAATGGTATCTTTCTCCCCGTGACATATGAGTCCAGGAAACTTACTGACTTAGAACAATGCTACTACATTCATGATAAAGAGTTGGTAGCAATCATGCACTGCGTTGAGAAGTGGCGCTGTTATCTGGAAGGGGCTACCTTCTCACCCTGCGTTCTGACAGACCACAAGTTGCTCCAGTACTTCAATACACAGTCCCACTTGATACTCTGCCAAGCAGGACAGGTGGAGTGCCTATCCCCTTACCAGTTGCACATCAAGTACAAGCCTGGAAAGGAACTTGTCACAGCTGATGCGCTTTTGCGACTCTAAGTGGCGTCCATCACTGTGGACAATGGCTTTGATCCAGATTGATCCATGCTATACCTCATCCCTGAGGCAACTCGCTACAAGGGCCTTAATTTGGTCATCATCTCCAAGTTGAAGGACAACAAGAGTCAGTTCACCACCAATGTGGGGAACATCTGTTGCCGGGCAGACACAGGTGAGAAGACGCCTTACATTCCCACCACACAGCAAGGGGACACAATATTGCACTACCACCAAACCCTGGGTCACATCAGAGGGCGCAACCTCACTGAGATCATGAAACAAAAGGTTGGTGGCCGCACATGCATCAAGACATATTGGACCTCCTTGAAACATGTGTGTTGTGCAAGAAGAACACATTCAAACCTGCACCCCCAAGTCTGTCCTGCCCATCAATGCCATGGAACCCTTTGAGCAGTGGGCCCTCAACATTGTGGGGCCACTCCCCAAAGACAGACTAGGGAAGAAGTACATTATCATGGCTATCAACTACTTCACTTGTTGGCCAGTGGCCTGGGCAACAAATAACCACACCACTACCATTACCTGCTTTATTGGCAAGGAAATTGTGGCCTGCTTTGGGCGACCCAAACATCTCATCACAGATGGCAGCCCCAAACTTGTTGGGCATGTCATGAAGGCATAGTGCGCTAAGAACACGCTTCAACATATATTTATGACCCCCTACCATCCTCAAGCCAATGGACGCGTAGAACGGCTAAATGGCTCACTGGTTCAATTGATTGCCAAGCTCTCACAAGAGCACCCTAACACTGCATGAACTGAACACCTGCCCACCGCCCTACTTATCCTACGGGCAAGAATCAACAGGGGCACAGGGTTTAGCCCCAGTACCCTGGCCTTTGGGACACCTGACAGTCTGACAGGGGTTGAACAGGGAAAGCTACAGTCCAAGGTTCCTGACAAGCCTCCCCTGGTAACAACCCCCCTCCCTAGACCAATGGCGTGCCAAATCCTGGGAAATTGAACACAAGCAGATTGCAGGAGGGACAAAGCACCTTAAATCTAGGTATGCCATTGGTGACCCCGTCTACACCCTCAATCCCAACTCTGTCAAGTTGGAACCCAACCACCTAGGGCCCTTCAAGATAGCTGCAGTCTATGACAACCACGCCTACCAACTTGAAGATGCACAATAAAACACCAAGAAGCTTCACCATGATTGCTTGCGCCCCTGCTGCGCCATCCCCACACATAAGTTGTTTGTGTGGACCTTTCCAGACCTTCCGCAGACTCCAGTCATGATGTCTGACAACAAGCAGGGGGCAAGGGGGTGTTGCAACCAAGTTTCCAGACTTGCCTGCTAATGTATCTTACAATACACAGGGGGCACTCAATGAGCCGCCCCTTGATGTATCTAATGTTATGGGTTAATCTGATGGCAATATCAAATGGCAGGTACTTCATCCTAATTAGGAGCACTGCCAAATTGACTTGCTGATTCCTGCATGAGTTATTCCTTGTCTCCAAACCTTACATGGAACTTCCCACTATACCACTCCTGTGTGGCCTTGTGGCTTTCCCCATATAGTATATTAATCACAATATTCTACAATAAACAATACTGTATTCTTATTATTCTGTCCTTTCTATTAGAATGTTGTCTTTCCCAATTCCAAATACTGAATCCTCATTGGTTCAGTTGCAATAACGCAAAGTACTCCAAATTTTGCCCTTTCAAAAGATAACAAAGAAGGCATAATAGTTGAAAAAGCAATTAGGGGAAAGCGTTGAAATTGACAATATGTATGATTATTAAAATTTAGCTTTTTCTGCTTATATACCATTTGGGGCATATTTGGCTGAAAACCCCTCAAGTTTCTAAATCAACCTATCATTCATGTCACATGGTCTATGTCATTTGATTTATCCAAACCAGATCTTTACCTAAAAGATCCCCAGCAATTCTCAGCCTATGAGAATTAACCTACAATGAGAAGGAGACACCTGACACCATTCATCTCAATTTATTAATTTGGCATGGAGCTTCCTCAGCTCCCTGCGCCAAAATCTGATGGAATCTACATATTCCAAATCCAGATCTTTACCTAAAAGATCTTCACACTTCTCAACCTATGAGAGGGTACCTAGATCATTCCAGAATCACCTGATTCCTTATAGTGGAATGTCTTGTTTCAGCTTGAAGCACTTCAAGCTTCTGGTACTAACAACCTGTGGAATTGTGTATTCCAGATCCAAGCTATTGGTGTTCCAACTGGGAATCAGCTGACCAATTCTAAATACCCAGGCATACTTTCCTGTAGTTAGACGTTTTCCAACTGTTAATTGAACCTATTGATTAATATATTCAACCTCCACGGTTAATTAATTGGTTTGAGACACCTAGTCTCCAAGATTAATCTGGATAATCTTCCCTAGTTTTGTCGGTTAGTACGGCCTAACTAACTAAATAAATTATAATCTTTTATTAAATGTAGATACCAAGTTTCCAGGAATCTTTATCTAAAGAATTCCAGTCAAACCTATCTACATAAAATTAAAAGCAAAAAAAGAACAACTTTATATATCTCAGAGTATTTATTCAGCTAAATACTAAAAGTGACTGTTGTACAGTCACAAGTCTCTGAGCTATGTATGCTGACATGGTGCTCTTTTTAGTTGCCCAGGACATAGCAGAGGGTGCCTGAAAGAACCCTTGCGCTGACAGGGTGTTGAAGGCGGAGAGCAGAATCACCGTGTTCTGGTACAGTACAAAGCCATCCAGTATTTTGGCACCTGGCGTGTATGGCATTCAATCTGGAAGGAGGACAGACATAATTCTATCAAGGATTTTGTTTGCCGCAGCAAGTACAGGTAATAGGCAGAATCTTGGGGAATAAGGTAGGATGGGAAAACCTACTTCTGCTAACAACGTTGTAACTGCTGTTTTAGCAGAGTTACCAGGGGAAAATATTTGGGAACTAGATAATAATTTTTATTGAAAGAAAATGATTGTATAGCTATTTTGAGTCAAGGATAAGAGGAACATGATAGTGTTAATCACACAGTGGGATGGTGAAGGGAGTGTCTTAATCCTGGTAATGAGTCAAGCACCAAAACAAGGTATCTAACGTAAGGGATCATCATTTGTTCATGTTGTTGGATTTGGATATTTGAGTTGACTTCCTAGTCTGGCTTTGAGTGACTGGATAATTGGATTGCAGGTTGCAAACCTGCTTACTTAGAACCTTGCTGGAAGGTCAAGCCTACTATTTTGGCACCAAGTACCTCTGAGAATGATCTGGAAGAATCAGACCAAATGATATAAAAAGCGCCTGATTCCCCTTCCCTTCATTTGTGGTCATTTTAGGTCCTTGAAATAAATAAATCAAAAGGCCAATCTTCAATTTAATGGTTCAGAGTCAAAAGCCCTTGGGCCCTGACACTAATTGAACCCCCAATGGATTTGAATTCATAACAAAATTACAATAAAAATCAAATAGTTAAAACTAAAAAATAAAAGAATAAAATTGAAGCTAAAAAGTTAAAAGTAAAAAACATAAAAGTAAGCAAGTTAGTTTATTCCTCACCCTTATTCCCCTTCTTCATTTTTGCCTCTTCAAGCAGAGCAGTTGTAATGAGCTTAAGCTGCTGCTTGAGCTCAGAGGCCTTATACTTGTTGTCATAAAATCATATATGGTGGTTTTTTATCATCCCCCAGATGATATCCTAAGTCTCCCAGCATTAAGAAAGTACAAAGAACCTGTAACTTCAATATAAACTTTGGCCTGGAATATTTTGTTGTCATCAAAAGTAGAAAGTCTGAAAGGGCCTAAGGCCTGAATGATTTGGGACAGTTGTTCCTACTTCTGGATATAGGTTCATAAGAGTTGTCTCTATATTTTAATATAGGAGTTAATACTGTTTGACATTAGTATCATCTTTTACTCTACTAATAAAGCCTTAGATAGGATCACATTAAGAAAATTGGACTTGGATCAATCATCAAGTCAATGCAGAATCATCAGTCTTTTATTCTAATGGACTGGCTTTAAGGCAGCCTGCCTGCCTGCATTTTATCTGGGTTAGCTCACAATGCTAGAAGAGTCTGAAGTAGCGTTAGGGCAACACAGCAGGAGGCTTATCCTTGTGGAGGTGGTTTTAACAGAAGCTCACTTTACATCTTCTACAGATTGGTATCCTTTCTGTCTACCTGGGCTACTTCCAGGGCTAGCTAGCCAGTGGGTAGCTACTAGTTCACAGAGATGATTGTTTCACTTAATCAGCGTATCTCTAATACAATAGGCTAAGAGCTTTTTTTATTAGAGTGTTTGGCCCAGCAGCCCAGTCCATGATGAACTCTTCTAGAAGTGCTTCATATGATAGCCCATTTGAAAGCTCTTGTTAAGGATATAATTAGATTTTATAACAGTAATTTGTATGAGAAGTATATTTGAGGTGGCTGTTGAGGTGGACTAATTGATTGGACAATATCTGTATGGTTTGCTAATTAATTAGGAGTTTGGGGTTTTTAATTCTGGGATATAATTTGATCATTAATTCTACAAACCTGCGGCCTGCATTGATTTATTTAAACCATTTCTAAGGCAATTAACTGCTGCCTTGTATGATTTTGTTGAATCCATTAATTAGTCGGTATCCAGAAATACTGACACTTGTGCTTAGTGGTGTCATGTATGACCTTGGTAAACAAGGACAACTTGTCAGGAGGCTTGGTAGGAGGCGCGGTTGGCCAGACCCCACAGCTTAGAGATGATCTTCTCCTGCTTGTTATGAAGGATGCAAAATAACTTAATGAACTTTGGGTGAAGCCCAAAGTTTGACTTGAGGTGTCTATGATAAGCTTCAATAGCTGAAGTGGTCTTCAGCTCTTCATCAAAGGCAGCCCTGTACACGCTCCAGCTGGCCTTGGATCTGGTCTTGCCTTGCCTCTGAGTGACAACCTTCCCAATCTACTAGGGCTCAAAGTACTTCAGGGAAGGCCTTAACTCTGTATGTTTTACCATTTAGGGATCCTTTGATAGAATCTTAAACCCCTGGGCAGTGTGCTCTGGCTTTAAAAAGCCAAGGCACTAAATTGTGTCAGCACAAATTTTCTGGTGTCTGGGGTAACCCTTCAGATAAGAATACCTAGCTCAGGATTGGTCTGTACATTGCAAGTAGCTGTGTGACAGTAACAAAAGTGGCACCCCTGCACTTTCCTGCCCAACAGCTGCTCATATGCATTGAAATGAGCAGACTCAAAGTCTATAATGCAGTTGTGAGGCACCAGAGCTCTCATCTTTACCTTTTCCTCCAAGTCAAGGGTGACATGGTCTTTTTTAGCTTCAGGAGGGTTGGGGCAGGTGTGGTGGGTCTTCTTGACATTTTCATCATTGGGGGAAGGGGTTAAAGCTCTCAACACAGGATGGAAAAGGCCTGTATGTAAACGGCCTCAGTGGTCCCAGGAAGAAGGAAGAAAACAAGCGGAAACACCAGAATGACAATCTGGGCATGAACTATCTAGAGCTGGTAGTTCATTTGGGAACAGGTGACAAAGGTACTGTCAACTAGCCATCTTGACGCCCTTTTCAATTTCATCAAGTTCTGCTGAGTTTTGTAGCAGATGATACAATCCTTGAATCCCGGCCTGTCATTGTGGGGGAGGAAGCACTCCCCATTTGGGAGCTGCTTGAGCTTGTGAGTGGGTGTAAGCTCAGAGAGGATTTCAGAGGCCTTGATAAGAGGGAGAGTGGATGCAATTATTTTATTGCTTGTGAATTTTACCAGCTTCTCTTGAGTTGGCGCCAACCTGATATTTTTTGTGAATGCCGCTATTCACATTGTTTCACTTTTGCCTTTGCCGGGTTATTTTGAGGACAAAGCATTTGCTTTTTTGTTTGCCCCTCAAAATGAATCTGTTTCCAAGCTGGTGAATTTAATTGTTTGGTTTCCTGATTCTGCGCAACTCACTTGCCCCACTCATGCTTGTTGTGAGTGATCCTACCGTCCTAGCAGTGCTTTGTGGTATTGTTAAACACTATATATTCCCAATCTTTACCCCAATAAATTTTAAGTTTTATTCACATTTCTGTCTTTGTGGTTCCAAGTACTTTGGCGCCTCTCTCTAGCCACAACTAGAAGAGATTTATCATTTGGGGCCACAAGATAATTATATAATTTCCCTGATAACTAACCAAGACTTAGTACAAATCCAATCCTAAGGTTAGGATTTCCTGTTGTGTGTCTGTGCTGCGCCTAAGAACACAACAGTGTAGTCCTCAGGCGCCTCCTGATAGCCAGAAGAAGGGAGGGA
>QTSX02001583.1:0-197300 GCA_014839935.2 Entomophthora muscae | reverse complement strand
TAATAATGTTTGTTGATAAAAATCATATACAACTTGAGAGCGTTAAATTTTACTGTTTTAATTAACTTTATACATGTATATGCCAGTATTGACATGAACATATATCCATTATACTTTGGTATTAAGTGTTTTGGATAGTCACTACAGATTATAATAAAATGATTTGATTTACAATACAAAAATTAAACCTCAGTGTTAATAGTGCCGCTTTGTTTGATTGCAGGCTTGGCATCTTCTAAATATAAAATGAGCATCTATAAATTTAAACATAATAAATAGAAGATAGATCTGTGAAAAAAAAGGCAGAATAATAATATTCAGAATACTAAGCCTTTTAATCAATTGACTGATTATCAAGGCACGCGGGATGAACAAACCAGTGTGGGCATAGAACTTGGACACAGTCTCAGCTGGAAGGGTATGGACCCTAACCTGCAACAAATCAAATAATCCCTCTAACAAGAGGGAGTCCCATACTGAACAATTTTCTTGAGCCATTCAAAGACCTCTTTAATTGGGTTTAGAAATGGGGAATATGTGGGGAGAAATAACAGGCACATATTTGATGTGGCCAATCATTGGGGGCTAACTGCCATGTCTGTCTTGGTTGTTGGGAATTCCTCAAGAACATCTGTCACTTTGTGGATCCCAACATTATTCAGTACAATAGTATTGGTGAACTCTGGGCTTGTGCGCCTAAGATGCTCTTGGACCATTCAAGAAATGATAAGAAGGTCCTGCTGTTGTGGGATCTCAAGATCATTTGGTACATTTCAATCTTTGTTGGACCAAGGAGAGTAACCATTGAATAGGCTGTGGGGCAGATTGATGCACGCCAAGATACTATGTCTTTTGCACCTTTGGGGACATAGCCGTACAAGTTGCACATGGATGAGGCAAGCACTGATTTGTCAATGTAATATAACTTGTTTGTCCCTTTGTTTTTGAGAGCAGTGTAGGCCTCTGCATATTTTATCTGGGTCACAATATTGACAGGGCTGTTTTGGTTGTAGGATAAACTCTGAGTTTCTTTTATGAAAAAAGCAGACCCTTGACCCCACAATGATAAAAGAAAATTGAAGACTCAATCCCAAAAGTGGACTTGACGTTGTCTGTATACTTTATAGTTCAAGATGGCAATTTCAGGTTATCCACTGGCAGATTGCCCATTTGTGCTCCTTGGTGAGCATGGTGGAAATGCGCAAGGATTTCTCTGCAGCAAGGACTCAGCCAGTATTGATGAACTTGTTGAAGGTCTTCAAGGCGTACTGGATCCACCTCCAACAAGAGCCGCGGCCGCCTTGTAATCACCAGATTCCCACATTAGCTTGAGCAGGATGATGTGTTTGATATCTGGGATGCGTTTCTGGGCGGGCTTGGTGGGAGTAGTTGAATTATTATCCCGCACAGCAACTGACACACAAGGCATAAACACCTTTTTGTAGAAGGCAGCAGCTTTCTTTAACACCAGCTGTCTATATGTAGTTCTATAAAACTTGAGCTCTTTGACGTCTTCCTGGTCACTGTCACTTATATATGGTTCAGAGCTAGTGCCAAGCACAGGTTTAACCTTCTCCATCATGGCTGTTGAGACTGCTTCCTGGTGGTAAACGGGGTCAAATACAAAAGAAGTAAGCTCAATTTCCTTGTTTATAACTTTTTTAGATGTGCCAACCTTAGTAGGAATTCTGGTTAGCCTTAAACCCTATGATTTATGCTGTATGCCCTTTCACCCTGTGCAACTTGAACTGGTTGTGTCAGTGCAACCTCACTATTGTTTTCCCCTCTCCTGTCTCCTTCTTGAGTAGGCATGTGTGTTGCACTGACTCTGTTCTTTGACCTGCGGGGGCAACCGCAACCACAGCGCACAGCAGCTGCATTACTACTCTGTTGTTGTGTTCCTTCCATTTTAAAGTTTAATTAAATACTAAATAAAATTCAATTAAGTTATGTCCTGGTTTTGAATTTTACTTTTTATCTTAATATGGTTATTTAATTAGAATATACACCACCCATCTACCGGTTTATAGATTTTTATTCCTAATTAGTTGGTTTTGGGTTTACATCCCCTATTTAGGAATCGCTGGAATAGTTTCCACGCATTTCCCCATATTTTAAGCCGTATTTAAACATCCAGCACAAGGCTTTTATAATCTATGTTTCAAACCACGTGCCTTATTTTAGATGGCTAGGTATCATAAAAAGTATACACAGCTTTTTGCTTAAAACAGGGTAGTTTGTTTTTGGATCGAGTTGTTTTTTAACCCCTCCTGCTTGGATTTCAACCGGCACCACCAGTTGCACTTTGTCACCAATCCATTTAGTAAACTTGGGCGCATAAAAGGATAATACAAGCCATTTAGTTTGCACTTTTAGGGATCGACTTCTTGCTGCGATCAAATGCTTAAGTGGGTCTAGATTTTTATTGTAATGTTAAGCTACCTTTCACATTAGTTCCTGAAAATCCCTGTAAATGAGTATATATTTTAGATTGGTGCTTGGAATTTCCTAACTGGCTGGGTTCATTATTTTTACTGATGGATTATTTTTATTCATCTTCACGGCGTAGAACAACCGTCAAAAAAATGTGGAACTGATCCTTGAGAACGGCAAAACATTTGTATCCATCCGTGCTCCCGCTGCTGATAATTTAAATCAAAGCTAAAATGCTACTTTGCACGATGAAATCACAAGGCGCAGATTTTCTTTTTGACTGGTTTGATTCTTTTCGTATAAGGTTTCGGATTAGTACGGAATAGATTAGAGAAAGCGGCTAAACTTGGCAGGATATTTAAAGTGAAACCCCGATTTCACAAACGCCCTCGATTTAAATACCATTGCTTTAATTAGTAACAATCCGCAAGGATAAGTTATTCTAACACTCTCTTTTCTAAAGAGCTATGTACATGATTGGGCTTAAATTTCAATAAGTTTCCTCTGTAAACAATATGCGTGAGTAAATCGATGTAAGCATTTGGTGGTTCCTCTAGGGCTGCTTCGACCAGCTCTGATCCACCTCAATCAAAAATATTTAAGACTACGTAAATATTAGGGGGCCACAGCTTTGACTGTGGCAGCATGAGCTGGGCAAAAGTATGCCTAGTCACCCCTTCATTCAGCGCAATGGTATGGATTTTTATAAACCCAATAAAAAGTTGAAATCATCCTCGAGCTCCAGATTAAACTTTCTTTGGTAGCAGTTGGTTAAGATTGATTTTAAAAAAGGATCCTTTATTGAGTAGTGGAGTTGCCTTTGGAACTTTAATAGTAACCGCGTCCCCGTTGGTTGTAGCGACCCAGGTTTCTTCCTGAACCCCAATGATGGGTGAGGTATCTTACCGAGGGAGGCAAGGCTCTTAAATCAAACGTCTTCATTGTCAAATTTCCCCGAATAGGGAAGTTCCAGTTCGACGTACAAATAGAATTACCGCTGATGGATTCCACAATGGCCACATGGCCTGTTTCTCCTATCTCCCCTTGCTGGGGCTGGAGGGCCATAATGCTGGCGACTAAGGGGGTTGACCCGACTTGCCACCCTTTTTCCGAGGCCTTTTGGGGCCAAAATCTAGCATCATAGAAGCCATTTAAGAAGTCGACATGGTGGCCGGTGAGTTGGTAGTATCGCCCGTCGGCCCATTCTGTACACTGCCCTTTATAGGAAGGATAAAGATCGTTTATCTTAGACTCTGATCCTCTTCCGGAATTGCTTTGAAGAAGCTGACAATTTCCATCGGATTGTTGGTTATTGGTGGCTGTATCTGTTTGACGGTCGGGATGATTACTATCGGGGAGGTATCCTGTGTTTCTAGTTGTTTCGTTGGGTGAAGTAAGGTTTGGGTTTTGAGGTCTTGTGGAAGGTTGGTTGAGAAACGGATTATCATTCTGATTGTAACCACCAGAGTTTTCTGTCGACGGAGCTTGGGGTTGAAGTCCAGAGGAGTCTTCTGATCCGGTTGGGTTGTATCTTTGATTAGAACCACCAGTGTTCTGAGGCCTTGTGGAAGGTGTGTTGATAAATGGATTGTATCTTTGATTATAACCACCGGGGTTTTCTGTCGACGGACCTTGACGTTGAATTCCAGAGGAGTCTCTTGAGCCAGGAGCTGGGCGGTTAGGCTGCCAGTTGATTTCCTGTGGTGCAGTATTTCTCACAGCGTCAGCCACACCATCGATGCCGAGAGTGGAGTCCAGATCTTGCAGGCTGTTGAGTTCATAAAGGTTGGCCCGTTCAAGGCTACCTGCCACATTAGATGCCAGAACAAGAATGGAGTAAAATTTCATACCCCACTAGCAGTATTTGGCGAGTTTAAATACCCTTTAACTTTTAAAAATTTATTAAAATTCAGTGTATAGCTGTTAATATTTTTAATCAAGAAATCTCTTGAACCCAAGCCTTGCATGCGTTAATAAATTGATATGCAGTTTTTCCGGGGCACCTGGTATTTCATTTTTGGATCGCAAATGTAAATAAAAGTGAATGTAACGCGGGATTGGCGTTGGCTTCTGTAGGGCCAAACACTCGGTATCAACTTTAGGAACCGGGAAATAGTTGCATGTTTTTAAAAGCCAAACTCCCAGATGGAATCCAATCTTCTAAGTTGACTACGTCCTGAGACTTAAATTTAGACTGTTGGTGACAAGAGGTTTGGCGAGATTTGTATGCTTCAAGATGTCTCCTTTTTTAAATCAAAAGCGTAAAAATTTCAATTTAGTTACTAGATAATGCATTTTAAACATATTGTGTTAATTAAGAGATGCTCCTTAACATTTTACACAATCGTATTTTTTATTTGTATCAAGTAAATATTATTGCTTGTCCCTATACCTGAACTCTTTAGTTATCGCTTTTTATCGAGGTTACTTGAAATTAAATAAGCACAAGGGCTCATTGGTCATCAATCCTTTTTCAATAATAATTTCGTTTATCCTTCTTGTGAATTCAAAGATAACTTCTAATATATTATATTGTAATTTCTAACTGATAACCTTACGATAATATGGTGTGATGCAAGTGGCTTTTAGACATGACAAAACCTGGTGACCTATTCATGTGAACTAAAAACATGTTATTGCGATAAAGGTTAGGGAAACAGTTTCATCTTTGCATTTAGAAGGTATGTGCTTAAAAAAATTTATCTAAAATCTTTTTTAGCGCCGATGCAGTGATTGCCAAAGAATCAGTCATGCAAGGTAAAATGGTATGCCGAAGCAAGTTAGTCCATACATCGTCATCAATCCGAGTCCTGTAATGCCGTGCTCCGACGGCATTCTTTCAGTCATTGATTTAAATAGATAAATATATAGTAAATAGATACTGATTGGCTTTAGATAGCTATCTGAATCTCGGCATTGAATGCATCGGCAAGGTTTAAGTTTCAAATTAGCCGGAAATGAATAATTGGTTTGCATAGCGTTAAACTTAGGGATAGTGGATAAATCCAACCGCCTTTAAAGCCGAGGCTCTTCGCCCGGGCAGGGTTTCTGAAAGCGGATGCATCCTTATCCCAAAACTGAACGCTTTTGCCGCATAACAAAAAGTGAGCTCCCACACCAAAGAAGTAATCAAGTGAGGGTTCAAGTATGATAATATCATCCGTCAGTAGTACTGTTAAATTAGAACCTGTTTATTAACGTGGGCTTGTCAAATTCAGCCACATTATCTGCAGTCCAACATTTTGGAGCGTTAACTTTGAAAAATAAAGTTATTTAAATCAATCAATCGTTCAAATTTTATTCTCAGTTTTTCAAAATTTGCAAAATCCTGAATCCCAAACATTTAACTCGTGTCTCACAACGCTCATCAAACAAATGTGGAATACATCAGAAATGCGGGATCCTAATGTAGGATTAAATATTTTTTATCATCTTTTGATTTTACCTATACTGTAAATTCAGAACCTAAACGTAAAAATGTGGGATTGTCAAATCCTTGGTCCAAATTTTGAACCACTTTTGCGGGCCACTCAGCTGAGTGAAAATTAAAATATTTAATAAAATCAACCATTTAATTTGATTTTTTTTTGGTTTATTTAAATTGGCAAATTTCGGATCTCTTTAGCAGATAACTCAACTAACAAAAGACAAAACACAACAAACAAATACGGGATACATAAATCAGAAATACAGGAATATAATGTATAATTTAAAATTCATGTATGTCTAACAAATCATAGACAACATATAAAAAGTAACAAATCTGAAATTGCAGGATTGCAAATTTAAGAACCAAATTTCAAATCAAAAATGAGGTTAATTTGAAATACATATAACTTATGGACATCTCAAACAGGAAGCCAAAGGATCTAGAGTGGATTTGTGCTGGTTCTTTTAGGAAGCATAGGCATTCTCAAAAATCACCCTATTCCAGTTTAGGACAGCTAAAATTTAGATCCTACTATTCACAAAATTAACATACTTAACAATAAAATTGATTAAAATATACACTCCTCTTTTTGAGTTTAATTTTATAATAAAATTTTTATTAGGTCTTCTTCCAACACCAACCAAGTCAATGAGCTGTTCCTGTCATGGTAGATTCCATAATGCCGGGTATTGTCTGTCCAAGTAAGAAGGCTCAGAAGGCCGGAAAACTTGTATCAAAATTGACTGAGTTAACAGATTTAAACCAAATGGTTGATTGAAAATGAGTCACGGCTGCTCTAGTCTGCCAGCTGAAACCAGATCCCCTTTCAAACTGACATTGATAAATTGACGTAATATGAGGGTCACCAGATATGAGCTTGTTAATCAGTATAGTCGTCAGAGACTAGTCACGCAAGGGTTCTTTGCAACTTGGACCAGATACTTACTTAGCGACATAGAAGGAATAGGAGGTCAGGACTCAGGTGGTATTGCTAAGTCAATTTTTCTGATATATATTGAATAGTTTTCCTTGTTTCAACTCTAACAGTTGAGTCCTTCTAAATTTACTCAATAAAAATCAATTATCCCAAGTTCTAAATTTTAAATTTTAAAATGCATCCTGTGATCGGGCTGTTACAGTATATCCTGTACAATCTGATTCTGAACCAAATCATTTCAGGAAGATGGGGTCCAGCATTGGGAATTTCGTCATTGGCAGCCCCAAATGTCAATTTCATGCTAGTCAATTTTGTAGCTCCTTCCCCCATTCTTGAAACTGAAAATTGTGTCCCTTCTCAATGCCCAGAATTCTACGCTGAAGATGCATTGATGCTTTCCCAGGTCATTTATCTTGGTTTACTCTGGCTAGGACTACTGGTTCTACTTAATCCTGGAGTTTCAATTGGAAATTTCACAAAAAAATATCTGAAGCCTCGTTGGTGGTTAATAATCAATTCTATGTGGATTTGGTTTGTAATTCCCCATCATTTAGAAACGGCTTCATATTATCCAGAAATTTCTGTCACAGTTCCCTGGCCTTGAAAAAATCATGCAGGGCTACACTGGGTCTTCTAATAGTGAAGCCTCTGTCTATGGTCATTCCCAACCCTCAGGCCCCTCCCCAAGCACTACCCAGGAGTGTGTTCTTTCTCCTGCATCCTCAAGCATGGCCCTGTTTGCCCATCATGCACAGGCAGCTGCCAACCCCAAATCCCGTATCAACAATGGCATCCTGAACCAGCCATTTGAGCCATGGGGTCACCCAGAGAGCCCTAAATTCCAAAACAGCCAATCAGATGGCATTGACCAGTTGCCAAGATGGACACATCTCTTCCCCAGCTAATCAGCCTACAAGATGAAGAAGAAAATTGATCACTCCGGAGATTGTTCTCAAAATGGTTGAAAAGCGACGGATTCTTATGTCCCCTGGGGGAAATTGCGGCTGCAATGGGTTTTGCAGTCCACTGTGGCTGCAACCCTGCGAGCCCATGTCAACTGTGGCCCCCCTCCCAAGAGGACCCTGACTGGTGCCCATACTTCAACTGAAGGTGAAAAAGCCCACCCTCTCATGATGGCTGTCATGGAACGTGACCCGCGGATGCCCATGGGCCAGATTTGTCTCCAACTGGGACTCCATGGAATTTTCACCAATAAAAGAACAGTCAATTTGTGGATGCACAGAGTTGTGGTTGCTGGTAGAATCTTGTCCAATCAAGTTCTCAGTGGTCCCAGTTTAGTGGATACTGACCTCTACAATTCAACCATTATTAATTTTATTAAAGGGAGGGCAATGAGGACGTGCAATGACGTCATCTTCTTGTCGCATGTCAAGATTTCTACAAGCATCCAAGATTATGGAGAAAAGTGTATCCAATCTGATGTCTACAAGCGCAGCCCAATCTTGTATCAACTTGTCAGTTTTTTTGGCAGTTTCCCCATTGGGCTTTGATTATTACTCAGCAATATCAAACACCGCAGATGGGTATGCCTACCAGACAGAGCTCAAAGACATGCTGGAGGAGTGGGCCACACAAAACACCATGTACACAGTTGTACTGAGTTCAGAGATGGAGCAGCAGGAATGGGCAACCCAAGAAATCAGGACTGCAGGGCATACCTGCTGGTCCTATTTCATCAACCACGCTGACATGCATCTTGCAGATGTATGTCTTTACAATTTTGGTTTGGCTATCAGGCGCCTAAAGCCTGCCACATACAATGAACTGTGCACCCAAAATGAGAAGGGTTATAAGCTTATCCCGTCCATATTTGTCCAGGATTTATCTGATCTCATCATATTCTATGCAAGTGATAGTGATAAGTCCAGAATGGACTCCTGCCTCCCCCCACGCCCATTCATTTGGTTTGTCAAGCCAGTATATGTGACAGAAGAAGAATTTGAGCAATTGAAGCAATCAGCTCTTGCTGCCCCTTCCCAGTCAACAAACCCTGCCTCTTCAATCCCCCATCAAGACCAAGCCACCTGCCTTCTAATCCTGACTCCCAAACCACCACCCATTCCCTCCCCATTACCTCTGATGCCTTCCCTTTCACAGGCGCAGATGATGACAATGTACATGCCTCCCATTCCCTCCCCTACTTGTCCTTTGATGAGTAAAATAAAAATTTTCTTTGTGACAACTTATTAAAATTAATATTATGTCTTTTTCTTTATAATTAATAACATATTCTTCTTACATTATTGACATTCTCATAATCAATAAAATGTTGTATATTTTATGAATAACATAAAATTATTTGCATAAATATTTTAATTATCACTAATCAATTAAGAACCAAAAATGTAAATTTGTCTTTAGATAATATTGCAATTAGACATCAACTCTTGATATTTTGATATTATGTGCATAACTCAATGCATTTTGATTAATAAAATTCATTGTAAACAAGGCCTTTTTCTTTGTAATTTATATAAATGGACTGTGTTTATATTAGAGAGCCATTGACGCTTAGTACAAATATTGATCCATAGTGCATTTTAAAGCCTGTATATTTACCTATTGTTAATAATTATGTAAACTTTTTAGTTGGGTTTTTGAGGTAATAATAATGTAATGGGTTAATAAATTAATGTTTATTACCATTAATTGGCTGAATCTCTTTGCTGTGGCAATTGTACATTTTCTGATATTTACATACTGGTATCCAATTGGTTGATTTTGCATCCAATTGCACAGGCAATAGGAAACATGGTTGCCACCCCAAGACCAGATGCTGTTGGGGTGGCAACCATGTTTTCTATTGCCTGTGCAATTGGATGTGAAACCAACCAATTGGATACTAGTGCGTAAATATCAGAAAATGCACAATCACCATAGCAAAAAAAATCAGCCAATTAATGGTAATAAACATTAATTTATTAACCCATTACATTATTATTACCTCAAAAAATCAACTAAAAAGTTTACAGAATTATTAAAAATAGGTAAATACACAGACTTTAAAATGCACTATGGATCAATATTTGTACTAAGCGTTAATGGCTCTCTAATATAAACACAGTCCATTTATATAAATTATAATGAAAAGGGCCTTGTTTACAATGAATTTTATTAATCAAAATGCATTGAGTTATGCACATAATATCAAAATATCAAGAGTTGATGTCTGATGGCAATATTCTAATGCAAAATTTATATTTATGGTCTTTAATTAATTATTGATAATTAAAATATTCATGCATTGAAGGTAGTACTATAAAAACCAGTTTTTTGATGTAATTCAAACATGTCAAATATCTACAGCCTTATCACCAAATTAGAGTAAGCCCTCCAAAAGGTTGTTGAGCTCAAACATACCATCAGAGAAATTGTAGTAAATCAGCTGGGAAATGAGGGAAGGCTTAGGTCCAGAAAAAAAAACTGCAAAAAATATCCTGAGAACAATAGTCAACAAAGAACACAAGGAAATAGTTTTAAATCTACAAAAGGAAATACTCAAGCATTTAAATTTCAAAAATGAAAGTTACAACTCATTATAATTTACAAAAAACAACAGAAAGAATACTCAAAATTTCAAATGGATTGAAGGAACTGAAATCTCAAAGGAAATAAACACAAATAAAGAGGGAAATAATTAAATGAAAACCATTGAAAACAAAACACAGTCATGAAGCAGGATTTCTCATGAAACAAAGAAAATTCAACTAATGAAAATCAAGAGGAAACACAATTAACATAGAAAATAAGAAAAATCAAGCCCAGAAAAACAAGTGAAGAGCAGCCAACTCTAATGAAGTTTGCTGAAGGGGCGCCTGTGGCTGAGGGGGCCGCAGGGGAAACAATCATTAAGTTCTTTTATGTTTAATTTGTATTTAGTTTAGTTATAACTAGGGATGGGGACAAGGTTGCAGAAGTGGCGGATTTTATGCCAAGTTGTTTCTACAGGGGTTACCAATCAATGGTAGCCCCTGTAAAACAAATAAATAAAAATCAAATAAATAAAATAGTACAAAATAACCTCAATCAATATGCAAAAAAAGATGCAATGAATAGGGAATTCAAAGCGCCAGAAGGAAGTTCAACTTGTGTCAGAGAAGCCTATGAAGTAGGCACAAGTATCAACTTCAAAGGAATGATGGATATTCAAATAAATGTCAACATGAATTTTGATGAATATATATTTGAATGCCTTGAACAATTTCAATTTTCAACTATGAAGGCATATGAAATAAACCTGAAAAAAAGTCAATTTTAAGTTCCACAAGAAAACATCAAAGCCAAAATATTCAATAACTTAATAAAATCAATATTAAATCAAATAGGCAATGCATTTTTAGTCAATAAGATAAAACCTATATTCATATCTTTTGTAGAGGCGTGGGTTGAGGATGCCTTCAAAATGCCCAACTCTTCTTTAATCAAATTTTCAAATACATCCTATACAAATAAATTAGTTATTATCTATAAGAAATTCTGCTTATTTGCAGAAATCTATACCTCACAGCAACTGAATCTTGCTGTTTACCTTGGGGTAGTACTACACTGCATTATGAAGGCCAACATGAAGAAGCTGGAGGATGTCCCCCTTCAAATGGACGTCTACCGGCTGGCATTGGATAAAATGAAGGCACCGCGGGGCTACCAAAACGTAGAGCAGTCCTATATGACTGTTTTACGTTAGCTTTGTTGTACAGTTACAAAATACCTCCCAAGAACCAACTCCTCATCAATTTGCTTTCACAACGGTAGGACACGCCATCTTAAAAACAGCATCTCAAAATACGCCATCTCGAATTTAATTTGAGATGGCATTTTTTACGTTAGTGATTTTGAATCACAAAAAATAAAGTAAACAATAAGATAGTTAAAATTTACATATACCTTTATAATGTGGCATCTCAAATTTACGCCATCTCAATTCCGTCACTTCGAGTCAGATTAATTAAATCTTATTTTGCTAACTTTATTTAAATATGAAATCACTTAGTGTGGGACATGTTTACACCATCTCAACTTTACGCCATTTTGAATTTGCTATTTATATTTAACTAAAATAAGCTTATGCCCAAACTAAAATAAAGCCTGTGGTATAGTGCCAGAAGATGTTCCTATAGTATTAATCTAAGACACTTATAGTAAGAACAACCTAAATAGACGCCACTATGATAGTCCTTCTAGTGATTGTCATTGCTGGGTAAAAAAACCAGTTTTGTTATATGTAATTTATAACTTTATTATACATGGATATGTTGATAAGGGTTTTCTTAATAAAATATTTTAATAGTGATTTTAATATGGAAGGGAGTGATTACGCCATTTCAATTTACGTCACTTCAAATTCCACCAAGTTTCATATCACCCAATTGATTCAAGATGCACAATGGATAGAGGAAAATAAGGGGAAATTACATATGACGCCAGGCTACGCTATATCAATTCTCCCACCGCAATTCATGCTTTCCACTTTTTAAAAGTACTAGTTCACGTCAAAAACCATATTAGTAAAAAATGTAAGAAAACATATAAAACTTTGCAAATATATATTTTTGGCCTCCTCTAAACAACTGGGTACTTTTTAACCCCAGCTTTATAGGATAGTTTTTGAGAAATTCAAGTTTTACTCTTTGGCCTGGTTGAGGTAGCTCTACTGTAGATTTGTTGATTTAATATAAAAAATGGTCAAAAACACTATGTTTTTGAGCTACAGCACCTCAATTACGTCACTTTGAAAACGCCATTTCAACTGCAAGTTTTCAATCAAAACTCAAAGTTTTGCATACTTGTGTTACTAATAAATAAACATTTTTAAAAAATAAAAAACATTGAAATTTTGATAGTATATATTTTTAGATCTCTTCTACAATTCTATGTAAAAATAATTACTACTTTAATAGTAAAAACATTCTCATTTTTACCTTTAAAAATAACCCCCAAATTGCTCATATTTTGATACTAATTCACTTTTAGATGCCTCCCAAGTCAATTACCAAAGCTGAGCTCAAGGCCTCCAAGGCCTCCAAAGGCAAGACCACTCCTCCCAAGGCCAAGAAGGCCAAAACTACCCCTAAAAAGCAGCCTGCTAAGGGTAAAAATCCTCCCAAGACACCTACACCCTCACCAGAGCCTGAGGAAACAAGCCCAACCCCTCCCCATTCTCCTTTTGTTTACTCCCTGTCAGACCCTCAAGAGAAGTTGTTCAACTTCAATTGCCATTCTGACCCCACTTCAGAGCCTGAGGATGAAGATGAGCAGGAGCCTGAGCCTGGTGCTCCTGCAGATAAGCCAATTGAGCTCTGGGATCTTAACTCAATCCATAATGTATGCAACCAAAATGGCACCTTTGCTGTACCAACAACATACCCTGTCAGCTATCCAATTATGACAAAGAAAGAGGGTGCTGGCTTTGTCCACAAGGGCTACAGCTTCAGCTGCAACAACAAGAAGAAGCCCATCCGTCAACATCACTTCAAATGTGATAATGTTGGCTGTCCAGCTAGACTTACCATCTATGGGTTCACTTGCTTTAAAGCCCTGACTATTGGGCATGACTGTGCCAAGCCTTTCAATCCTCTATATCAACTGATCCGCTGGTTTCTTTTCCAGGTGATCCCAACCACAAAAGACCAAACTGCAACTGAGGTTGTAAACAATGCGCTCATTAATCTAAATGATACCCAACTGGCAACTGTTGGTGGCGCCTCAAAACTACAGAGATATCTCACTGACCAGAGATATGCTCTGAGCACTGAAGGCGTCAGTGCTACATCAATTGACCAGTTGATTCTAACTGAGGAGCAAAAGCTTTCACAGCATGAAGAGAGATTCCTCCTTCACAATGATGGGCAACATGCCCCAGAGCAGATCATCTGATTTGCAACAAGCCAGGATCTTTGCAACCTTTTAAAATGCAAGACCTGGCTTGCAGATGGAACATTCTCCACCTTCCCAAAGCTCTTAAGCCAGGTTTGGAATATCCATGAGCAGGTTGGCAATATAGTTCTTCCCTTGGTCTTCTTTTTCCTCCCAAATAAGAAGCAGGAAAATTATGTCTGGGCTCTAACAATATTAAAGGCCAAGTTGGATGAGATCCTCCCAACTATTGAAGAGGAGCCAAAGGAGACTAGAGGGCGCAAAAAAAAGGCCCAGTCAGAGGAAGCCACCTCAATCAAGAAAAAGCCCAAAATCCTTCCCTACTATGAATATCTGGTAGTAGATTTTGAGCAGGCTCAGGCCAATGCTTTTATTAGAGTCTTCAAGAGCTCCCCTCAAGGATGCTACTTTCACTTCTGGCAGGCACTCTGCCGCTGCCTCCAAAAGTGCTCTGCACTTCATGAGCTGGTCTAAACTGAAGGCAAAAAGGAAGCAAAGGACGTGTTCAACTGCTTTGCTGCCCTTGCCCTTGTGCAAAAGGAGGAGACAAATGCCTTCTACGACACCCTCCTCTGCCATCCTTACATTATTGCCAACCAGGCAGCCTTTGCGCCCTTTATTGAGTATTTTGAAACTCAATGGGTTGGTATTTTTTAGGGAGCAGACCACATTAGAAAAGGCGGTGACTCAATCACATAGAACTGCTTTAAGCAGATAAAGGATGGCCTAATCAAGATCACCTCTTCTCTTGAAGGGTGGCATAGTCAATTTGCCACAAGGGTCTGGGTTCAGAAGCCCAAGTTCAACAAAATCATGGTACATCTCAAAACCCAGCAGGCCATCTCTGCCCGCCTCTTTAAAACAGGCATGAAGACCAAGGGTGATCCCCCCAAGCAGACCAAAGTGGTGAAAAAGTATACAGAGATTAGCAAGGTGGTCCTTGCCTACTATCCCAAGGATAGCAAGCTTGAGCATCTCCAAGCTATCTCAGTTGCTCATTCTACTAATATTTGAACCCTTTCCTAATAAAGTCTTCTTTATCTTCTCTCTTCTTTTCTTTAATTTTATTATTATTTGACTTTTTTAGTATTTGGTACAATTGTATGATTATTTTAAAGTATAGTTTGTAGTTAAAATAGATAAAATAGTTGTTTTTGGGATTATTTTAACTTTTGGGCTTTACGCAACTATGTTGCTACTAATCAACCCCATTTTTTATTGCAGATTTGGATTCCTGAGATTTTTTTAAGCCTAGAAATGTTTTTTGGATTTTTATTTTTATGAATTTTTTGGGTAATTTTTGGAGTTCAAAAAATCTAAAATTTTAAAACGTTTTTTTCTTAGTCAAAATGCCATAAATCAAAATGGCGTTTTTACTAGTAAATTGAGATAGCAGAAATTTGAGATGGTGTATTTCAAGATGGCGTTTTTTGAGATGCTGTTTTTGAAATGGCGTGTCCTACCTTCACAACTGCCTTTTATAAGACTCTCAGCCACCACCGGGGTGCTGAGCGCCACCCCTCTAGCAATTGGCGCCAGAGTTGTCCATCACGTACAGAAGAGTATGTGGTCCCAATTGGACGCATTAGCAGAAAATATAATTTTGGGGTATAATACCCCAGAATAATTGCATCCCCCTTTGCAATTTGCATCCCCTAATAAATCATCTTCCCTTGCAACTTAAACTTTTATATATTTTTTATTTTTTTAACTAGAATATTAAAATAAAACTATTAAAATTTTACTATGTAAATTTTACTATGTAAATTTTAATATTTAAATTTTAATATTTAAATTTTAATATTTAAATTTTAATATTTAAATTTAAATATTAAAATTTAAATATTTAAGTTTTAATATTTAAATTATAATATTTAAATTATAATAGTTAAATTATTATAGTAATATATCTAAATATATTATAAGACAGCAGTTATAGTATTCAAACATGTCAAATAATGTAAAATAATTTTAAAATGTATTTATTTACTAGCTTGTCAAGTACAGGTTCATATATTACATAGTTAAACAACAAGAACTGATTTTATCTGCATCATGCGGCCCACTCCACTATTGTTCTAAACAAATGATTATCTAGAACTTGAATTACCTTTCCCTTGTAATATGATTTGATAAATATATTTGATATGCTTGACCTGCATCCTAAGTACTAATTAGTAAGTGATACATGAAAATCATTGGTTTCTGTGTTGTTTGGCTATAGTGGCACTGAAATGATAAGGATCAGATGATGACTGAAAGGTCCAATTTGTGGCTTAAAAAAGCCAAAAAGCCAACAAGGATTCACAATTGTTTAAATAAAATTAATCTATTTCTATCTTTTTTAATTTATTTGTTTGTTAGCGCAACAGTCGATACAATATTCAATGCATTATAATAAAAATATATGTCCTCATACCTAGTATAATTAATTTTACTTACCTTTTCTATGTATTCTTATATGTCTAAAATACAATCAAATGTCACATCATTATATATAAAAAATAATTTCCGAGTCCAAATAAAAACAAAATAAATAAGAATAAAAACAAATAAAACCCAGAGCGCCCAATTATCTGATTGGCTTGGAGGCAAGGGCTTTGGGGAGGAAGGATTTAAAGTGCTCATAGAAAGCCGCTACCATATTGGGTGGCATTGCAAATTGGCTGATCTCAAGAATGTTGAAGAGATTTTCTGTGTCCTGAGGGAGGCCTTGCTTCACCTTATTTTTGATCCACCCAAAGACCTCCTCAATTGGATTAAGGAATGGAGAATATGGGGGGAGGAAGAGGAGTCTCATTGGACAGTCAGCCAGGCGGTGGATGGTCAAATGGCTATTTTTATAGAATGGGTGGGAACTCGGACACAACCAGATCCACTTTGTGGAGCCCAACATTATCCAACACAACAATGTTGGTTGTACTACAAAAATTGATCCGGAGATACTCCTTGACAGGTTAGAGAAAATCAAGAAATATCCTGCTATTATGGGAACCCTTGATCATCTGATATTGGTCCAACCCGCAGGGACCAAGAAGCGCTACCATGGAATAGGTCTGGGAACAGACAGCCGCACAATAGGCTACGCCGTCCTTGGACCCCTTCTTGACCCACCTATGTCTAGACCTGAGTGAGAAGGAAAACGACAATTTGTTGATGTAGAAGAACTGGACATTCCCAGTCTCCAATTAGTGCCAGATATGTCTCGGCATAAATGCGTCAATCCTTGATGGTCTTCTAATTGTTTCTGTTGTACAGAAAACTCCCAGTACTTTCCAGGAGAAGCCCAAATCAACCATTGCTTTGTAAACAAGGGTTTTAGAAACAGAAAGCCCAAACTCTGTGGCAAGCATTGATTGGACAGCAAGTGAGTCCAGGTGGTAATCCTATGTAGCCCACTGTTTTATTGCGTCAATATGCACAGGCTGAAAGAGTTTTGGCTGCTGTTTAGCCTTAGCAGATTTTGCAATTTTTGCGGTGTTGTCATACTTATTATGTCAGCAATGCATCTGGTTGTGACACCAAGTTGGGACGCAATATTCCAAACTGCCATTCCCCCGTTCAAGCAGTTTAGGAGAGTTTTACTCTCATTATCTGTCAACCAACTCTGGCCCTTGGCAGGTACTGCGGCATCCTGGCTGGCAGGCTCAACACAGGAGATGGGGACCTTTGTGTAGAAGGTGGGATCACACTTGGTTGCGCTGGTGCTGTCAATGGTGACATAGGACACAGGTGCAGATGGCTCCTCAATTGTAGCAAATGGCTTGTAGGTGGTGTCAAAAACGTGAGGCCGTGCAATGGCAGCTCTGGGATCCAGAGTGCGGGGCCAGGTGACAACTGGGTACATGGTTGAGGTGTATGTAAGTTCATTATTCCTGGTGACCTTTGTATGGGAGACTTTGGTAGCAGGCCTTGAGAATGGCTTCTATCTGGGATTCAAGCTGATAGTTCTGGCTTGTGACGCAGGAGGTGGTTGACTGGTGCTGACACCTTGGGAGGCCTGTGTGTTGGCATTACTCCCCTCAAGTTGGGTTCTGGGTCTATTCTTGGATCCTCTGGGACGCCCTTATGGACAGGCTGCCCCGCAGGCTGGTACGGGAGCTGGTTGGGAATGCAATTGATGGTCCATAAAAATAAAATAAAAATATATATTTTAGATTAAATATGTATTTATTTGGAGTTATTGGTTTAGTTGTGGGTAGTTATTTTCTCTTGATTTAACTTTGAATAGTAACAGAATTTCTATATCCGTGATTTGAAGTGAATAATATTCTATACTTTCCGGGTTTGGATGATTTTAAAGTTTAATAACTTTTTATGTCTAAACATGATTATTGAGATTGAAAATTTTATTTGATTTTAGTTGAGGTGGAGCTTCTTGATTTGGGTTGGTGTTTCCTAGTGTGCTTATTGTCAGGAATCCAGGCATAGATAGAGGCATTGGTTGACTTGGGACAGAGTACAGCCAGGCCAGTGGGTAATGCCCACCATAGGATGGGTGCTAACCTGATAATATACTGTAAATTCAGAAGATGAATGTATAAATGCAGGATTGTCAAATCCTTGGTCCAAATTTTGAATCACTTTTGCGGGATGGCCTTTTTTTAATTAAATTGATTTTTTTGAGTATTTATTTGAATATTTGAAAATGCAGGAACTCATAAACACTTTGCAATGTTCAAGTCAAACTGCATATTTCCAATGAAAAAAATGAATTAACTGGAATCAGATTTGAAGCATTCAAATCCATCAGCTATTTTCATTAAGTTTACTATGTTTTTTAAAATTGCGGGATTGTCAAATCCAAAACCAAATTTCAAATCACTTTTGAATGCCACTAGTAAAGTTGGATATTAATTTTGGGAACTGGAATCCAAATTTAATGTACGCTAAGCACACTAGGAAAAACCATCCCAAATAAAGAAGCTCCACCTCAACTAAAATCAAATAAAATTTTCAATCTCAATAATCATGTTTAGACATAAAAAGTTATTAAACTTTAAAATCATCCAAACCCGGAAAGTATAGAATATTATTCACTTCAAATCACGGATATAGAAATTCTCTTACTATTCAAGGCTAACTCAAGAGAAAATAACTACCCACAACTAAACCAATAACTCCAAATAAATACATATTTAATCTAAAATATATATTTTTATTTTATTTTTATTTTATTTTTATGGACCATCAATCACATTCCTAACCAGCTCTTGCACCAGCCTGCGGGGCAGCCTGTCCACAAGGGCATCCCAGAGGGTCCAAGAACAGACCCAGAACTCAACTTGAGGGGAGTCATGTCAATACACAGGCCTCCCAAGGTGTCATTACCAGCCAACCACCACCTGCATCCCAAGCCCAATCAACCAGCCTGAATCCCAGATAGAAGCCACTCTCAAGGCCTGCCACAAAAGTCTCCTACACCAGGAACACTGAGGTTACTTACACTCCACTTTATACCCAGTTGTCACCTGGCCCCGCACTCTTGACCCAAGAGTTGCTACTTCCTGCCCCGCGTCTTTGATACTTCCTATCAGCCATTTGCCACAACTGAGGAACCATCTGCGCCTATTGTGTATTCAACCATTGACGGCGCCACTGCAAGCAAGTGTGATCTCACCTTATACACAAAGCTCCCCATCCCCTGTGTTGAGCCTGCCATCCAGGATGCTGCAGTACCTGCCAAGGGCCGGCATCAGTTGACAAATAGTGAGTGTGAAGCTCTCCTCAACTGCTTGAATGGGGGAATGGCGGTTCAGGATATTGCGTCCCAATTTGGTGTCATGGCCAGATACATTGCTGACATCAACACCAAGTATGGCAACACCAGGCAAATTGCCAAATCATCAAGGCTAAGCGGCAGCCAAAACTCCTTCAGCCCGTTTATATTGATGCAATCAAGCAGTGGGTAGCCTAGGATTGCCACCTGGACACACTTACTGTCCAATCAATGCTCGCCACAGAGTTTGGGCTTTCTGTTTCTAAAACCCTTGTTTACAAAGCAATGGTTGATTTGGGCTTCTTGTGGAAGGTGCTCAGAGTTTCTCTGTACAATAGGAACAGTGAAAAGACCATCAAGGATTGACACATTTATGCCAAGACATATCTGGCACTAAAGGAGACTGGGAATGTCCAGTTCTTCTATATCAACAAATCATTGTTTTCCTCCTCACTCAGGTCTAGGCAAGGGTGGGTTGAGAAGGGGTCCAAGGACGGCGTAGCCCATTGTGCAGCTGTCTGTTCCCAGACCTATTCCATGGTTGCGCTTCTTGGTCCTTGCGGGTTGGACCAGTATCAGATGATTAAAGGCTCCCATAACAGCAGGATCTTTCTCAATTTTCTCCAAGCTGTCAAGGAGTACCTTTGGATAAATTACAGCAGCTTAACCAACATTGTTGTGCTTGATAATGTCAGACTCCACAAAGTGGATCTGGTTGTGTCCAAGTTCCCACCCATTCTATAAAAATAGCCATTTGACCATCCACCGCCTGGCTGACTGTCCAATGAGACTCCTCTTCCTCCCCCCATATTCTCCATTCCTTAACCCAATTGAGGAGGTCTTTGGGTGGATCAAAAATAAGGTGAAGCAAGGCCTCCCTCAGGACACAGAAGATCTCTTCAACATTCTTGAGATCAGCCAATTTTCAATGCCACCCAATGTGGTGGCGGCTTTCTATGAGCACTTCAAATCCTTCCTCCTCAAAGCCCTTGCCTCCAAGCCAATCAGATAAATGGGCGCTCTGGGTTTTATATGCTTTTATCTTTAATTACTTTGTTTTATTAGGACTCAAAAATTATTATTAATATATAATAATGTGACGTTTGAATGTATTATAGACATATAAAAATATGTAGAACAGGTAAGTAAAATCTATTATACTAGGTATGAGGAATATATTTTTATTATAATGCACCAAATATTATTATTGGCTTTTGCACTAACAATTAAATAAATTAAAAAAAGATAGAAATAAATTAGTTTATTTAAATAATTGTGAATCCTTGATGGTACTTTGGCTTTTTTAAGCCACAAATTGGACCTTGCATGTCATCATCTGATCCTTGTTATTTCAGTGCCACTATAACCACACAACACGGCAACTAATGATTTTCATGTATTGCTTACAAATTAGTACTTAGGACGCGGGTCAAGTATATTGAATATGTTTATCAAATCATATTACAAGGGAAAGGTAATTCAAGTTCTAGATAATCATTTGTTTAAAACAATAGTGGAGCGGGCCGCATGATGCAGATAAATTCAATTCTTGATGTTTATCTATGTGATAAATAAACCTGTACTTGATAGCTAGTAAATAAAAACATTTTAAATTAACTTTAATATTTGACGTGGTCGCAACTTTTACTAATGTCCTGTAATATATTTAGGTATATTAATATTATAATTTACATACTAAAATTTAAAATTAAAATATTAAAAGTAAAATTATAGTTATAAATTGTAAAAGTTAAATATTAAAGTTTAAATAATCAAAATATAACAATTTTATTAAATTGTGATTTATTCAATATCAAAATATTTGATATTAAAAATTTTAATATTAACTTTTAGATACTAAATTTTTTAATATTTAAATATGTAATATTTAAATTTTTATAGTAAAATTTTAATATTACATATTTCAATATTAAAAAATTTAGTATTAAAATAAAAAAGTAAAAAAAAATTAAATTGCCAGGGGAAAATATTTATTGGGGGATGTTGATTGCAAAGGGAATGCAATTATTCCGGGGAATTATACCCCAAAATTAAGTTTTTGGCTAAAGCATCTAATTGGATCCACATACTCTTCTGTACGTGGTGGACAACCCTGGATGTGATTGCTAGAGGGGTGGCGCCCTGTACCCCGGTGGTTGTTGATTGTTTGATAAAAGGCAGGCAGATGAGTGAATCAACTAGTAGGTTTTTTTCAAAGGCACATAGTACCCGTATAGCGTTGCCAATGCAAATGAGTCATACAGGATGTGCTCAACTGCCCTTTATCCCCGTGGTGTCTTCTGGCGGTCAAGGGCTACATGGCAAATATCCATGTGAATAGGTACATCCTCCAACTTTTTGACATTGGTTTTTAATATGCAGTATAGGAGGATTCCCAGGTATATCACAACGTGGATTCTCTGCAAGGTATACTTTTCCAAGAACATGCATAATTTTTTGAAAGTTTGAACTAACCTATTAATATAGGAGGTTTGATTGAACTTGAAGAGGGTTCCGGGGAGCGCCCAACTTGAATCAGCCCCCAGGCCTTGGCGAACAATATTAATAAAGGTTTAAAATTATTCACAAGGACTGCGACCCAACTTTTTTTGACAGTGCCTTAAATACTTAATTAAAAATTGCAGTTTTTAAATATTCTGTTCCAATTTGAAAGTCAGTTTTTATTAAATTCTTTTCATATTTGCTGATGTTTGTGAATGGGAATCTTTAGATGCTTTCAAATATATATTCATTGAAGTTCAGTTTGATATCCCCACAAATTTCATTCATTTATTTGATTTTGATATTTGATCCTAGTTCATATGCTTCCTTTATCCATGACGAGCACCCTGCGGGTGGTGAATATTCCCTATCTTGAGCTTCAATATTAAAAAAAATTATTCATATTCTGTTGAATTATTTTATTTATTTGTTTTTTATTTATTTGTTTTACAGGGGCCACCAGTGACTGGTAACCCCCATAAAACCAACTTGGTGTATAAGCTGCCACTTCCGCGGCCTCATCCCCATTCCTGGTGATGACTAAAATAAATATAAGTAAAATATAAAAAGACTTACTAATTGTTTCCCCTGTGGCCCCCTCAGCCACAGGCGCCACTTTGGGCAACTTCATGAGTGTTGGATGCTCTTCATTAATTTTTCTAGGCTGAATTTTTCTTATCTTTCTTGCAACTTGTGTTTCTTCTTGGTTTTCATTTGATAAAGTTTCTGTATTTCTTGAAGCTTTGGCTTCTTGATTGTGTTTCATTTTTCATCTGTTTCCATTTGATTGAAATCCTCTTCATTGGTGCTAATTTCCTTTTGAATCTCAGTTCCTTTAATTAGTTTGATCTTATTGTTTTCTTTGGCCCCCTGCCAGAACTCCCACAAATTGTAGGCCGCATTTTTGAACTTCAGACTTGATAAAATTGTTCCCTGTAGATTAAGTAATGCTTCTTTGTTCTTTTCATCTATAATATTTCCCAATTTATCCAGAGCATCTTCTTTTTATTGGATTAGTGGCTGGCCCTTGTTACCCAGCTTTCCTGTTACTATTTCCCTGATATTTTTTTCTATTTCAACAACCTTTTGCAGGTGTACTTCTAATTTGTTGATCAAGTTATAGATTGTTGACATTTTGTTTGAATTACATCAAAAAACTGGTTTTTATAGTACTATCTTCAACACGTGAATATTTTTCATCATCATTAATAAATTAAAGACAATAAACGTAAATATTGGATTAGAATATTGCAATTAGACGTCAACTCTTGATATTTTGATATTATGTGCATAACTCAATGCATTTTTTTTAATAAAATCCATTTTAATTTGGCCTTTTCCATTATAATTTAATGAAATGGACTGTGTTTATATTAGGGCCATTAACGCTTAGTATAAATATTGAAAATTAGTGAATTTTACAGCCTGTATATTTACCTATTGGTAATAATTCTGTAAACTTTTCAGTCGGATTTTGCAAGGTAATAATAATGTAATGTGTTAACAAATAATTGTTTATTGTCATTAATTGGCTGATTTTATTTTCTGTGGCAATTGTGCATTTTCTGATATTTTTGCACTAGTATCCAATTGGTTGGCTTTACATCCAATTGCACAGGCAATAGGAAAACAAGCCGCCACCCCAATACTGGATGTGGTTGGGGTGGCAACCATGTTTCCTATTACCTGTGCAATTGGATGTGAAGCCAACCAATTGGATACTAGTGCAAAAATATCAGAAAATGCACAATTGCCACAGAAAATAAAATCAGCCAATTAATGACAATAAACAATAATTTGTTAACACATTACATTATTATTACCTTGCAAAATCCGACTGAAAAGTTTACAGAATTATTACCAATAGGTAAATATACAGGCTGTAAAATTCACTAATTTTCAATATTTATACTAAGCGTTAATGGCCCTAATATAAACACAGTCCATTTCATTAAATTATAATGGAAAAGGCCAAATTAAAATGGATTTTATTAAAAAAAATGCATTGAGTTATGCACATAATATCAAAATATCAAGAGTTGACGTCTAATTGCAATATTCTAATCCAATATTTACGTTTATTGTCTTTAATTTATTAATGATGATGAAAAATATGTCTGCTCATAATTTTAAGCTATTTATAAAATGTACAACATTTTATTAATTATGGGAAATTCTAATAATGTAAAAAATATTATTAATTATGAATTGAAAGAGAGATATCAATTTTAATAAGTTATCACAAGGGAAAGATTTATTTACTAATCAAAGGACAGTAATGGGAGGGAATGGGCAGAAAGAACATTGCCTTCATCTGCACCTATAAAAGGGACGGCATCAGAGATAGTGGTGAGGGAATGGGTGGTGGTTTGGGAGTCAGGGTTGGAAGGCAGGTGGCTTGATGGGGGGGTTGGGGAGGCAGAGTTTGTTGGTTGGGAAGGGGCAGCAAGAGCTGATTGCTTCAATTGCTCAAATTCTTCCTCCGTCACATATACTAGCTTGACAAAACAGATGGACTGGCATGGGGGGAGGCAGGAGTCCTTTCTGGACTTATTACTATCACTTGCATAGAAGATGATGAGATCAAATAAGTCCTGGACAGACGCAAAAGGGAAAAGCTCATACCCCTTATCAATTTGGGTGCATAGTTTGTTGTAGGTGGCAGGCTTTAAGCGCCTGAGGGTGGAACCAAAATTGTAGAGACATACATCTACAAGATGCATGTTGGCACAGTTGATGGGGTAGGACCAGCAGGTATGCCCCTCAGCCCTGATTTCCTGGGTTGCCCATTCCTGCTGCTCCATCTCTGCACTCAGTACAACTGTGTGCACAGTGTTTTGTGTGGCCCACTCCTCCAGCATGGCCTTGAGCTCCGTCTGGTAGGCATACCCATCTACAGTGTTTGATATTGCCAAGTAATAATTGACGCCCAATGGGGAAACTGCCAATAAAACCCCAACAAAATGATACAAGATTGGGCCGCGCTTGTACATGTCAGACTGGATACGCTTCTCTCCAAAGTCTTGGATACTTGCAGATATCTTAGCATACAATAGGAAGATTACATCATTACGGGCCCTCATTTTCCTCCCTTTGATAAAATTAATAATAGTTGAATTGTAGGGTCAGTGCTTACCAAAATGAGGCTACTGAGAACTTGATTGGACAAGATTCTAGCAGCAACCACAACTCTGTGCATCCACAAATTCACCGTTCTTTTTTTGGTGAAGATGCCGTGGAGTCCCAACTTGAGACCGTACCTGGACCAGGGGCATCTGCGGGTCACATTCCATAATAGCCATCATAATGGGATGGGCTTACCTTCGGTTGAAGTATGGGCACCATTCAGGGTTTCTTAGTAGGGAGGCCACAGTTGGCGTGGGCTTGCAGGGTTGCAGCCACTGTGGACTTTGCAAACCCCATTGCGGCCGCAATTTCCCCAAGGGACATAAGCTTTCCTTGCTTTTCAACCATTCTGAGAACAATCTCCAGAATGATTAGTTTTCTTCTGCGTCTTGCAGGCTGATTGGCTGGGGGAGGGATGTGTTCATCTTGGGAACTAGTCAATGCCATTTGATTGGCTGTTTCAGGGTCCTGGGCTCTCTGGGTGACCCCATGGCTAAAATGGCTGGTTCTGGATGTCATTGATGATAAGGGATTTGGGTTGGAAACTGCCTGTGCATGGTGGGCAAACAGGGCCATACTGGAAGTTGCAAGAGAAAGAACAGACTCTTGGGTGGGGCTTGCAGAGGGGCCTGCGGGTTGGGAGTGGCCATAGACAGAGGCTTTACCGTTAAGAGATCCTGCATAGCCCTGCATGATTTTGTCAAGGCCAGGAACAGCAAATTGACTTGGTTGTTATTGAAAGAAGACATAATAATTTTTTATTAAAATTTTAAACTCAAGAAGAGGAATGTATATTTTAGTCAATTTTATTGTTATATATGTTAATTTTGTGAATATTATGATCTCAATTTTAGCCGTCCTAAAATGGAATAGGGTGATTCTTGAGAATGCCTATGATTTCTAAAAGAATCAGCACAAATCCACTCTAGATCCTTTAACATCCTTTTTGTGACGCCCATAAATTATATTTATTTCAAATTCCTTGCAATCATGATTTGAAATTTGGTTCTTAGATTTGACAATCCCGCAATTTTTTAGATTTGTTAATTTTTACATGATGTCTATGATTTGTTTGAAATACAGGAAATCTCAAATTGTACATTAGAATCCTGCATTTCTGATTCATGTATCCTGCATTTGTTTACTGAGTTTTGTCTTTTGTTAGTTGAGTTATCTGCTCAAGAAATTTGAAATTTGCCAATTTAAATAAATCAAAAAAGTCAAATTAAATGGTTGATTGTATTAAATATTTTATTTTTTCACTCAGCTGAGTTGCCCGCAAAAGTGATTCAAAATTTGGACCAAGGATTTGACAATCCCACATTTTTACGTTCAGGATCTGAATTTACAGTAGGATACAGATCGCCCAAGCAAAGACCAGGGCCCGAGTTAGGCACCATAGTGTCTAGCATTCCTTTTAAAGTATTGTAGAGTACTCCAAAAAGTTGGTTGGACGTGGTCTCAGCGGCAATGTGGGGTTCCATTGGGCAGTTGGGTTGCAGAGTTAGGGGCGGAGTCATGGGGACAAAGAAGGCAGGCATATAATTGTACTTGTCTTTGGACAATCTTGGCGGCCTCTTGTACCACTTTCCTTTGCGTCCTATGTATTTGTTTTCTCTAGTCCTTGTCAAGGGATCAGCAATAAGGATGGTTTCCAAGCTATACTCCAAGTAGGCGGGGTTGGGCGGGTATTTTGTAAAATGTACAGGTCCAAAGGGGGCTCTAGGGGGTTGGTATAGTGCCTGGGGCAGGTCGGCAGGTTGATCTCTGGAGGGGGGGTCACCTGATTGTCTACTTGGCCAGAGTTAAGATGAAAGATCACTAAGACTAGATAAGGTAAGATTTGTTCAAACCAAAGGTTCATAAAACTTTATTATCAAAAATGACAATATGGTCATCACCATACCGCTGGGGCTTTTAAACCATGGGTTTTTGCTTCTTCAATTTTTGCAGGGTTCAGGTTCACATACAAGGCACTGGCAGGGCATGGATTTTGGCTTAGAGTCTTGAGGGTGGTGGATCCAGGTTGTACCTGCTCTGGTGAACATAAGTGGATATACTTCATTCTGCTGCTACTGTTCACCACATTACCTGAGCAGTTCAATTGTATTACCCATTCTGGACAGAAGACTGGCAGCTGCTGGTGGTCATTGGCAGAGCTAGCAGTAGTTTTTGTTTTAACCTCCTTTAGGCAAACTACAACCTCTGCATAGGTCTGGATCTTTGATAGCACAAGGTTGGCAGCAATCTGGTGACTATTTGGGGAATTGTCCTTGGGAGACTGGAGGGTCTTGGAGTATTTTGACAACTTGGGTCTACAATTTAGCAAGTTGGCGGGTTCCTTTCCATCCTGGGTGACTCAATTAGCCTTTGGAGGGTCAGAGTTTGATTACAGGGTTTCCAACATTGATATTAAACTTCTGGTCTCAACACTTGACAGGTTGACAGGGTCCTGTTTCTCCTGGTTGGGGCAAGGCATCTCTGGCGGGCCAGAGTTTGACCCAACTGGCAGTTGGGCGGGCTCCTGTCTACTCTGGTCAACATAAGGCTTTTTCTGGGACCCGGGGTTTGATTCCCAGATTTTCAATACAAGTATTGAAATTTCATTCATGACACTTAATTTATATTAAAATTGGATTCCAGTTCCTGCAATTAATATCTGAGTTTACTAGTGGCATTCAAAAGTGATTTGAAATTTGGTTCTTGGATTTGACAATCCCGCAATTCCAAAAACCATAGTAAACTTAATGAAAATGGTTGATGGATTTAAAGTCTTCAAAACTGATTTCAGTTAATTCATTTTGTTCATTAGAAATATGCAGTTTGACTTGAACTTTGCAAAGTGTCTATGAGTTCCTGCATTTTTAAAAATTCAAATAAATACACAAAAAAATCAATTTAATTAAAAAAGGCCATCCCGCAAAAGTGATTCAAAATTTGGACCAAGGATTTGACAATCCCGCATTTTTACGTTTAGGTTCTGAATTTACAGTATAAATTGTGGGTAGTGCATTGTGTATTAAAAACACCATCTGGAAGTAATTGCAGATACAGCATCTCAATTTAAAGTTTCACAAATAATAAAATGCACTATTTCAACAGGTGTTTATGTTTAACACAAAAAATAATAAAAAAGAAAAAAACCCATAAATAAACCAAAAAAGACCCATTTGTTCTAAATATGCAATAAAAATGGTGCTATTATGCGGTAATAAGGTGCTATAAAGCTTTAAATTCAAGTGATTAAAAATCAGCCCTCTTTGGATAAACTAACCATAAGCTATAATTTATACATCTAAATTAATTAAATACTAAAGAAAAAGATAAAAAAGGAAGTATATAATATTCACATAGATACTTCTGGGAAGTATAATAAACAAGATAAAGGGGAAAATTAAGAAGAGAATGATACTTTATTAGATATGAATATAGGGTATTATGTAGTATCATGAGAAGCCACGTACTGTCCATGTATGTAATGATAGTCATGGGGCTTATCCAAGTGATTATTCCTCTTAAGTCACGAGGCTTGTCCAAGTTGTGTTCTGTTTAGATTCAAAGTTTTTGATCCCTGTAATAGATGCCCAAATGATAACAGTGCCACCAACTTAATGATTAGTTGAGGAATTAATTCCCCAAGAGAGAATAATCATAGATGTTGCAATATAATTGTAATGAATTGATTGGAAAATATCTTAGACATAGGTTGACAGAGCAATAAATATGGCTTGAAAATATTCAAGCTTTCTATCCTTGGAGTAGTAGGCAAGTAAAATCTTAATTACATTCTGGTAATTCACCACATCCTTGGTTGGTTTTAGGGTCTTTATTGCTCTTATTCCTATCTAGAAGAGAATGGAATACCCTAAGAATGTGAGTACTACTTTGGTGGCATAAGGATCAGGTGGAAGAGCTGAAAGCCTGTCAAGGCTGTGACAATAGGATATATTGTCATAAACAGACTGAAGAATATTTTGTGGATGTTAAATCAGCCAAAATTCCTGGTAAAATACATCAGGAGACAGTACAACTTGTTTTCAAAGCTAGGGAAGTGGTGAAATGAAAGAACACCCAAGGGGCCAGACATGTACTTTGAAGTTTATAGTTGTGATGGCTCTTCAAAATACCAGTTGTCAGTATCTCCAGGCATTGACTAAAATGAGCAGAGGTGTCAGGGTTCACCTGGACATGATAAAATGTACACTGATTAATCCACCTTCTAATGAATCAATACAACATCAATAGACACAATCCAACATGACACTATAGAATACAACTTATGTCAATAACAAGTTTCTGAATCTAACACTAATACTGAGTCCAAGTTCAAAACAAGCAGCTTTGAAACCAATTGATCCTTGAAATGAAACAATTATAAAGAAAAGCCTAAGGAAAGGATTGTTAGTAAAACTAAAGAACACATTACCTTTAAGCCCAAAGACAACTGAGGACCTGGAACATCAATTAATTGATTCCATAAAGCTCCAGAATCTAAAATCATTATTAGTAGTCAGTAATTGAATTAGGACTCAAATTTGGATTTGAATACAGATCTATTAGTGTCAGGGAATTTTTCCCTGGCTACAAAAATGTTGGTTTAATTAGCAATAATTTAATTTCTCAAATTGTATCAGTACTTTTGGCCAACAAAGACCTTAGTTTTCAGTCAAATACTGAAACTAAGGACCAGGACGCAATTCAAACTCTGGGACTCCTTGGAAACATTAACATAAATGTTAGTGAAGAGGTTAAAAATGAATTACCTATTTATATGGACCTTATTCATTCAACTTTTTCTTTTGCTCCTAGTTTAAGAAAGGTTATTATAACCAAAGGAAACATCACCAATAGCTTGGACAATGATTGGCTGCCCACTCAGTGGTTTTTGCTCTCAACCCAGGTAACTACACCAGCAGTGCTTAATGTTCTTCTTATGCCAAACTGCATACAACTCTGCTCTTTCATATATAAGCAGTACAGAAAATGGTCCTGTTTCCTCTGTTGTCTCTGTTTCTCCTGTGTTTCTGATTCATATATCAAATCAGGTGACAAACTTCATTATGAAAACCCTCTTAAAGGGTTCTTCTTGAAGAACCCTGGGTTTTGACCCTCTTTCTCTCAATTATCCTCTACTTTTATTCATCTTAACTAAAAAATATTTAACCAAGAATTGATTATCTTTACCCTTGTTCTAACAATAAAGCTTATACTCTCTATTTCAATCTTGCACACACTTCTATTATGACTTGCTTTTAGAACCACAAAAGGGAATTACTTCCTGTTCTGGTGTCTTCTTTCCCTACTGTCTTTTTCCTTTCCTTGAAAGGACCAACCCTTATCACTGATTGGTAAAACTCTTCACTGGATGATTCCCACCAAGAGAATTTCCTGGCCCATGGATGGTTTAAGTACCCCTCTGGATATCAGGGAAGAAATTTAACTATGGCTGCTCTACTCCTAAACCCTCAGAAGCAGATTTTTCTATGATTAGACCCAACACATCCTTCTAACTGTTGATATATCTGGTAGGATATTCTCTCATGTGAAGGTTTAGCTCCCTTATGGGGAGATTTGTCTTCCTAGGTCATTTTGGGCACCTTGCAATGGTCATGGTTCCCATTGGTTTGGTTATTCCAGGACTAAATCTAGGGGCCTTGGCCCACAGGATTGGGGACTTATTCACTTTTAAGTGGGTCCCTGACAATTAGAAACAATTCCCAAAAAAAGTAAAGAAGAAAGTAGAAGGCACACAAAACAGCTCACATGATGCTCCACAGTTGCCAACCAGTCTGGATCACAATCCATCTGCTTCTGAGATAGTATCTAAGAACAAGAATTTAGGTAAAGCCACCAATGACCTTGCTGCTGTAAAATTCAATACTAAGTACCCAGATATTTCCTTAGAATCTTTAGCTCTGGTTGAAATCCAAAAGAAAAGGGGATTAATAATAAGGCAAATGTGGGCCCCTAGAAGAAAGATTTATTTTTAGCTACAGATTTAAACACAGGGAATATCAAATTTAACTACAAAATGACATATAAACCATTTACCAATTGCACAGAGATTCTATGGGGACTGAAAGAAGAAGGGGAAACATTAATTAAGAAGCACAACACTTCTGGACAGCCTAAACAAAAATCAAGGTTATTAACAGATACTTCTAGTTTAACACCTATACAACATCTAGACCTCAGATATAGATCCAGAAAATTAACTTATTACAGCCTTCAAGGCACTGGGTTAGCCTGCAATTGGCTAAGTGTCACCTCCATCCAAAACTTCATTCTGAACAAAGCTTCACCCAAATATTTAATTGAGTGGCCAAAATCAAAAAAATTACATTTCAGTATAGGTAAACAATAAATTTTGTTGATAGCCTTGTGCTATAGTTAAGCCTAAAATCCATACTTTAAGCTCTCAATACCTATTAAGTTCTGTCAGGGATCTGCAGACCATGGTACTTTATCATCTGCCTGGGGGAGAATCCTATGCATTCTAGCATTAGCAAAGTACAGGAGAACCTGTGAACTTGGCGTAACCCAAAGCCCGGAATATTTTTCTGTTTTCAGAAGTAGAAAGCCTTGCAGGGCCTGCATCCAAAGGATTTGGGAGGTTCTTTCTACTTCTGGATATAGGATCATAGTTTGTTGTCACTATACTTTACTATAGGAAATTATAATGTATTGTTGCAACTGAGTTTCCCTCCTTGACTACCAACATATCTTACAATACACAGGGGCGCTTAATGAGTCACCCCTTGACGTATCTAATGACATGAACCAATCTGATGGCATAGTCAAACTGCAGGCACTTTCTCCTAATTAGGAGCAATGACAATCCAACCTGTTGATCCCTGCATGAGTTATTCCTCAGCTTCAAACCTTACATGAAACACACCACTATACCACCCCCTGTGGCCTTGTGGCTTTCCTCATATAGTATATTAATCACAATATTCTATAATAAACAATACCTTATTCTATTCATTTCTGCACTTTCTATTGGACTGTTGTCTTCCCCAATTCCAAATACTGAATTCTAATTAGTTCAGTTGTAACAGTGGTAGCAGTGGTAGGTTCACAACCTACCTAAAAGAAAAATCCCCCCAAGAGAGGACAAAGTACAGGCCGTATGGCCACTCCCCATCAAGAAACTTTTCTTACAATCCCCAAGGGGGACATCCCCAAAGGGTATATTATCTACCAAGACCAGTTGGTGCTCACAAGCGTGTCCAATTGTATCCGCCTTGGGCAGTGCAATGCAAGTGTCACCCTGCCCCAATCAAACCTTTTGCAACACATGTTAAACCTCTAGCTTGAGTCTTTTGCGGGTGGTGTAGAAGGAGCTGACATTGTTAGCTGGCTCCATTCTACCAAAACTTGCCTTTGTATCTGGCAAGTGCCTGAACCCTTATGGGTTGCCACTGCATCTGGGCGCCTTACAGGTCCTGCTGAAGTGTGGTTTACCAACTGGGCAAGCCAAGAGCTAGATGTCACATAGGCAACATTCAGGGACACCACCAAATCCCGCTACAGTGAAACCTTCTCACCCATTGAGTGGGAACCCCTCTCCTAGCCATTAAACAGACAGGATCCGCTCCCAAATATCTTGCTTCCTGGCAACAGGCCCTTGTTGCCGTCCCCAAAGCTGTGACTGATGGAAACACCATGCTTCTGACCTTGATAGTCAATGGGCTCAAGCCCTATATCTGCAAGTGGGTTCCTGTAGGGCGCTGCACCTCTGTTGATGATTGCTACAAATCCATTGTGGAAGCCAATAACCAGGCTTCAATGGGCTTCTACAGATATAATGACGCACCACCCCAGCCTTGTCCCGCTCCTGGCAGTGCCCACAATTAGATAGGCTGCCACCAGTCCTTCCAACAAAAGAATGGGGTTAAGCGTCCTGCAAGGGAGAGCACCAATTAGCACAATTTGAGGACCCAGGAAAAGCCTGGGAGTTGTAGATACAAGAGGTTCTGCAACCCCACTTGATTCCCACTCTCAATCCCTTCTCACAAAGAACCCCTGTGATTTTAATGTACATAATGTCAAAACTCTCAATGTATTCCAGGTCCATAGTGATGACCCTGTTCTCCAAGCAAGCCATTCTTCAAATAGAGTAACCCACTTGGCCTATCACTTCCGTTTCTGTGGGAATACCCTCATACTTTGGGTAGACACTAGGGCCAACCACACCATGGTAAACCAGGAGTTTGCAGATTCTAACCAATTAGACCACATGCCTATTCAATTCAAAACAGTATGGGAAGCTGACTCCCACAGAGTGGCAATTACCCATGAGATGGTACCCTTCTCTGTGAGAATGGGGAACATCCAGGTCAAGTTCTCTGGGCCAATCATTACAAGACTCATCCACAACATTATTGCTGGTCTTGACTGGCTCTGGCACAACTGACTCTATATAAAATGGGACACATCTGTAATCACCCTCAACAGAAAAGGGGTGGTATTTCAAATTTATCCTATCAAAATAAGCAAGTTACTCCACAATACCAATTTATTCAGACTCAGAGAAACAGGTACATACAACTTCAAGGGGGAAGCTCAACTTTAATCAATGCTCAGTTAAAGTCATGCACACCAAACCACCTGTGGCCTCTCCCTTGACCATCTCACCTCCACCAGCACTCCGCACTCCTCAAGGAATGCAAGGACATTTTCAGTGAAACACTTAATCAACTACCCCCTCCCCAAGAAATCTAGCATACTCTCCAAGTGCAAGGATCATTGCCCAAGGCACGTCCCCTCTATTGCCTGATTCCAAAAGAAGATGAGACTCTACACCAACACCTTGTGGAAGCGCTTGATAAGGGCTTTATCTGCCCCTCCCTTTTGCCATACAGGGCTGCAGTCCTCCTTGTAGCCAAGAAGGACAGATCACTTCAATTTGTAACCAACTAATGTGCTCTAAATGAGGTCACTGTCAAGAACAAATACCCCCTGCTGCTGATTGACAACCTGTTTGACACGCTCACAGGTGCAAAGGTCTTCAGTAAGATTGCTCTCACTGCAGGGGCAAACCAGATCCGCATTGCGCTGGGGGATGAGGAAGAACTGCCTTCTGCACACGCTATGGGTTGTTTGAGTGTCAAGTCATTCTCTTCAGAATGTTCAACGCTCCCTCCACCTTTTCCATGTTGATGAACAAAGCCTTTGAAGACCTGATTTGAAAATGTGTTGTTGTGTATCTTGATGCCATTATTGTCTTCAGTAAAGACCAAGCAACACATCTCCAACACTTTTTTGCTGTACTCAACACCCTTGTATAAATACCAGTTAAAGGCCAAGCCTTCTAAATTTGAATTTCTCCAGTCAGAGCTTCTTATCCTGGGGCACACTATCTTTGCCCAGGGGATAAAACCCAACCCTGCCAAAATTAAGGCAATCACAAGCATGCCACCTCCCATCAATGTTGGCCAGGTTTGCACTTCCTTGGGCATGGTTGCTTATGTGCAAAAGTTCATCCCCAACTGTGTTAAAACTAATTGCACCTCACCAAGCTTCTAAACACTAAGCAGCGCTTCTACTGAACACCCTTCAGAGACCAGGCCTTTGAGACATTGAAGCAGAGGCTTACAGATGCACCTGTAATACAATTCCCCAATTGGAATCACCAGTACAAACTCAAGACTGATGCCTCTGACAGGGCCATAGGGGGCGTGCTACAGGTGAAAACTGACAATGGTGTCTTCCTCCCTGTGGCATACAAATCCAGGAAGCTCACCAACTCAGAACAACATTACCTCATACATGATAAGGAGTTAGCAGTAATTTTGCACTGCATTGAGAAATGGCGCTGTTACCTGGAAGGGACCACCTTTCCATCCCACATTCTGACAGATCACAAGTTGCTCCAGTACTTCAATATGCAGTCCCACTTGACACGACATCAGGCAGGCTGGGTCAAATGCCTGTCCCTCTATCAATTGTGCATTGAATACAAACTTGGGAAGGAACTTGTCACAGCTGACGCCCTCTCAAGATTGTACATAGTGTCCATCATGGGGGATGACAGCTTTGACTCAGATTGGCCAATGCTCTACCTACGTCCTGAAGCTACCTGTTACACAGGCCTTAATTCTGTGACTATTTCCAAGTTGAATGACAACAAGAGCCAGGTCACCACTGACACTGGCAATTTCTGCCACCAGGCAGAGACAGGTGAAAAGACACATTATATTCCCACCACACACAAGGGGATAGCATACTACACTACCACCTCACCTTGGGCCACATCAGGGGACATAACCTCTTTGGAATCATGAAGCGTAAGTTTTAGTGGCCTCGTATGTGCCAAGATATCTTGGACCTCCTCAAAACATGTGTGTTGTACAAAAAAAACACATCTAAACCTGATCCTCCCAAGTCTGTCCTGACTATCAAAGCCATGAAACCCTTTGAACAGTGGGCCCTTGACAGCTTAGGGCCCCTAGATGAAGACAGACTGGGCAAAAAGTACATCATTACAGCCATTGACTACTTCACCTGTTGGTCAGTAGCGTGGCAACCACTAATCATACTGCTACCACCATCACTGGCTTCATTGGAAAAAATTGTGGTTGCTTTGGGCAACCCAAATGTCTTATCAAGGATGGTGGACCCAAACTTGTAGGGCACGTCATGAAGGCGTATTGCGTCAATAGTGCCCTCCAAAAAATAGTCACGACTCCCTAACATCCTCAAGCCAATGGGCATGTAGAGCAACTAAATGGTTCACTGGTCTAACTGATTGCCGAGCTCTCACAGGAGCACCCCAATATTGTATGGACCAAACACCTGCCCACTGCTCTACTTATCTTATGAGCAAGAATTAACAGGGGCACTGGGTTTAGCCCAGCGCCTTGGCCTTTGAAACTCCTATAGATTGATGGGGGTAGAACAAGGGAAATTACAATTCACAGTTCCCAGGAAGCCCCCTTGTTGACTACTCCCCCCCTGATTCAGTGGCGTGCCAAAGCCCAAGACATTAAACACAAGCAAATTGAGAGGGGGGAAACACCTTGAGGCCATGTAAGCTGTAGGTGACCCTGTCTACGCCCTCAACCCCAATTCAGCCAAATTAGAACCCAACAACCTGGGGCCCTTCAAGATAGCTGTGATCTATGACAACCACACCTATCAACTTGAGGATGTCCAAGGAAACACCAAAAAGCTTCACCACAATTACTTGTGCTCCTGCCGCACCGTCCCCACACAAAGGTTGTTTGTGCAGAACTTCCTAGATCTTCCACAGACTCTGATCCTGGTGTCTGAAGACAAGCAGGGGCAAGGAGGGTATTTCAACTGAGTTTCTCTCCTTGCCTGCCAATGTATCTTACAATACACAGGGGGCACTCAATGAGCTGCTCTTTGACATTTATAATGTCATGAGGCAATCTGATGGCAATATCAAACTGTGGGCACTTTTCCTAATTAGGAGCAATATCAATCCAACCTGTTGATCCCCACACAAGTTATTCCTCAGCTTCAAACCTTACATGGAACACGCTGCTATGCCACCCCATGTGGCCTTGTGGCTTTTCCCATATGGTATATTAAATACAATATTCTACAATAAAGAATAACTTAATCTTTTCATTTATGTCCTTTCTATTGGACTGTTGTCTTCTCCAAATCAAATACTGAACTCTAATTGGTTCAGTTGCAACAGTTCAAAGTAATCAACAAATAGAGCAAAGATAGCTGCATTATCCTCCATATACTTTGTCTTATTAAATGCCTCATATATCTTTCTGGAGTCCTCTTTTCTCACCAAGCAATCTCTGAAAAGCAGTTGAAGGTATCTTGGTCGCCTGGTAGGTGGATCTGGTAACCATTCTGTTGAGCTCAGTAAAGCTCTGCAGCTTTCTTCTGAAGCATTGTTGGAAGTGAAAGAAGCAGCCATGAGGCTTGCTCTTAAATAACTTTTTGAAGGCGTTGGCTTGAGCAGGCTCAAAGTCAACAAGAAGGTGGGTATGATAAGGCTCTGATGTTTTCTCATCATCAGGTTGGCTTGGTGTTTTAGACTTCTTCCTCTTGGGGGTAGAAGTGGGGGCATCAGTAGGGTAAAGGATATCCAACTTCCCCTTTAGAATCTCCAAGGCATGAGTATAGTCATCCTTATTTTGTCCTGACATTAAAAAGTAAACCAATGGTAAAACCTTATCACCATAATTTCCATGGATGTACCAAAGCTGAGAAAAATCTTAAGGCATGGTGAGAAGGTCCCATCAGCCAACCAGATATTGTCTGCCATCAATCTTTTAAGGTTTTCCTGGGTGGCATAGCAGATAGTTCTTTTATGCTCATCAGGACCATCATCATGAAGGAGAAACTTTTAATCCTTGGAGGTAACTCTGGGATCATTGGGTATATCTTGTTCCAGGAGGGAGATGGCACTTCTGCCCACATTACCAGACTTCTGGTGATTGTCACTCACATACTTTTGAAGGGATCCAAAAGTACCAACAGCTATCTTTTGAAAATTGGTCAAGTTGTGAATAGCCCTAATGACTATCTCCTGGGAGGTCAGGCCCCTGTTGAAAGGCTGCCTCTGGTGCAGGTAACACTTTATTAGGCTCTGATAAACCCTAGTTGGTTTCAGGCAGGTGTGCAGATTGTTCAGCTTCTTAAACTGAGTGAACCCAGTTGTAGTCAGGCAGGCAGTCCCCTCACACTTGTAATGATGAAGCACCAAGTGCTTATGCTCATCATTACACTTGAACATAAAAGCATCATGGTAGAACCCAGCATTGCCCTTGGATGACATTATTGGGAAGGAGATGATCAGAAATCTGGTAGTTGGAACTTCTCTTCTTTATTGCAAATATTTTGGACTTTAAGAATATACCAGGTCTTAAGGCCATCCTCAGTTGGTGTAGCATCTCCAGAGGTGTACAGGTCTTTATGTTTTTCTTCTGAGATGTGAGGGGGCGTCTCCTCTTCATCTGCCTGAATGTGGAAAAACTTAGCCCAGTTGGGCTCTTGGAGGAGCTGGGTGTTGGTTCCTCTTCAGAAGGCTCCTCTTCTGGAGAGGGTAAGGGCTTAGGTATCTTTTTGGTGGCCTTGGCGGCCTTCTTGGTTATTTTCTTGCTGGTCTTGGGGCCAGGCTTATTATTTCTGGAAGGGGTGGCCTTCTTTGGGTTGGTGGGAGTTGACTTAGGGGGCATCTAGATGGCTCAAAGTTAGTATTTTTTGGTTAGTAAAAGAGAATATAACTTATTAATAAAAATATCATTTTTTAAGCATAATCTGAAAGCCAGAGCTCTGTTTACTATGTTTTAAAGTTATAATATTTTTTAATTGAAGTAGTTAACTCTATAATGCTTTTGAAAGGAGCAAAAAAGGGGTTTTGTTCAGACAATTAGGGAGTTTCAATTTTGGCACTTTGATTTTGACACTCCCTATAAACATAAGAAAACATAGTAACATATTAAATTAATTTAATATTTTTCTGATAACTTCCAAAATCAGCAGTTTTTACTAAATCTTTTAAAAATCTATTATAAACTAACCCAAAAGGCTTAAAACTCTACTATGTTTTAAAGCAAGTCTGTAACCTTTAAAATGCTAATTTTAAGCTTTAAACTTACACGGTTAAATTATTTTGGCTTTGTAAAGTAGAGTGTTTGTTTGGTTTAAATGCACTTTTGATTTCTGCACTTTCAATTATCAACACCTATTGAAGCTTAGTTAATAAAATATTAAATTACAATCAAAATTTAAAATATATTGGTGAGCACTAAATAAGTGTATTATGAATTTTGATTTGAAGCATTTTCAAATTATGCATTCTATCACTACACCCAGTAAACTACTAAGTGATCATATCAAATTTGTTTCATTCAGCACTCTATCTTTTTCTTAATAAAAATTACTAAAATTATAGTCAAATTATTACAGGTGATTGTGAACCTGTATGATAGGTTTTAGCTTATTTGGTTGAGTATGATATGTTTTTGAAGCTTTTCTAATCATTTACATAGTGATAAAATCAATATTAAGTGATATTTTAATTTTTTTATTTTGGGGCACCAAATATTAAATTGATAAGATTACTGGACTTCAATTTTTGCACTTTCAATTTTGTCCTCTATATTCAAAAGGATGAAATATCTATTTTAAGAGCCACATTAATTCAAGGTGTGTTTTAATTTGCACATAATTTGGGCACTTCAAACTTGGTTTTCAATTTTATCTACTAGTTAAAATATTTAAAAAAGTCAAATTTTAAAAAAGTATTATTTTTTTGACAAATTTTTTATTGAAAAAAGTGCAGAGATCAAAAAATCCATCAATTTGGAGATTTTGATCTCCACACTTTGACTTTAGGACTTGCCCCTATAATAGCGCATTAAATGATGCTCCCATTAAAAGCCACAAGTCAAAGAAAGAGAAAAAGAAGTAATATAGTGTCAAGAAAAAACAACTAAGAATAAAAAATAAATATAAAAATAATAGTCAAATAAGGGGATATCCAGAAAAAAGAAGAGACTACCCTATAGGTCACCCAAATCCTTACACCAACTTCAACATTTAACTTAAAAAGAAAAAACATAATTTGATTTTAAAATCTGTTGATATAACAAAAATGGTTCAGTTCAGAAAAAAATCAGTCACAATTATATTGACTTTTTGATAAAAAATAGTACTCATTTTGCAGAAAATGTGTGCTGATTGGTAAAAATGTCCAGATGCAACAAAATATTCAAAATGTGAGCAAGTTTATTATGATTTATAAATTATAGTCCCATTAATAAAATGTTAATTTTAGTTGAAAAAAGATACTATGCTTAATATGATTTTTTGGGGGGAAACTCAGTCAATGAAGTGAAAAATAATCCAACAACAAATCCCTATAGCAACTGAAGCAACCAACAAAAATGTTAAACATCAAAAAGAATCAGTAAATTTTTTGGCATGTTATCAGTACATCTTAATTAAGATATATAATTAAGAGATAAAATGGAATGTAATATACTGAGTGTCTGTTTTTGGCTAAAAAACAAAACAAAAAATATTTTGTTGTGACATCTACAATGTTTCCTCCCAGGGAAGTTATTCCCTGAGTGATCCCCAACTAATCATTTAGTCAGTGACACTCTTATCAATCACCCATCTAATATAGGGATTAAACCTTTGAGTCCTAAGCAGAACATTAATTTGAAAATCCTTTTGACTTCCACAATGTACATGGACAGTATGTGACTTCTCATAATACTATAAGATACTCTAAATTTATACCAAAAAAAGTATAATTATCTTCTTAATTTTTTCCTTTATGTTATTTAGTATACTTCTCAGAAGTATATTCACAACAATATTAATAAAAAACTACAAGTTCACATTTACAACCAAAAAATATAAATAATTTTTAAAATCAATGTGAAACACATTGTAGAGACTAAAGCTTTGTGGTTAATACATATGAACAAATAAAATTACTTTAAATAATATATATAGACATCATTATTTAACTGATTTTTTGAAAGTTATTTTATCTCAAATAGAACACATTGCAATAATAGAACAATAGAGCCAAAGGGGTATGCTGCAGATGTTGACACTATCATTAGTCAAAAAATATAGTAGCTGTTGTCCAGGAGGAAGAAGGAAGTAGTAGCTCTGAATTTGGTGGTGAAACACAAGTGTTGAGTTTATACTTCTGGGAAGTATAATAAACAAAATAAAGGGAAAGATTAAGAAGAGAATGATACTTTATTGGATATGAATATAAGATATTATATAGTATCATGATAAGCCACATGTCATCCATGTATGTCATGGAGATCATGGGGCTTATCTGAGTAATGTTCCTCTTGAGTCACATGGCTTAATCAAGTTGGGTTCCATTTTGGACCTGGATTGAGTGATCCCCGTCATAGATGTTTAACTGATAATGGTGCCACCAGTTTATTGCCTGGGCGGGAACCACTTGGTGAGCCGCTCAATGATTTACTCGGGGTGTTAATTCCCCAAGAGGGAGTGATCAAATATGTTGCAACACCGGCTTTGAACTTTACATAGAACCTGTCACCATGCCACCCCCTGGTATCCTTGTGGTTTCCCTTTATAGTATAGTAGTCACAATAACGGCCAATAATCTTGCTTTATATTCTTATTATTGTCCTTTCTATTAGACTGTTGTCTTCCTGTGGGGTTCCTGTTTACCAGTTCCCATTATGTATCCTGGATCATAGCCAGTGACCAGCTGGAAGGAGTTGTAATTCTCTAGTATTTGAAAAGTTATCTCAGAAATATGTATAGGGGTCAAAATGGGCTTTTATTTACTTTAAGAAGAAATAATTCCTTAGAAGTCTCCTAGAATATAGCCCAGGGGTACAGAAAACAATTGATATTTTCCAATACTTGGTGTCTACCAACAATCTCTTGGACTCCTTGTACTTGGTCTTGGGCTCCTGCACCTTAGTCCTGTACTCCTGCTCTTTGTTTAGAGTCCTGCTCCTTATTTTAAGCTCCAGCTCCTTTATATTGGTCTCCATCTCTCTGTTCTGTCTTGGTGACCTTTGTTATCCACTGTTTCCAATCCCTGAAAAGCCTCAGACTGATCCCCTTTTATAGCTCCTTGTTTTAGTCCATGTTTTCTCTTGATTTTTTTGGTTTTCCAGGCTTAAAATACCCAGTATCTTCTTCTTTATAATAAATTAAACCTTTTAATTTACTTAAACCTTTTAATTTACTTAAACCAATTAAAAACCATCTTTTTCTGGATCATTCTCTCATTTTTTAGGCTTAAATTCTTCAGTTAAAGCCCTGAAAACCTTGATTAAACAAGCTTTGACCTTCAGCCAATCAAACGCCCAGATTGAACTGTTTTGCCAAAATGTTTACCCAATTGACTTGCTTTTGACCCTGGTTCAAAACTGGCACTGTTTTGCTCTGGATAAACACCTGATTTATGTTTCAAACAGCTTTGCTGTAATTCTCATCACATTTCTCTGGGCAAACTCAAGCGCTTTTGCCTATGTTTTACTTAGGGAATTTCAAATCCTAATTTCTTCAACATTTCTCCTTGTTTTACCATGATTTCTCCCATATTTTTGCCATCTAAAACTGCCTGCTGCTTGATTTTTGCTTCTCTTAATCATTTTGGTGAAACTCCAGCCTTTGCCCTTAGAGTTTCTCTGTTCTGTTTCCGGCCACTTTGTACTTGCTTACTCAATTAATTCCTTAAAAACTCACAGTTTATTTTCTGTAAACTATTTCCTGATTTCTTGTCATTTCTTTTATTATGATATTTTTCTCAATATTTTTATCATATCTTTTTAGCAGTTTACTTAGTTCTTTTATCTGCTTCTTTCTTATCATTAATTCTATTTCCAGCAGTCCAAGTCCATCATTCATTCTTCTCCATCTACTTCTGCTGGTCATTCTTACCCAACTTCCAGTCCTTCAGCTAGTCCTTCTCCATTATCTTCCAGTCCTTCAGCTTTGAACCACCTAGGTTCCATCCTCACTATGAATCACCTAGGTTCTATTATCAGTCCCTGTTACCAATACCTCAGACTCAGACAATAATTCTACAAGACTACTGACATTTGCTGGGCTGCTGTAAGTGACCTTCACTTGGGTCATTCAATCAAAGACAATCCTCAAGTCTGTGAAATTGTCTTTACTCACTCAGGTGATTAAGTCTTAGCTTTTCAGTTGCAAAGTAACCAACTTTAATTCCCAGATACCTGTTTGTTATTAAGTTCTGCAGCTGCTTCCCCAAGCAGCTAACCTGATAACATATCTGGGCATGTTCATGCCTCTATGATGGCTTCATGACCTCCCCAAAGCCTCCAGGAAAACACAAACAAGGACCCCTTACCAGTCTGTTAGGTAAGGGCCCACTCACAGACCTCCTGTAAGTAGCCAAGGGATTGTGGAGCTACCTCAGCTCCTCCCTTCCCTAGTAGTCCTTGTTACCTACTAAGTTCTATCACCCATTCTTCCTAGTAGCCAATGTTACCTACTAGGCTGGTACACTCCTCGTCCCTAGTAGTCATTTTTTACCTAATAGGTGGAGAACTTACCCTTCTCTAGTAGACCTTGTTACCTACTAGGCATTTACCTGTCCCAAAACCACTATAATTTGCCAACCTCAAGCATAGAGTCTTTATTGTGGCCAAATCAACCCTTGCCTGTACAACAGCTTCCATGTAGACTATCACACTTCCCCAATCAAATACTGAGCTATCATTGGTTCAGTTGCAAAAATTGACCTATCCCAGCCAAGACGTTGGCAATATCTCAAATGCTCTCCCCCACCAACCTGAAAGGAGTGCAAGTGATTCTTGGCATGACAGGATATTATTGCTGATTCATCCCAAACTTTGCCAAAATTTCTCAGCCACTCTTCCATCTGCTTAAGACATCCTAGCTTCTTCAAATGGACCAAATAATGTGAAGAAGCTTTTCAATATTTAAAAGATGTCTTGACAACTAATCCCTTACTGGCTTATCCAGATTACTCAAAAACTTTTGCTCTGCACACCAACGCCTCTAATGTAGCAATTGGTGTGGTACTATCCCAGACCAACGACCAAGGCAAGGAACATACAGTTGCCTATTTCTCAAGAAATCTTAATAAGCACAAATAAAATTACAGTACCACCAAGCAATAATGTCTAGCCGTTCTGTATGCTATCAAAGAGTGTTGGCCCTATGTCCACAGCATCATTTTATGGTAGCTATCAATCATTCAAGTCTTGTATGGTTAAGAAAATGAAGGACCCAGAAGTTAGGTTAGCACAATGGGTTGCAAATTTACAAAACTTTGACTTTTATATTGTCCACCAACAAGGAATTAAGCATGCAAATGCTGATGCCTTGTCTATATTGCTGATTGTTGATGCTTTAAGAGAAGAGCTACATGGTCTATACAAATTGATCAGTTAACCAGACCAGTGGAGTTCTTGTAACAACAAAGTAAATAAAATGCTCCAACAACTGAGTCAACAGACTTTCATAAAAGACGGTAAACTCTTCAAGAGCTATAATGTCACAATCCTCCCTTATAACTGTCTCTCCAACCAACTTTCATGACTTGATGACTTCCACCAACAATTAGGCCATGCCAGAATACAATTGATGATGAAAACAATGTCAGAGTATGTCTATTAAGAAAATATGACCACTGACATTGCAGACTACGTTGAAAAATACCTACAATGCGCTAGGTTCAGAGAAAAGCCTAGCTAGCATTTATATTGGTTGTCTGCCTGGATACAACTTCCAGAAAGTCTCTATCAATGTAGTAGGACCACTTCTAGCACTCGCCCTGTAAAGTTAAAGTACATTATAGTGGCAATAGACCACTTAACCAAGTGGGTCAAAGTACAATCTGTTGCTTCTTAAAATTCATTACAAATTGCCAAGTTTTTACTCCAAGAAATAATTTTAAGATGTGGTTGTCCTGCTACAATCCTAACTGACATCAGAACAAACTTTGTCAAAGCTATTTTACCGCAACTACATGAATTAATTGGGATTCAAAATGCTGCTTCATCTCCCTACTGACCAGAGACTAATGGAGCCGTTGAACAAGTTAATGGCACACTAGTACAAATATTGAAGAAGCTAGTATACAATCTGCCTTCTTCATGGGATATACACCTTGGTGCAGCCGTTATGGCTTATTGGTTTACTTTACACTCAAGGGCTGGTGTAAGCGCATTTAAAATGTTGTATGGCCAACAACCTGGTCTCCTAATACACTTGGTATCACTGAACTCTGACTGTAGTGAGGCTACCTACTTCCAACAACTGAACATACTGACAAAGCAGATAATGCAAACTCAGTCCCAAGCCTTCAACAGTCTAAAAAAATACCAGGTTAACACTATTCACAGGACCAAGTTAATTTAATAGCCCTTCCTAAGTTCAAAACTGGTGACCAAATCCTTATGTACTGGAAAAAACTTCACAAACCATGAAACAAGCTCAATAGCTTATGGACTGATCCCTGTGAAATCATTGCCAAAGTAGCTATGATGTCTAAAATCTCAAGGAGTTAACCTCTGGACAGCTTATTAACAGGTACACGTCAAATGCTTGAAGGAATGTCCATATAACTGCCTAAGGTTAACTGGACCTCTAACTGAGGTTTAGGGTTTGCCCTTCCTTACCTAGCTTTTTATTAATATTACTCTTTTTTATTATATCATACTCTTAAAACTATTTTAAGGAAGAAAAATAAAGAAAAGAAAAGAAGATGAAGGAAAAACACTTTACTAATACTGTCACTACTTGAGAGAAACAATGAATCCAAGTTTATATAGCATCTCTCAAAGATGATGCATTATTGACAGGACTACAAAGCTATACTGACATCAGTAGGAATGAATGACCCAACTTTAAAGAAGTTAAGGAAATCAGGGAGCTCCACCTGGTCCAGACAAGTCACCCCAAAGTCAGATCCAAAGAGCCCTGTGACTAAAAGTCCTAGATCAGCCATAAATTCTGACTGAGGACCATTGGCCAACTATGTGTTCAGAAATTCCCCCAGTTGTTCCTTGACTACCACAGGAACATCTTCATTGGAAATATCTTTCTCATGGGCTACTTCAAACAGTATCTCTACAGTAAGAAGGTGCAGTAGTTTTAAAAGCTATGGCAACAAGTGAAAATAATTCATATTTAAACAAATGAACTCATATTTAAACAAAATCAAAATGAATCCAAATCTATTGTAAATCAATATAAATTTATTTCCTTAATTTTTGTTTACATCTGAGTTCATTTGTTTAAATCTGAATTATTTTTTCATGTAGCCATAGCTTTTAAAGCTACTGTACAGGAACCCCATTACCTGGCCATAGAAAAAATTATTTTTCTTGGAACATGGCAATGAAGAATAATTTCCTGCACTCAGCTAGCTGATGCTTCCCCACTCGTTTTGAAAAGAGATTGCATGAGGAGCCAAGTGATGCTCCCTAGAACGTGCACAGCATAACACTACAGGACAACAGATGGACAGGATTTGCTCCTGATGCTCCTAGCTAACCTCTGCATTGGTTTCTTCTTGAAGGAATAGGTTAACCTCCACCTCAAAGGATGGTTGTTCAACCAACAAAGCTATGTTTTTCATACAACAAAGTAAAGGAATTGACGTTTTTCCTTCTGGAAACTTGATCTTGTAGATCAAGTAGAGCTCTTTCCACGTTGATACCAACATGAGAACTTCAGCGTCAAAGTCAAATGGTACTGCATATCCCATATAAGTGTCCTATAAATGAGATTAGCATTCATTTTGTATCCTGTTGATTACCTTGGTTATTGGCTTCACAGTACTATGATTTAGCGCTTTGGCTTGCTTTTTCTGAGTTTGACTGTCAACAAGCTTTTGGAAGGCCAACACCTCCTTCTAGGAAGTATGGAGTAATTTCTCCACTGGCTTCTGGTGATTGTTTGTCTTCTCCTTCTTTGTTGGAATTACCATTGGCTTTCTAAACAAAATTTGAGGTTTCTTCTTTTCCTATTTGGATGACTTCCAAGGGTTGTCCACGTCAATTGCCATTTGGTAAGTACTAGCCTGCTAACCAATTGTGCCTTCTGACTAATACTGATAATTGAAGTAATCTGTTGTCAGAATTTCTCAAGCTCTTCCATCTCATTGGTGTAGTCATTCAACATGTTAGAGACTTCAATCAAGCCTTTGGTGATTGCTTCATTCTCTTCTGACACAGCAGACTGCTTTGCTACTAAATTGGCTACAAGCTTCTTAATATCTTCTATTTTTTGGTTGACCTTTCAAGATTCCCAACTTTATAGTCTGTCAAGTATATACTTCTGGGAAGTATAATAAACAAGATAAAGAAGAAAATTAATAAGAGAATGATTGTTGCACTTTTTGCATTACAGCGCCATAATTATTTGAGATTATAGGGCATAGGACATTTGCTTGGATTCAGTCATATGTGAGGATATGAGTAGTATTGTGTCAGAAGAGCCAGGATCAAATGGAACCATGATTATTGTCAAGCAATTGCTTCTGATGCGCAGAAGCACTTAATGATTAGGATAATGATCAACCAGATTAAAGTTATATCAAATATGGGTCAAAAGATGATTTTATTTTAGTTGATTAATTCTTCTTATACCTTCTACTGTTCATTTCCTGGGCTACTAGTAATGTCTTCTAGGACATTCTATGTCAGGAATATTCCTGACAACAACCTTTGTCAAGACAATATTCTGTGCACAATTAATGCATCAACTGCAAAAGTTGAATTTGAATGCATCAAAGTGCCTGAAGATGCTCCAATTCCATACATGCCAAGGATAACAATTCATTGCCTACCAAACCACTCCCATCCCAATCCCAAATGGGAATTCCAGACAACACCAAGTGTTTGGTGTTTCCTATCTAATGCTTTGTATTATTCATGTCCCACTAAGGATGATAGTATATAATAATCCTCAATCACTTGATGGTAGTTTGTGCTATCATTGAGTGAAATTACCCCTCAATAGTATCACATAAATCAATTTAAAGACTTTACCTTCAAGAAGTTAAACAAGACACTAAGCTTTGTCTGCCCTTTCCTAGGATCAGGAGATGAATCACCTAATCTTCTCAGCTGTCCTCACAGCATGCCTAGGGATTGGGGCCACTAATCCACTCAACAGAATGGGCCATTCAACAATTCATCTGGCAAGTACTACTACAAGGAGCCAGTGCAGCTTAACTCCTCCAAGCGGTACTCCTGGCCCACGATGGTGTTGTGTTCTGAGGCGCGGCCTGAAACACAACAGGAAATCCTAACCTTAGGATTGGATTTGTACTAAGTCTCTTTTAGATGACAGGGAAGGCTATGTGTTTACCTTGCGGCCCTGGAAGAATAATTTCTACTAGTTATGGCTAGAGATAGGCGCAGAAGTACAGAAGACACAAAGACAAAAATGTGAATAGAACTTAGATTTTATTGGTGAATACAAAATGGAATATATAGTGGTTAGGAATACCACAAAACACAACCAGGACGGTAGGATCACTTGCCACCAGCATGAGTGGGGCAAGTGAGTTGCACAGGATCAAGAAACCAAACAATTGTACTTTCTGATTCAGTCATCAACTCATTTTGAGAGGCAAAAGCAAAAGAGAGAGATTTGTCTTCAAAATGGCCCACCAAAGGCAAAATTGAAACATGGTGAATAGCAGTATTCACAACATTGCCCTCCCCTAGATTGACCTTAGGGGGTGGAATTTACAAAGGAACTTTGCGTGCACTCAAGCAAAAGGACGGCCACTGGAGAGGAGCTTTATAGTGTATTTGGACCCTCATTTAAAGGTCACTTCTAAAGGGCTGATCCACAGAGTGTCCAACTTATGTGCAAAACCACCTACTCTGTGTTGGTAGTAAAGTACATGGTCACCAACATTGAATTCAGGCAGGGGGGAGCGTCCAGCATTATCAGGAGAGAGCTCAAGCATCTTAGTCTTGTATGCAGAAGTGTAGGCAGTGGCCTGTATATCAATTATGCGGTTGACTAGGTCCTTGATGTGGTTGTCAGGATTCATGACCTTATCAGAGGTAAGCAGTGGGGGCCCCAAGAGTGATGGGGTAGTAGCCTCTTGTCCATACAGCATAGCAAAAGGGGAGTATCCAGTGACACAATGTTTGCTAAGGTGTTATGCAAAGAGAGCAGCAGGTAAGTATAGGTCCCAGTTGGCAGCATCAGAGTAGATGAGATTCCTCATGATAGAGACCAGTGTTGAATTTGCACGCTCAACTGCCCCATTGGTAGAAGGATTTTAGGGGGCAGAGAAGGACTGGTGTGATCCCAAAGCTTTGACAACAGAGGTTACCAGCTTGGCATTAAAGTTAGTCCCATTATCTGAGAGCAATACTTGAGGACAGCCATGGCGGTAGAAAACATCTTGTAACAGGAAGGCAACAGTTGTCTTAGCCGTGATGTCCTTTGTAGGGCAAGACTCTATCCATTTACTGAAGTGATCAACAGCAATCAGAATAAAGCAACACCCAGAACTTGAGCAAGGAAGAGGGCCTACTGCGTCAATGCTGACAGTGTGAAAGGCATGTTGCGGGGGAACTAATTTGAACTCGTGGGTAGCAGCTCAATGCCTCTGCAGCTGGCAGTTGTGGCAGCTAGCTATGACGTCTGGGACCAGCAGGCAAAGTTTCTCCCAAAAGTAATTCTTTTGAAGCCAGTCAAAGGTCTTGGCAATGCCTCCATGCCAAGTCTCTTTATGAGCTTGCAACACCAACAAGAGGCAAAGACTGGATTGTACATAAGGCAGATACTGGTCTTGTACCTTCTTGAAGAGCTGATTGTCGCATATGAGGGTATCTTTGGATAGCTTGGACAAGGCCAGTTGTACCTCTTCTGTCTTGCTTTCCCAAGAAGAAGGGTACCCAATTAGTTTGTATAACTAATCAGCCTCTGCAGGATGCAAAGCAAGAATGGGCATTCTGGAGAGCCCATCAGCGTTCTGGTGTTGAATCCCAGGGCAATGGAGCACAATGAAGTTGTATCCTTGCAGACGTAGAGCCTATCTAGCTAGGCGTCCTTCAGGCTCCTTAAGCTGTTATAACCACTTAAGCAAAGCATGGTCAGTGACAACTGTGAAGTGGGTACCATACATGTAGTGGCGGAACTGTTTGACTGCATGCAACACGGCAAGACACTCCTTTTCTGTGACACTATAGTTCTTCTCATGTTTGTTTAGCATGCAGGAAGTGTAAGCCACAGGATGGTCTACACCCTTGTTGTCTAGTTGGGCCAGAATAGCCCCAACAGCAAGATTGCCAGCGTTGGTGTACAGGATAAACTCCTTATCATAGTCAGGATACACTAGGATTGGCGCCTCTTTGAGTTTTTGCTTAAGGGTCTCAAAGGCTTGCTGTTGACTGGAGGTCCATTCAAAAGGGACATTACGTAACAGCTGGACTAGAGGTTCACTAGTATTGGCAAAGTCAGGGATAAACTGTCTATAGTAGCCCATCATCCCTAGAAAGACTTGTACCTCTTGCAGGTTGGTGGGCGGAAGCATTTTGTTGATGGCTTCAACCTTCTTAGTCATTGGGCAAATCCCGGTCCAGGTTACTTCATGGCCCAAGAATTCAAGACGTTCTTTGAAGAAGGCGCACTTGGAAGGTTTTAGCTTAAGGCCAGCTTCTCAAATCTTTATGAACACCTCTTTTAGATGAGCCAGGAGATTGGTGAAGGTAGCACTAAAAACTGCTATATCATCCAAGTATACTAGGACACACAACAACTTCAAGTAATGGAGAATGGAGTCCATGGCCCTTTGGAAGGTGACTGGGGCATTGTAGAGTCCCTGCAGCATGCAAGTAGGCTCAAACAGCCCTTCAGATGTAATGAGCGCGGCTTTTTGGCAATCCTTGGGCAATAGGTCAACTTTCCAATACCCAGAGGCTAGGTCCATAGCAGAGAAAAACTTAGAGCCTCCAAGACTTCAGAGAGCATCATCAATACGCGGTAAGGGGTATGAGTCCTTCTTTGTCAAAGAGTTCAATTGGCGGTAGTCCATCATAATACAATGACCTCCATCTTTCTTCTTTAAGATGAGTAGCAGGGATGCCCAAGGACTTTGGCAAGGTGCCAACAGCCCAGCGTTCAACATTTGTTTGAGCTCTTTAGATACCCGGGCGTCCTCTACACAACTGTGGCAATATGGTTTAGCACGGAAGGGAGGAGCGTTGCCAGTGTCAATCTGATGGATAACACTTTGGATAACCCATAGTTGGTACTGTCCTTTGCAAAGATGTCGGAAAATTGATCTAGCAAGTCTAGCACCTCTTTCTGTTGAACTGGGGACAGCTGTGAAAAGTATTGCACAGTGAACAAGGATAGGACTTGGGGTTCATTCTCAGGTAGGTTAAAATCTTGGAATGTGCCAAAGGGATGAAGAGACAGGACATCAGGAGCGCTCAACAACTTGCCATATCCAACAACCTGCCCCCTAGACACGGTTATGGGGAGAGCAGTCAGGTTGGCTACCAACAATTGAACAGGGTCCTCATTGGAGACATCTAGGATTCCAGGACAGAGATAAGTTTGTTGCACCCTAATGAGGGGGGAGAGTACAACTCCAAGAAGGTTTGTTCAGGTAGTTCATATGATATCTTGGAGTCTAGGATGGCCTGGGAGCCAGGTGGAATGGTGACAGCAGACGTGGCTAGGAGAGGGATCCATTCAGATGCAAGACAAGCCATGGGTGGACATTTCATGTTTGAAGCGTGGGTGAAATATTTGAGGTTGAAAACCCCAGTAGGATATTCCAAAGCGCACATCTTCTGTCACTTCCCGGGAACTTTAACCAGCTCTTCAAAGATCAGAGGGACTTTGTATCCCAGAAAGAGAGGTAACCATCTTTCAAGTTGATTATCCCATTATATTCCCTAAGGAACTGAGTGCCAACTAAGAGATTGTAACTCTTGTTTTCCAAGACAACTGCTGGCGCAGCTAGGAGAAGCTTGCCAAACCGCATGGGTAGAGAAGAGTATGCCCCTATGGTGCGGGTCATAGACAGTCCAGCTGTGCCATACAACTGGTGATAATTAAGGTCAGGGGCAAGTTTATGTTTCTTCACAAGTTTGGAGGAGACAACGTTGACTGGCAAGCCAGTGTCTAAAACGGCCTTGATCTTCACTTTTTGAATGGATATCTCTACTTGAGTGGTAGTGCAACCAAAGGGTGGAAGGACAGCCAAGATATCCTGAGCCTTGGCTAATTCCTTATCTTATTTCTCAATCATGCATCTTAATCCTGGGAACTCCTTTTAAACAGTCTGGAGTGGGAGCAAAACAGATACATTCTTTAATACAGCGTCAGCGACCTCAGCAGCTTCTTCTGACAACTCCACTAGCACAGGGGACCTCTTAGCCTGAGTGAGGAAAGGGCAAGAGACAATTTCTTTGGCTTCAGGCAAAGGCTTAGCAGTAGTTGTAGTCTTTCTTGAGCGCAATTTATAGGGGACTGTAATGGTTTTGGGAACAGCCAGAACAGAGTATCCATACACATTGGCGTTGTCAGTATCAGAGTCATCCAGGTCAGAGTTGTCAGAGATATTGTGAAACAAGAGGAGGGTAGGAGGAGCCTCATTATCAGCAGGCTCAGCGTCAGATATAGAGGGAGGGATTGAAAGAGACTGGGAAGAGTTGTCAACTGAGAGCGTCTCTGTCTCTAGGTTGACTGTTCTTTTCCCGCCTGCTCTTTCAGATCAGCCCCTTCAACCCGTGGGTTGGTGCAGACTCAAGAATGGTGGCCTATCTGACCACAGTTGTGGCAACCTTGGTGTTGAGGAGGATTTTGCGAGTTCATGGTAAGAATGCAAGGACCACAGGAAGATGAATCAGAGTTAGAAGTAGCTCAACCTCCCTAACAACTGCTCCAGAATGGGTAAGGTGCATATCCTGCAACAGAGTCTTTATGCTCTTCATGGAGGAAAGCATAGCCTTATGGGCTTTGAAGTGAAGGCACAGAATTTGGTTAACTTTGAGAGCTTGAGCGCAAGCCATGTAGGCTTCATGGGCTGTCAACTGTCTGCTTGTTATCAGTTGCTGTCCTTCCATGTAGAAGCTGTCTGAAAACTCAGCTAGCGTCTATTTAGGCTTGAAAGCAATATGCATAAAGGCGTCCTTCTTTACTTCCAGGCTAAGGTCACCACCAAACTTGTCAATCAGAAGCTGCTTCATATCTTCCCACGTCTCAATGGTGGGCAGCTCAGGCACCATCACCTCCTGGCAAGTTGGATGTAGACAGGTCAGAATATGTTCTTTCTTAACTTTGTCTGAAGCTTGTCTCATGACAGTTTTGTAGATAGTTAGGAAAGCTGCAATGGCCGAGGTTTTGGGATTGAAGACTTGCTTGAAGTGTGCTTTGGGAGTTGGGCCACCATTGCTATTATAGAGTACGTTTATACGCGGGAAAAACTCTGCCTTGGATTCAGAGGGGGGCTGTCTAGCCCATAGCTGACAAACACTCTCTTCAAGGGTAGTCAGGGTCTCAACATCGCAGGCATCCATATTGACAGCTTGAGTGGTCTGCTTTGCAGTAGCATCTAAGCGTTGACCTTGGGTGGTCACTATTGTGGCGAGCTCAGCCATCCAAGAAGTAAGGAATGGCCCCAATGAGAGGCAAGGGGCAAATCTATCATTTACAGAGTCAATCACATTTATTCATCTCTTGTATGTCTCTATCCAGTTCAGTATGGTCCCGCTCAATTGATCCACCTTGTTAGCTAGGGCAATTAGTTCCCTAGCGCATTGGATTCAAGAAGCTCCTGGTAAGCGAGGTCAGCAACCATCTTTATTGACAACCCTAACTGGACTGGCAGCAGTTGCCATCATTTCATGTAGGGCGGCAAGTTCTTGCTGTAGCTCTGCAACAAGAGCAGTCAATTCAAGCACCTGGGGGTCAGGATGAGGAGCCTCAGAAGGACATCCTTGACTGCAAGTAGTTGTATGTAGCTCTCAAATAGCATCCCATATTCTTTGCTCTCAATCTGCCAAATCATCAGAAGGGGGAGAGGGCGGAACATCTGGCTTGGGCATAGCTAATTCATTCACTTGACTCTGGAGTTTGGCTATAGCAGCAGTGGTGGCAGCTCTTTCTTGCTCAAACACCACACTGAGTTCATTAAGGCTGTTAACAGCAAAGTCCGCTACCTGCTGTAGTTGCTTAAAGGAATACATGCTGAATGCATTGAGCTGTTGCACAAGTTGTTCAAAGTTGGTAGATAAGTGTTTAAGGTTGAATCTACTTGAGTTTGCCAGGGTTGTTCTAGCTGGTGAAACTTGTGTAGACGCTCTCTCACGTATTTGGGGATGAACTGGCGTATTTGTTTGATAGAATTAACCAAACAGGTCTGGGAGGTAACAGAGTTGCGCTGATTTCCAGATACCAAGGAAAACAGGGAATGAATCCACTGTTGGTAGGCAGCAAACTGGTCCCAGTGATGAGTAACTGCTGCTTGTAGAGACGAGATTTCTTGGATGTGGAGCCCCAACACCATTTGATGGTGGGCCAAGGCAGGCTGCACAAAGGACAATAGTAAGTGCTCAGCTGAGCCAGCCGCTGAGAGGAGATGTTGTGGAAATCAAGGAGCCACAATTAATTTGTAGTATTCAGCCCAACTGAACTGCAGCTGAAGGTGAGGAATGGCTCCTTCACGGGCTATCCCAAGGGCTACCAACATGACTTGTTCTAAGTCAGGGGTACCCATGGGGTAAGCAACTAGGCAAGGACCATTCCCAAGGTTCAGTACAGTAGGGAAAATAGGCAGGTCAGCAATATCTTCCTCAATAGGAGGGCTAGTAATTTCAGGTGAAGTTGGCTCTTGTATAGGCAGAGGCAAAGGACCTGAAAACGTGGATGCAAAAGGGATAACCAAGGGGCTTACAGCCCCTGTAGCAAGCACCATTTTTGTCATGTTCTGAGGCGTGGCACAGACACACAATGGGGAATCCTAACCTTAGGATTGGATTTGTACTAAGTATCGGTTAGATGATAGGGAAGGCTATGCATTTACCTTGCGGCCCTGGAAGAATAATCTCTACTAGTTGTGGCTAGAGAGAGGCGCGGAAGTACAGAAGACACAAAGACAAAAATTTGAATAGAACTTAGATTTTATTGGTGAATATAAAATGGAATATATAGTGGTTAGGAATACCACAAAACACTACCAGGACGGTAGGATCACTCGCCACCAGCATGAGTGGGGCGAGTGAGTTGCGCAGGATCAAGAAACCAAACAATTGTACTTCCTGATTCAGTAATCAACTCATTTTGAGAGGCAAAAGCAAAAGCAAGAGATTCATCTTTGAAATGGCCCACCAAAGGCGAAATCGAAACATTTGAATAGCGGTATTCACAACAGCTGCTATTTCCCCATTCCACCCAGTCCATAGCCATATACACCTGTATATACTACATACTCATATATATTGCCGTCAATTTTGGACGTTATAACGTACACGCCAAGGTCTTTTGATTGATGATGACAGTCTATTCAATTGTGATAGTGCTCACAGGCTTCCAAGTTGCCAACTTGGTACCTTATTTTGCTTAAGTACTCCCCCAATTGTTAAGTCTTTACATTCTAACATGACCCTAATTTGGGGAATATTTAATATAGGTTTGGCGCTTATTGCACGTAACCAATAGAATATCTTCATCTTTACCCAGCACAGGTGGTCCTTGCTGGCATGTATAATTAATTACTTCAGGATTCCTTCCTACCTTCCTGACATACTCCAAGCTTAATGCTTAATAATGTGATTAATATGGGAATTTGAGATTATGGGGAATCAAACCCAGCGCCTTGGCACTTGATGTAAAATCAAAGCAGCACCTTGGTGCCTGCAATATTTGCCAGGGGGTACCTGCAATAATTTTCAGTTGGCGCTTGATATAAAAGTAGTTTGACGCTCAGCGCCTAATCTAATTGCAGAGTGTGCCTGTATCTTTTCTAAAGTGATGTGGCAGCAAATCATGTATCATTAAGCAGCGTGGCGGCGTTCACCATTGGCTTATTTACGGTTCAGGTCAGAAGACTACTGCTGATCCAATATGAATATGATTTATACTACTAATTTATGTTTTTGGAAGCTGTAATTCATATCTGCAAGCTCCGTCATAATTAGCATCATTGATTTTTATACTGCTAATTTAAGGGTTTGGTTGAAGAACCCCTAATCTGTGAGCTCTTTCATAATTGGTATCACTGCTTGGTTGAAATTCTCAACAATGATACAATATTTGATATGAGTTTAGAGGTTTATATAGTATCATGGGAAGCCACAAACTGTCCATGTACGTCATGCTAGTCATGGGGCTTATCCAAGTGATTGTTCCTCTTAGGTCATGAGGTTTGTCTAAGTAGTGTTCCTCTTAGGACTCAAAATGTTTGATCACTGTATTAGATGGCTGAATGATAACAGTGCCACCAACTTAATGATTAGTTGGGGAATCATTTGGCAAGTCACTTGGGGACGTAGTTTCCTGTGAGGAAGTAATCAAAGATGTTGTGATGTCTCCCCCTGGGGTACTGGAAGGTGGAACCTTGGGAATTTTCTTGAGAGTGTTGGGGATTCAGGCTTGATATTGAACTAGTTTTACATTGGGTACAGGGAGCCGGGAATTATGTTGTGCTGTCCTTGCTTTGCATAGACGGAGGTGGTCATGGTGCATATGCTTTAGCTCTGTTCAAGTGCCAATGCCTTTGATGAGGTAGATTTTGTTTGGTTTGACCTCCATGACAATTCCTAAACCTTGTGATCCTAGATTCAACTTGTGTATGTTGTGGTTAACAACCCAGATCTTGTCCCTAACTTGGAAGTGTTCCTGTTGTAGTGGAATTGCTTTTCTCTCAACTCTTTCCTTTTTCTTGTCCTTCTGATCCTTCTTAGTGTGCTGGAGTCAGGAAAACTCTTGTCTGGTACTTTCTTGGGTAGAGGTAATCATGGTCTTGAATTATTACTAACAAGGGCAGGCTTATGTCCATAGGTGAGCTCATAACAGTTTTTGCACTTATTGTGGTTGACTTGTGTTCTGCATACCATGAGTGCTGTTGGTAGCATGTTGACCCAGGCTTTTGGATTTTTAGCAGATAACTTACTGAGGGCTTCCACTAGTGAGCTTTTTAGTTGTTCTACTCTTTCATTTGCTGGCAGGTGGTAGGGGTTGACTATGGTGTGTTTTATTCCATTCTTGGCAAGGTAGATATTGGTGTCAATGGCTTTGAGTTTGGTTCCTCCATCTGTCAACAGAAGTTCAGGTTTGACAAACTTAGTTATGATCTCTTTACCAATAAATTGTCTCACACCATAGCCTTTGTGTTCTTTTGTAGCTTGTGCTACAGGCTACCTAGTTGTATGGTTGATAGCTGTTATAATTTAATTTTTGCCTTTTTTATTTCCAGGCATTGGTCCCAGAATATCTAGTGACCACACTTTGAAAGTTTGTGTGATTGGCACTGGTATTACTGATCTGGGAGGTGCCTTGGAGTGGGCTTAATTTTCAAAGACTTTGCATTGCTCTAGTACTTCCTTGATATCATCCAGCATTTTGGGTCACCAGTAGTGTGTATTAAGATATCCATACAAGTATCTAATTCAAGTGTGTACAATATCTATATGGTATCAAAGGATTGTTTCAATGATTTTCTGTTGACAGGACGTAGAGTACGGTGTCACCATTTGGAAGTATTTGGTGTAGCATACCATATACGTTTTTGAACATATTTTGTTCTTGGGTCCTTTCTCTTGGATTCCCATTGGTGTACCAGGTGGGAACCCCTCTTGGAGATTCCCCATTATTAACATGGGCTAGTTGGGGTCTCTATCAGTGCATAGGGAATGTTTGCTGTATAGCCTTACCATGGTTTCTGCAGTAAGCATTTCTTTCCTGGTTTGTATTCATTATCATGAGGTACTTTTTTATGAGGCTAATCCATTCGGCTTGTTGTCTAGATATGTGTTTTTGAGTCTTTAAGAATACCAATGACTTGTGATTGTTTTCACTTTGAATATTTATGAACCTTCCAGGTAACATTGCTATTTCATTAGACAGTGGACTATAGCTACCGGTTCTTTTTCATGTATCTGATATCTTTGTTCACCATCAGACAGCTTTCTTGATTCATATGCTACAGGGAGGAAGCCTTTTTCTGAAGTTTGAATCCAGAGTACTCCTCTCATTTCATTTTAGAGGCGTCAATTTATAGTTCATAGCACCCTGTAAGTCTGGGTATTGTAAGATAGGGGCAGTGACCATGCACTCTTTCAACTGTCAGAATGGTTGATCTCTTAACGGTGTCCATACAAATTTGGTTGTATTGCCTGTAATTGCAGGGAAGAGGGCAGTTAAGGCCCCCCAGTCAGGGATGAATTTTCTGACATATGCTATCATGCCTAGAAAGGTATAAAGCTCTTTTATTTCTTGGGGCTGGCATTTTGGTTATGGCATGTATCTTTTCTGGGTCTGGTTTAATTCCGCCCTTGATGATTATGTAGCTAAGGAATGGAAGCTCTGACAAGAAGAAGTCACACTTTGACGGTTTGGCAATGAGTTGGTTTTCTTTGAGGGTGTTGAGGACCAGGCGGACATCTTTTCAGTGTTGTTCCTTAGTGGGGCTGTCAATGATTATGTTGTCAAGGTAGACTATGATTCATTTTCTGATGTGATCTTTAACTCTTTTTCATAAAGGTCAGGAAAATACTTGGGGCATTTACATGCCAAAATTGAGGAAAACACACTCAAAGGAACCAAACTTTGTTCTTAATGCAGTTTTTGGTACATATTCTGGTTCCACACAGATTTGGTGATAATCTGATCTCAAGTTAATTTTTGTGAAGACTTGGGACCCCCCAGGGCGTCAAAAAGGTCATCAACTAAGGCAGGGGATACCTGTTCTTAATTATGACCTTGTTGAGCGCCCTGTAGTCTGTAACCAGGCAGAGTCCTCCATCTTTCTTGGACACAAAAAAGGCAGCTACACCAAAAGGAGACTTGGAAGGCCATATAAGTTCTTTTTCAAGGGCTTCATCCAGATAGGCCTTTAGGGTGTCTTCTTCTTGTGGTGTCAGGCAGTAGATAGGCTGTGCTTTTAGTACACTTCACTTGAGGTCAATTTTGTGTTGGATGCCCCAATCAGGTGGTAGTCATGGTGACGTTTCTTGGAAGACAGAAGGGAATTCACTGACCAGTTGTTCTTGGTTGTAGTCTTTCTCATGTCTGGTTTCCATAGTTTTGAAGTAGATAACCTCATACGTGCAGGTGTTCCAATTGATTTTGCTAGGATCGGTTTCCTCTTCTTTTTCCATGATCTTCACAAATACATGGTCTCTCATAAGTCTGTCAAGATGAGTTGGGTAGACAGGGTGTTGCACCTTGCCTTGTTGTATGATGAGGGTAGCACTGTCCCAGTTGATATGGGGTTTGGTCTTTCTCATCCAATCTAAACTAAGTATAACATCATATATGGAGATTGGTATGATAGGGCCACTGATTGTAGTCTGTATGTCTCCTATTTGGGAACAGAAGGGTTTTTTTCCTTAGTGACTGGTGTGCTTCTATTATCTGCCATGACAACTCTCTTGATGTTGTTTTGGAACGTGGTTAGTTTCATGAGGTTGGCAAATTTATTGTCAACAAGGGATTGGTCTGCTCCAGTGTTGAATAGTGCTGTGCCCTGATATCTTCAAAAGCAGAAAGGATAGGTGAGGAGTTTATTTCCAGTTTGGGCAGCAAAATAATACAGTGTTGCTGGAGGGTACTTAGATCATGGTGATTGAGTCCACATCTTGGTCCCTGTACAAGTCTTGTAAGTTGGGGGAGAGCGGCTTGCCTAAGCACTCCCCTGAGCTTTTTCCTCCTTGTTGGTATCTTTGGTGCTTGCCTGGTTGGCTTGGGCAGTATGATTTCCGTTTTGAGGATGTGGGTTATTGGCTTGGTTGTTCTGCTTGTTAGGTTGAGGATCCTTCTTTGCTGTGGTACTCTCCTCTTTTTGTTGGTTACATGTAGGTCATCAGATTTCTGTGTGGCGTGTTTTCCTTCTACAAACATATCTTGAAGGTTCTTGCGGCGTGTCATGTCAAATCAATGTCTAATGTGTGTGGGGATGCCATTGTAGAAGTCCAACTGTGGTCCAGCTTTGTCAAAGTTAATGGTATCAGGAGCTCAGTCTCATAGATCTTTGTAGGCTGTAATGTACTCCTTGATTGTTCCTGTCATCTTGAAGGTTTGAAGTTCTGTCATGATCACTACATCAGATTCTTTATGGCAAACCTTTTGAGGAAGGCAGCTATGAACATATCCTAGTCTTCACTGTGATCAGGGTGTTGGTCAAACCACTTGCTTAAAAGTGTGAGGCGGCCTCAGTGACACAAAGGGATATCTCACTGGCCCAGAGTCTGCAGGGGTAGCCTACTTGTGTAAACTTACTTTGAGTGCTTTGAACCCAGAGGTTGGTGTTCTTCTGGCGTAATCCTGCAAACTTTTCAATCTCTGCTGAGTGTAGATAGTGAAATACAATGTTAGATATCTCAGTTATCTGCAAGGTTGGAGTTAGAGGCAGGTTTAGGAGTCTACAAGTGTGGAGAAGGTTGTACTGTTTGGTGGAGACAAGGTTGTCTTTAAAGATGGTGAAACCTGTAGGGATGTCTTATCCTTCTTTGTATTGTCTCCAGCCAGTGGGGAATGCCATCTGCTGGGTTCTTTTCTTTGGAGGAACTTTTCCTTTAAGTAGTGTAGGTATGGCTAACCAACCTGTGCTACCACTGTCAAGTATATACTTCTGGGGAGTATAATAAACGAGATAAAGAGGAAAATTAAGAAGAGAATGATACTTTATTTGACATGAGCTTAGAGTGTTATATAGTATCATGAGAAGCCACATACTGTCCATGTACATGCTGGTAGTCATGGGGCTTTTCCAAGTGATTGCTCCTCTTAGGTCATGAGGTTTGTCCAAGTAGTGTTCCTCTTAGGACTCAAAATGTTTGATCCCTGTAATAGATGGCTGAATGATAACAGTGCCACAAACTTAATGATTGGTTGGGCAATCATTTAGCGAGTCACTTAGGGACTTAGTTTCCCAATAGGGAGTAATTGAAGATTCCTGACTTAATAGTCCATTCATGTGAGAGGATGTGTGGTGAAACTGATCACCTGTTGGTTGGTCAATCCTGATTGCTTGTTGGCACAATTCAGAACTACAAGACGTAGCTTTTTGTTTCTTCCTCAAAGGATCATTCCAGATTGCCTGGCTGAAACTGACTACCTTCCAGATTGAAGCTCACTCTGACTTTTATGTTGATTAATTGACCAATTAATTAAATGATGGTTACTGATAAACGACTTGCCCCAGGTTCAACCCCTGCCATATTCTCATGCTGTTGGGGCTATCTATAATTTCCTCTTGGATTGCTGTATCAATTGACCTGTCATCAATCCCTCATTTCCCTCTCCTTCTTGCCCATGTTACAGCTAACTTACCTTGATTTGATTGAGTAAGTTGTAGTATATAAGGTTGTCTTTTTCCTTCCTAATAAATATAATTTTTACCACTTATTTCAGCTACACCATTAATTCACTCTTTGAGTGTATTTTAGTAAGAACCACAAAGGTTAGTCTTCTGATAGACTATCATGCTTCTAGACCAACTGAATAGTCTCTACTTGAGGAGCTGATCTAGAGTAGTTACTGTGTGCCCCTACTCTGCCCTTTGTTGTTCTTGACTCATTGTAATTACTTCCTACTGTAAGATACTTGTCTGAATTCCAACTTGTATAGTAGTATTGTCTATCAACTAACCAATAAGTTCAGCTTATCTCCCCCAACCAATTGTCTGTAGTTTGTTGCCAACTGACTACCTCCAAATTACAGTAAGAGCACCACATTCATTATTATGCTTATGGATTAGTTTTCTGTTTATAACCTTATTTTAGACTGCTTGGTATTGTTGCAACATCTTCAATTACTCCCTCTCGGGGAATTAACAACCTGAGTGATTCATCAAATGAGTCACCAAATGGCTCATCAATGAACCAGTAAATTGGTGGTACTACTATCATTCAACCATCTATTACAGGGATCAAACATCCAGATCCTAAAAGGAACACAACTTGAATAAGCCTTGTGACTTAAGAGAATCATTACTCAGATAAGCCCCATGACCTCCATGATGTACATGGACAGTATGGGCAACCGCCAGAATTAACGTATTCTGCAAGTTGACTTACTATATGTTGATAATTAGAATTAAAAATACTTTAATGTCAACAGCATTGAAAAGTCAGAATTAAGTTTTAACTCATGCAGACTACTAAATGTTGATACTTTTTTAATAAGCAGAAATCTGTTTCCTGAACATTTTACTTAATAAAAATTAAGCTTAAAGATAATTTTTAGGGTAATGTGACAACATAGATTTTAAAAAATCCATAAAAAATTATACATGACAATTAAAAAAATTCATAAAAATACACTTTTATTTTCTTTTATTATGAAATTAGCTATCTTTACTATAATAAAATTTTTCCACTTATAAAAACAAAAAACCAATACACAAAAAATACTACATAAAAAGTTACATATTATAGCAAAATATAACAATCAGAAACAGTAATATAAAGTTTTTTCTATATTGAAAACTACAAAAACATATAATTTACTAGTAAAATACCAATATAGGCTATGTAATACAGTCTAAAGTATCAAACTATCAATAGAAAATCAATGATTTTATAAAAACAGTACCATAAATTATTAATGAGTTATTTAGAATAACTATTTATTTAAAAATATTATAATTAATATATAAGAACTATATAAAAAATTAGGCAATACTCAATAAATTTAATTGAAAGCTAGACTGTGATCACCTGGTTGCCATTAAGAACTGTGGCAATCTTCTTGATGTATTCCCCAATCTCTGAAAGCTTATATTTGGCCTTGACAACTTCCTTGATTTTCTCTTAATATTGTTTTTCTTTGGTGGTTCTCTTCTTCTTGGATGGGCAGTTCTCACTATCTCTGATGGATTCAACAATCTTCCCCTGTTGGACTTTGAGGTGCTCATAGAAGGTGTTGTATCTGGGCTTGATTCCAAAGGAGGGCTTGATATGCTTATGTCAGCCCTCCAAAGATGAAGTAGTTTTCATCTCATCCTTAAGAACTGCCTGGTAGCAGTTCCAGTTGGCTTTGGCTCTGGCTCTGGGCTTGCTCTGGCGCTTAGTGACCTTACATCCAATCCACCGTGGTTCATAATATTCAATGAAAGGGTAGAAGGCACCATCATGTTTCTTGGCATATGGATCCTGGCTTAGGAGGTCAAAGGCTTGTCTAGTATGCTCTGGCTTTACAAAGGCTAGTGCTACAAACTGCTTAATTAGGAACTTGCACTTTCCTGATGTATCTAGATGGTGGAGCTTGCTGAGCTCAGGAAGACCCTTTAGTTGCCTGTTGACAGCCTGTCAATAATGGAAAAAACATCCCTGGACCTCTCCATCAAAGGTGTTTACAAAAGCGTTATACTGGGCAGTTTAATAGTCCATGATTATAGTTGAGGGTCCAAGTGCTTTATCTTGAGCTTCTTTTTCTGCAGCAAGAGTGGCTTCATCCTTTTCATCATCATCTGGATTGGCTCTAGTGTTATGGCCAGGGGGACTCTTTCTATTATTGGGTAGGGCTTTGATGCCCTCCTGAAGGATTTTAAAGACCCTTGTGTAGATCTCTTCTGTTGCCCCAGGAAGCAGAAAGTAGGAAAATGGGAGCACTTTGCCTTCAATAAGGGAATGTACAACCCATAGTTGGTAAAAAAGGCGGGGCATATTGCAAAGGTACCGTCACAAAACCAAGTGTCTGGATCCCTCAACTGCTCCAGGTTATGTTGTGTAGCATAGCATATAATTCTTGCCTCTGCTGTAAGCTATCATCATGTAAAAGGAATATCTCATCACCATTGAACATCTTTAACTCCTCTGTCAAGACTAACTCTCCTTGGACCATGGCAGATTTCTTATGGGGGAATAGATCACGGTGTTTGTCACATATGTACTTTACTAACTGGTCGCGGTCTGGGATGAGCTTCAGGTTCTCATTACTTAGGTGTGTGGTGGCCTTAATTGCCAGATCAGAAGCCTTGACATCTTTGGAGACTGGGACCATTTGGTAGAGGTACCACTTTAGAAGCTTTTTGATAAGATTGATTGGAGCATTGCATGTGTGCTCTCCTTTTTCACTAGTGACTTTATCCCATCCTTCTGTATTGATCCTGGCAGCGCAGCTTCTATCTTCACATACATAATGCTTGCTTCTTCCTGCTCTCTTTTGATTGTTGCAATTGAAAACATAGCCATCACAGACTAAACTTGCACCTCCTTTGACAGACATTAGAGGGAAAACCCAAGGGAACTTCTTTGGGAGCTTAAACTCTCCATTGACGTTACATATATTGTGAACCTTTAGGGGATCCCATGGGCCAATTGGTGCTTGATGATAGTCAGACAAGTAATCATCAGGATCTTCTTTATTGATACTTGATGAGGAGGATGGAGGTGCAGATTTGTTGGGCAGTGGAGGGGGATTATCTGGAGTTGGATTCTTGCACTTTCTGGACTGGGATGAGCTTGATTCCTTGGGGCTTGATTCCTTTGAGCTTGATTCATCTGGGCTTTACTGGGGTTCTGGACTCTTGGGTATCTTTGTTCTTCCTTGCTTGTTTAGTGGAACCTCATCTCCTTCTGATTGGTACCAGCTTGGAGAAGAGGAGGGGCAGGGGAGGGCTCTTTGCTTTCAGGGTCTGGGGTCTTCTCCTTTGTCTTCTGTTTTGTTGAGGGCTCTTTGGCTGGTTTTTTGTTGGGTAGGAACTTTGGGCCTTTCCAGAGGCTTTGGGTACTTTCTTGGTTGACTTGGGGTTCTTTTGTGGCTTCTTGGAAGATTTGTCCTACAATAATTAGAGTAGAGTTCATAAAGTAAGAATAATTATGTGAGACATGAATAAAATTAAATAATAATCACTTGTTTTAAGTTTTAATATTAATTAAATAGTTTATAGAAGTATAGAAAGTAATTTTAGAGCTAGTTTATTAGTAAAGAATAGAAAAAAAATCCATGTTTAAATAAAAAGTTGACATTCTGGTAGTCACAATAGTCAAAAATATTTAATTTAGTTTGTCAGCATAAAAAACGCTTTAATTTTGATATCAACATACTGACAGTCAGCATTAAAGTGGAAAAACACTATGTAAATCACTTATAAAGCTTGGTTAATATTTTCTGGAGTTGGTTTTTTAAGTCCAAAATTGATTATTTTTAAATTTAAAAAATTTAAAGATTTGCATATATAACTTATGAAAACTAAATGATAGGGATTGTAGAGGGAGGTCTAAAGTACAGCCCTGGGTACTTTGTCCTGAATTCCCATACCATTATATGTGTGCTTTTTGTTAAGCGGCAGTGTTTTACTAATAAACAAGTGAAGGTGTCAATATTCAGGCAGTCAGCATTCTTTTATAGCAACTCTCCTATTAAATCTCACTTAAATTATGTCACTTTTTTTGCTTAGCCGAACCCCTTTGTTGCATATAGATGACACGTCAATTTGACACAAAGTCAACATTATAATTACATATATAATTTCTAGTTTTAACATATGTGTTTTGGCTTAAGTGGACTTCCGGAAATAAGCTATAGTTTATTCAGTGAGTTTAAAATAACAGTAAATATCTAAATAATACAAAGAATGCTCTGAAAGTTGGCATATGGCTTTTTTCAATGCTTACCTTATTATTTATTTAGTAAAAACAGTAGTATAAAATATAAAAAATAGTTATTTTTAGAATATTGTGTATTTTATTAAGAAATTTATGGATTCTTATTTGGGGTCGACATCCAGATATTACTTACTGTAGTCGACCTTAATGTAAAAGTACAAAGAAATTTACATTTTCATAGTAAATTGTATTAGTTTTTGGCTTAAAATTAAGCCTTTGTTTAAATGGTGTTGACATTATGTATGTTCCTTTTTAATTTTGCAATTCTGACTTAATATTTCACTATGAAAAATTAGCTTAGTTTTGGAAATGCCCAATTCTGGCGGATAAATACTAAAATAATGTTGACATTCAGTAAGTCAACTTGCGAAATGAGTTAATTCTGGCGGTTGCCACAGTATGTGGCTTCCCATGATACTATATAACCCTCCAAGCTCATATCAAATAAAGTATCATTCTCTTCTTAATTTTCCCCTTTATCTCGTTTATTATACTTCCCAGAAGTATATACTCGACAGTATCATGATCTCGTATATCTTTTTCTGGCAACCAACCGAGAGCTTTTGATGGATCGAGTTGTTGGTGGGGTTCTCCCTTGTTTGGACTTCAACCCACCAAACCCAATTTTCCTGCCAGAAAATTTTCTCGGAACCTCGACACAGGAAAATCAACTCAGCCGATTGATTTATACGTTTAGGGAACTTTATCTTGCCGCGATCACATTCGTAAGCGGTTCAAGTTTTTTGTTGAGATTTCGAGCCGCTTCGCTCATTACCATCCTGGATGCCTGATACTTGAGCATTGATTTTAGATTGGCTTAGAGTTTGCTCATGGTTGAGTTCGTTAACCTTACGATGGATTGGTTCCATCCATTTCACCGATGTAGACTCCTGTACAAAAAAGCATGGAACTGATCCTGTAGAGCGGTAAACGGGTTGAATCTATCCGTGCTGCCGTTGCTGATGATTTAAATCCAAGCTAAAAATGGTTCCTTCCCCCGATGAAATCTCGAGGCGGAGATTTTATTTAAGTTGGTTTGATTGGTTCCGTTTAAGGGTTCGGGTTAATCCGGAATAGATTAGAGAAGACGGCTAAACTTGGCAGGATGTTTAAAGTTAAGCCCGATTTCACAAACGCCCTCGATTTAAATACCATTGCTTTAATTAGTAACAATCCGCAAGGATAAGTTATTCTAACACTCTCTTTTCTAAAGAGCTATGTACATGATTGGGCTTAAATTTCAATAAGTTTCCTCTGTAAACAATATGCGTGAGTAAATCGATGTAAGCATTTGGTGGTTCCTCTAGGGCTGCTTCGACCAGCTCTGATCCACCTCAATCAAAAATATTTAAGACTACGTAAATATTAGGGGGCCACAGCTTTGACTGTGGCAGCATGAGCTGGGCAAAAGTATGCCTAGTCACCCCTTCATTCAGCGCAATGGTATGGATTTTTATAAACCCAATAAAAAGTTGAAATCATCCTCGAGCTCCAGATTAAACTTTCTTTGGTAGCAGTTGGTTAAGATTGATTTTAAAAAAGGATCCTTTATTGAGTAGTGGAGTTGCCTTTGGAACTTTAATAGTAACCGCGTCCCCGTTGGTTGTAGCGACCCAGGTTTCTTCCTGAACCCCAATGATGGGTGAGGTATCTTACCGAGGGAGGCAAGGCTCTTAAATCAAACGTCTTCATTGTCAAATTTCCCCGAATAGGGAAGTTCCAGTTCGACGTACAAATAGAATTACCGCTGATGGATTCCACGATGGCCACATGGCCTGTTTCTCCTATCTCCCCTTGCTGGGGCTGGAGGGCCATAATGCTGGCGACTAAGGGGGTTGACCCGACTTGCCACCCTTTTTCCGAGGCCTTTTGGGGCCAAAATCTAGCATCATAGAAGCCATTTAAGAAGTCGACATGGTGGCCGGTGAGTTGGTAATATCGCCCGTCGGCCCATTCTGTACACTGCCCTTTATAGGAAGGATAAAGATCGTTTATCTTAGACTCTGATCCTCTTCCGGAATTGCTTTGAAGAAGCTGACAATTTCCATCGGATTGTTGGTTATTGGTGGCTGTATCTGTTTGACGGTCGGGATGATTACTATCGGGGAGGTATCCTGTGTTTCTAGTTGTTTCGTTGGGTGAAGTAAGGTTTGGGTTTTGAGGTCTTGTGGAAGGTTGGTTGAGAAACGGATTATCATTCTGATTGTAACCACCAGAGTTTTCTGTCGACGGAGCTTGGGGTTGAAGTCCAGAGGAGTCTTCTGATCCGGTTGGGTTGTATCTTTGATTAGAACCACCAGTGTTCTGAGGCCTTGTGGAAGGTGTGTTGATAAATGGATTGTATCTTTGATTATAACCACCGGGGTTTTCTGTCGACGGACCTTGACGTTGAATTCCAGAGGAGTCTCTTGAGCCAGGAGCTGGGCGGTTAGGCTGCCAGTTGATTTCCTGTGGTGCAGTATTTCTCACAGCGTCAGCCACACCATCGATGCCGAGAGTGGAGTCCAGATCTTGCAGGCTGTTGAGTTCATAAAGGTTGGCCCGTTCAAGGCTACCTGCCACATTAGATGCCAGAACAAGAATGGAGTAAAATTTCATACCCCACTAGCAGTATTTGGCGAGTTTAAATACCCTTTAACTTTTAAAAATTTATTAAAATTCAGTGTATAGCTGTTAATATTTTTAATCAAGAAATCTCTTGAACCCAAGCCTTGCATGCGTTAATAAATTGATATGCAGTTTTTCCGGGGCACCTGGTATTTCATTTTTGGATCGCAAATGTAAATAAAATTGGATGGGTGGCGGGGTTGATGCTGGCTTCTGTAGGACCAAACACTCGGTAGCAACTTTAGGAACCGGGAAATAGTTGCATATTTTTAAAGACCACATCCCAAAAGGAGTCCAGTCTTCTAAGTTGTCTACGTCCTGAGGCTTGAATTTAGACTGTTGGTGACAAGAGGTTTGGCGAGATTTGTATGCGTCAAGATGGGCGCTTTTTTAAATCAAAAGCGTAAGAATTTTAATTTATTTACTTGATAATACATTTCAAAAAGCATAATGTGTTCATTAGCAGAAAGTCTTAGCACTTTACTTGATCTTCTTTTATCTGATAGTAACTTAAGTAGTGCTGTTGCAGTGTCCCAATAACCGAACTCCCTAGCTGCTGCTTCTTTATCGAGAATCCGTTGAAACCGAAATAAACATAACGGCGCATTGGCCACGTTTACTAGGGTATTTTTAATTGAACAAAAGCCACCAATCATCTCATCAATATTAAGTTCGTTAAACCTCCTTAGAACTAAATTTTAACCGTTAATATATCTTATTTATTTCCAAAACTGATATCCGGCCAATAAGAATGGGCTTAAGCAAGTAACTCTTAAATAGAAGGCCCGCTCATTGAGCCTAGAGAAACAGCAACTAGTGTATTAAAAGCTTAGGAATCCGACTCACCTTTACTTTTAAGATTCAAGTACCAAATAAAATATCAAACCAAACTTCACCGTTGAAAAGCCAGTGATTGTTCTAGAACCGGGCTTCCAAGCTAAAATGCCATGTCGAAGCAAGTCGATTCCTACACTGTCATCAAACCGAGCCCACAATGCCGTGCCCTGGCAGCATTATTTCAGCTGTTGATTTATTATAGAGTTCTATTTTAATGCCATGCTTGGCCCCAGATAAATGACCAAATCTAATCTATTTAATGTACCGACTTGGTTTTCTTGCATCGGCCAATAACGTTTATTAATGGATGGAAAAGTAACCTTTGGACTAGTGGATCAATCTAGCCCCCTTTAAAGCCGACGCCCGTCGCCCAGGCAAGTTTCATAAAGCGGATGCATCCTAAACCAAAACTGAGCGCTTTTAGCAGCACAACAAAAGGCCAGCGTACTACCAGAGAATAATCTGTTGAGAGCTCAATAATGGTAATAGCATCGGTCAGTAGTGCTGTGGAATTATAACCTGTTGGCCGTAGAGCCTTGGCTAGGATTAGGCTTGCCGCCAGACATCAAGTCCATACTGTGCAGATTTTCAATAAATGCGAAAATCGCCGGGTAGCTTCAACGCCAACCATTCCCAGTTGTAATCCTGGCCAGCCCTGGGGTTAGCCCTAGGGTTAGCTTTAGGGCTGCGGCGGGCGGGCGATAAGCGCAACGATTCCGGGATTTCCATAATCAGTCGCATCCAAGCCGGTTCGTAATATATATATTATATATTCCCCTGACGTGGGAAATCCGTTCCTAATAAACTTCGGATCGTGGTGAAGAAGGCTTAATCCCTACGAAGCTCTTATAGTAAAGCTTAATACCTTGAAAATAAAATTCAATGTTTAAATCATTTTTGAATTTAGATTTAATATAGATTATTAGTTTCAACTTAAAAAAAGCTATCATATTTTTATTTAAACAAAAGTCTGAAAAGAATCATACGCTAGTGGTAGTGATAAGACTACGATTTCCCGGGACCGTAGCCGGATCTGAGACGAATGGCCGCTTGATTATAAAGCAGCCATCGTTTCAGATCCGCCGCAGCCCTGGGGTTGGGAAGGTCATGGCAATTTTTTTGACATTAAAGTCGCATAGCATTTTAGAGGGTTAGGATTAGGGAAGGGATGGAAACAGCAATTATGCAAACACAGTGTCACAAAACCATTTTTTGGATGTTTTGAATTGGTTCACAAAACAATCCATGTGATTTTGTGTCACAACTTTTGGAGTAGGTCACAATTTGTACCTCACTCCATTGTGTAGATCACAAAATATAAAAGGAAGGTGGTTCTCAAGGGTGAAACAGATGGTGTCATCTTATGCAAGGCACATGATGTAAAATTAGAGGAAGTTCAGTTGTGGGACTTTATTTTTTAAATTTAATTTATTAAAGCTTTACCTACTATTACCTCACAATGATAGATTTGATCGTACTACAGTTTGCTTTAGATAGTTATACTAAAACACCAATCAAAATATTTATAAATATCTACTTCAATTGAAAGAAATAGCTTGCATACTTATGATTAGACACAACATAAAACCACATGAGATTGTGCTTGGTTGCATCACAATTCATGCAGATTTGTTTTGTGACTTTTGGAGCAGGGCACAAAATGTGGCAGTTGAAATTGTGACTGCTCCCTAAGAACACAAAACCAATCTGCATGAATTATGATGTGACATTAAGGTCACAAAATGAATTGTGCTCAACTGACAAAGTCACAAAACCAATTGTGCCAATCAAAGCTTGGTCACAAAACCAACTGTGTAGATTTTGGTGCCTGTCCCAGCCCCAATCTTATCAATGAGCTTGGATTTAATTCTGCCCCCTGATAACAAATCAATAAGTTGTTCAATAACTTCTTTGACTCCGTTTCCTTTGGCTGCTGTTGCTCTGGGATCCATCCGCATGGCATTCTAGCTACTGCTGGCGTTGCTTTTCCTGATCTCATACAGGCTGAATAACCACTTTGTAAACCATAATTACAGAAGCACACTCAGGTTGGTCGCCATGTGACTCTAGGATCCAGTCAAATAACGTGGTGGTTAATACTGTGGCTGCACCCAAGCCCCATAACAAAGGTTCATAAACTGTGCCATTAATGAAGCTTACAAAAGGATATTCACTACCCTTAAAGTCACCGAGAACCCCCGAGGGCGTATATCAGCCCCACTACCCTGGTACCCAGCTACTCTGCGCAAAACTATAAACTTATCTGGCTGATGATTTCAAGCGAAGCTATGTATTCCAACCGCATAGCTTACTTATATCCAGGAGATTTTTGCGCCGAATTAGGATCACCCTGATCTGACGAGGAGGGTCAGCGATGCTATGCCAAATTTCTCACCATCCAATTGAATTGGCACCTAAATCAACAGTGGCCACGTGCACCATAATGATAATAACAAAAGGGTATCCTGATCTTTTATCATTTTTACACCAAGGTGACAACGCCTGTTTAATCAACAAACTGAACATCTTTAAATAAAAATGCCAGTCCACATAAAGCACTTCAAGTCAGCCTAAACTTTATAACAATTCAATAAAAATATCGTATCCTCAGCAAGAATAGGGGAAACCAATGAACTTTGTCGTGTGCAACTTTGGGCTCAGCTAGCCGGCATGCCGGGAAGATTTAACCGCAGGATCAGGGGTTTACTAAGCCTATGGTTGGTTTCTGACCCATTCCGCAGATAAAAGGGCGCCGAGGGGCAAAATAAGTTTCCAGATACATGACAAGAGATGCCCACCGAAAAACATATCGATTTAGATTCAACACCAGCGCAACCGATCACATAAATAAAAATGTCTCATCCCATCGCAAGTCTTGTACGCTTAAAGTAGTCTTAACCCCTATGGGACAAGCGAAAACTGGTTATATTTAAACGAAATGGACTCAGATGTAAACGAAATCAAAGCATCTGAAAACAAAAATGAAATTAACCCAAATCCGGTGTAAATTAATTTAAATCAATTGGGTTCTAAACTCGTTTACAGATTAGCTATCTTCGTTTAAATCTAAACTATTTTCGCTTGTTCCATAGGGTTTAAAACTACTGTATTTAGCTCTGGGAACCCCAAACGACTCCAGGCACCGATATGAAGATCCCAACCCATCTGCAAACCCCTATAGCAACTGAAAGGCCAGCAAAAGCATCGAGTAGCGAAACCGATAGGTGAACGTTTCACATGGGTACCATGCATCCTAATTAATGTAGACAATCTAGACCAGAAGGTAGAACTTGACCATTAAGAGTGTCTATTTTTGGGGAAAGTTATCCAACATATCAACCATACCCATTTATACAGCTAAAACTGCACATTTACAGCCAAAAATAAAAAGCGTAGATGGTTTAACCCTAGGGTGAAATGTATAGTAGGGATGGTTAGCTTTGGAGTTCCTATTGTCATAACTATGCTGTTTTAGCAGAGTTACAGGGGGAAATTATTTAGAAACTAGATAATAATCTTTATTGAGAGATAGTGATTATATAGTCATTGTGAATCAAGAATAACAGGAACATGATTGTGTTGATCACACGGCTGGATGGTGAAGGGGGTGGCTTAATCCTGGTAATGAGTCAAGTGCCAAAACAAGGTATCCACCATAAAGGATCATCTGTTCATGTTGTTAGATTTGGCAATTTGAATTGACTTCCTAGTCTGGCTTTGAGTGGCCGAGTAATCAGATTCCGGGTCACAAACCTGCTTGTTTGGAACCTTGCTGGTGGGTCAAGCCTGCTGTTTTGACACCCCCAACTGAAGGTTGGCCTCCTCTGGGGGTAGGTTGTCAGGGAGGTTGTCATGAGCCCGGGCGCTGTACTGGACTAATTGTTGTTCTGTGGTGGATAGGGTGGTTTTGTGTTGTTTTTGTCTTGCTTTGCAGGGCCGTAGGCAATCATGGTGTAGGGTATTGTCTTGTTTGTGCTTCCTGAGTCCTTACATGAGGCAAGTATTATTGTTGTTTACCTTTAGAATGATTGCTGGGCCTACTTTCTTGGGTTGTAGTTTGCTTTTATCAACGTTCATGACCCAAACTTTGACCCCAACTTCATGTCTATCTTGGATGAAAACAAAAGTTTTCTGTAGACTTTCATTCTCCTTTGCTGTTAGCTTCTACAACATGAGGGTCTGAGCGTGGGGGGACTTCACTTGGAATTTCCAGTTTAGGTCCTGCCAATGCTTGAATGATATTTGGCTGTGTGCCGTATATCAGTTCAAACAGGCTTTTCTGGTGGATCTGTCACTCAGGTTTGATACACAATTAATGCAGTTGGTAGCTGCTTATTCCAGTCTTCAGGTCTCCTGGCGGTGAGTTTGGCTAAGGCTTGCACAAGGCTGCCATTTAGCCGCTCTACACATCCATTGGCCTGTGAGTGGTATGGTGCTGTCACTGTATGTTTGACCCCATTTCTTGCGAGGTATACATTGTTGTTTTTGGAGGTCAACTCTTTCCCTTCATTGGTTATCAGGAGTTCTGGCTTTCCAAACTTGCTGATTATCTCTTTTCCAATAAATTGTTGTATGTCATTGCCAGTGTGCGCCCTCACTGCTTGGGCTACTGGCTATCTTGTAGCAAAGTCTATGGAAGTGATGATATATTTCTTATCATTATGTTTCCCTGGCATAGGGCCAACAACATTGAGGGCCCATACCTTGAAGGGTAGTTGTGTGCGGATGGGTAGTACTGACTTTGGAGGGGTTTTGCTTTTGGCAAACTTTTTGCATACCTCACATTGGTCTAGGACTTCCTGAACGTCACAATATAAGGTTGGCCACCAGCCCTTGTGCTTAAGGAGCTCATATAGGTTTTGACTATTGGTGTGTCCAAGGTCTCTGTGATAGCATAGGATAGTGTCTACTTGCTGGTGTGTGGGGATATAGGGAATGGTAGTACTGTCAGACATTTTTCTGTGCAGGGTCCCGTACACGTCAGCAAATAGGCATTCATTTTTGATAACTGTTTCCTTTGTTAAGTCAGTTGTACCAGGGGGGAAACCCTCGTCCTTTGTCTGTAGTACCAAGAGAGGCCAGTCTGGGTCAAGCCCATTTTTCCCTCTTGTGGCGAGGACGTAGAGGCGTGAGAGGGTGTCTGCCATAGCAAGCTCGGGACAAGGTTTGTACTGTATGAGCATATTGAATCTCTCCAAGAGCTCCAACCAGCCGGCTTGGCGGCAAGATAGATTTGCTTGGGTTATGAAATATATGAGCAACTTGTGGCCGGTTAATGCTGTGAATTCTTCCTGCCATTCCAGATAACAACGCCATTTGACTAGACAGTGCATGATGGCCAGCAGTTCCTTGTCGTGGCAAGGGTATTGGCACTTACCATCTGTCAACTTTTGTGATTCATAAGCTACAGGCAGGAAATCACCATATTTTTGATTTGTAGTACTCCCCCAATGGATGTGTCTGAGGCGTTGGTTTCCATTTGGTATTCCCCGTCATGTTTGGGGTATTTCAGGATAGGAGCTGTTGTGAGTTTCTCCTTGAGGCTTCTAAAACAGAGATCACTTTGGGGGGTCCACTCAAACTTGGATTTAGCGCCTGTTATAGCGGATAGGGGGCAGTCAAAACGCCACAGTCAGGTATGAAGCGGCGTACAAAAGCCACCATCCCCAAGAAGGTGCAGAGTTCTGGCTTATCCTTGGGTGGCGGCATCTTGCATATGGCCTGTATATTTTGACTGTCAGGTTTGATGCCGTCCTTTGAGACTGTGTCCCATGAAGTGTCAGGGACCCACTTTAAGGGGAACAAGCCCCCAATTTGGTGAGCCAAGGCCCCTAAGTTAAGCCCTGCAATGGCTGAATCAATGGGCACAGTGACCATGGCAAGATGGCCCAAAAGTCCCAGGTATGCAAATCTTCCCATCAGGGAGCTAAAACGACCCAAAAGGTAATATCCTACCAAGTACGTCAAAAGATAGAATGAAGCGTGGGGCCGTACCAGCAAGGGTTCAGCAGGTGGAAGAGTAGAATGGCAGCCATAGTGGAACTTCCTTCTCCAATGACCAGAGGGATACTTGAACCATCCATTGGCCAAGGACTCCTTCTGATGGGCATCATTGGGAGAGGAGTTTTGCCAGTCAATGGTGGGTGTAGGATTCTCAAGACCTTTTACAGTTGTAAACAGGGAGACTAGAAACTATAGCAGGAAATAAATTCCCTTTGTGGCTTCAAATGGAGTTACTAAGAAATAGATTTGACAAGATAGAATAAGAAATATTCTTTATTGTTGTAAAAATTGAAATGAATAAGAAATGGGCACTTATAGAGCCTTATAATCAAGACTGAAATATTTGAGTGGATCTTTGGGAAATGAAAGAGGATTTTCATGCGTATATCATGTAAAACATACCTGTTTCAAGTGGTGGATACATTGTTGCTTAATAATGGACATACAAATTTGATGAAATAACAGGAGCCACAAAGATCTTACAAGGTTAAAGCTAATTAAGCAGTATGAGGCCAGAAGATCACATATCTTGATATACAGAGCCTTGCCCCAAAGCATAGAGAGTGGGTCAGCAATTGTAAAGCTGGCTTGAAGCAGCCAATCAAAACTAGGGAGGTAAGTGATGTTATCCATCCTGTTATTAACCTTTTTGCTTTTGAAGTGCTTTTCAAATTTGAATTCCGATTGAATAGGCAGATAATAAATAGGTAATCTAAATGAGATGGCTGGTTTCATACTAACATTATCTTCATAACTAGAGTCCTGGGTTTGATTCTTGTTCTGAAAAGGCCTGAAAGGCCACATGAAGTTGACAATGTTGTGGTTTTATGCCTTTGTCTTGCTATCTACCAACAAATTATTCATAATTAACAGGGAGTCAGGAAAAGAATTCCTGACAGGAAGGGTAGTTGCTTGCGGATGAACTGGCACTTGAGGGCTTGGCCAACAGTTTGTGTTGTGCCAGGGTAGCAAAGACTGCCTCTAGGTCCTTATGGTGCTGTTTTCCCAAGGGGCTGTAGATGATTATGTTGTCTAGGTAGACTAGAGCATGCTTGCCTATGTGTGACACAAACACTTTTTTCATGAAGGTCACAAAGGTGGAAGGGGTGTTTGTCATGCCAAAGTTAAACACCACACATTTGTATGAGCCGTATTTAGTGTGGAAGGCTGTTTTGGGGATGTCTTCCTCCTTAATATGAATCTGGTTGTAGCCTGCAGTCATATCAATCTTGGAGAAGACTGTGGCCCCTCCCAAGGCGTCAAAGAGATTATCAATCAGTGGTATTGGATAATGATTCTTGATGGTAACTTTGGTTAGGGCTCAATAGTCTGTGACCAGACATAAGGTACCATCCTTCTTGTCCACAAAGAATACAGCGGCTCCAAAAGGAGACTGTGAGGGACAGATAAGTCCTTTCTCCAACGCCTCCTTGAGATAAGCATGTAGGGCGTCATCCTTGTTTGGAGTCATCCTATAGATAGGGCATGCTTTGGGGACAGCATATTTGAGTTGGATGGAGTGTTAAATGTGTTTCTCAGGGGGCAGCCAAGGTAGCGCTTCCTTGAAGATTTCTGGATGGTGGGCCACAATTTTGCAATCCTGAGGCGTGGAGGTATCCTGGTGATCTTTGAAGTGTATGATCTTGTACTGGCAGGAGTCCCAGTCAATTGCCTTCAGTTTTTTTGTCCAGGGTCTCTGTGATGCACACAAAGATGTGGTTGCATAGGAGTTGATCCACTGAGTCAGGGTAGATCCGGTTGTTGACACCTTCACGCTTGATGGTGAACACTGAGGTTTCCCAGTCTACGTGAGGATTGTTCTTTTGTAACCAATCCAACCCCAGTACAATGTCAAACTTTGGGAAGTTGATGACAGGACCTTGGATGGTGGAGTGGAGGTTCTCAAGCATGACAGAGAAGGGGGCAGTTTCCTTTGTCACAGCAATGTGGTGTTCATCAGCCAGGACCACATTTTCAATCCGCAAAGGATTGGTGGCTAGCTTGAACTTATCTACAAAGCTGCTGTTGACTAGGATTTGATCCACACACAAAATCCAGCAGTTCTGAGCCTGTGTAACTGCAAAAACGGAAAGGATAGGATATCAGTTTATTGGGATGTCTGGTGATGGTGTACAGTATTGGATCCTCCGAGGGTACTTGGATCATTGGACATTGGTCCACGTCCTTGGGTCAGTACACATCATTGGGCAAGTCAGGAGTTGTGTGTGGAGAGCTTGGGTCGCTTAATGCTCTCCCCGGGCTTTTCCCTCATCTTGATTGCCTTGCGTGGCAGTGATACAGAAATGGGTACAATTTGACTGGCCATTGTTTCCATTCCAATGTCTGTTTGAGCTTGTAGGTTTATGGTTGGTGTTATTCCCATTGTTTCCAGGGGGTGGTTGAGTGGAGCGCCCACCTGTGTGGGAATCCTTGGATCTCTCTTGGTTTCCAGTTTGTGCCTTATGAAAGGCGTTGGAGGTTTATTCCGCTTTCTCTGCTTCCCGTACAGACTTTGTAGGTTGGTCACTTGATCCAGGTTCACGTGTCTCATTACATGAAACTTGAGGGCGTCATAGTACATGAGGTATGTGGCTGGGGCATCAAAGGCCATGTCAGATAGTGCACAAAGTTGCAGTTCCTTGTAGATGCAGGTGATTTCCTTCATGGTGCCTGTCTGGGTTAGGTTCTTTACTTGGTGTATGATCATGAGCGCTGTGTCCTTGAGCACAAACCTTGCCAAGGAGTCTTGCTTGAAGGTATCCCAGTTCTTGTTGGTGTGTTCTTTGTGCCACTTGTCACACCAGGTGCCAGTGTTGTGGGTCAGGAGGATGGAGATTTCTGCAATCCAATGTTGTAACTGAACCAATGAGGATTCAGTATTTGAAATTGGGGAAGACAACAGTCAAAATAGAAAGGACAGAATAATAAGAATAAGGTCTTATTTATTGTAGAATATTGTGATTAAAATACCATATGGGGAAAGCCACAAGGCCACAAGGGGGTGGCATAGTGGGAAGTTCCATGTAAGTTCTAAGCCAAGGAATAACTTGTGCGGGGATCAGCAAGTTAAATTGGTAGCACTCCTAATTAGGATGAAGTACCTGCCATTCAATATTGCCATCAGATTAATCCTTAACATTATATACATCAAGGGGCAACTCAGCAAGCGCCCCCTGTGTATTGTAAGATACGTTAGCAGGCAAGTCTTGAAACTTGGTTGCAACACCCCCTTGCCCCCTGTTTGTTGTCAGACACCAAGACCAGAGTCTGCAGAAGGTCCGCACAAACAACCTTTGTGTGGGGATGGTGCTTTAGGGGCGCAAGCAATCATGGTGAAGCTTTTATGGTATGCCCCTGGGCATCTTCAAGTTGATAGGTACAATTGTCATAGACAGCGGCTATCTTGAAGGGCCCTAGGTGGTTGGGTTCCAACTTGGAAGAATTGGGGTTGAGGGTGTAGACAGGGTCACCTATGGCGTACCTGTCTTCAAGGTGCTTTGTCCCCCCTTCAATTTGCTTGTGTTTAATTTCCTGGGCTTTGACACACCATTGGTCTAAGGATGGGGTTGTTTCTAGGGGATGCTTTTTGGGAAATTTGAACCGTAGCTTTCCCTGTTCAACTCCTGCCAGACTGTCAGGCATCCCAAAGGCCAGGGTGCTGGGGCTGAACCCTGTGCCCCTGTTGACTCTCGCTTGTAAGATGAGCAGGGAAGTGGGCAGGTGTTCAGTCCATGCAGTGTTGGGGTGCTCTTGTGAGAGCTTGGCAATCAGTTGAACCAGTGAGCTGTTTAACTGTTCTACCTGCCCATTGGCTTGCGGATGGTAGGGGGTTGTAACTATACATTGGAATGCATTCTTGGCGCAGTATGCCTTCATGACATGCCCAAAAAGTTTGGGGCTGCCAACTGTGATGAGACGTTTGGGTTGTCCAAAGTGGACCACAATCTCCTTGCCAATGAAGCAGGTGAAGGTGGTGGCGGTGTGGTTAGTCATTGCCCAGGCCACTGGCCAGCAAATGAAGTAGTTGATGGCAGTGATAATGTACTTCTTCCCCAGTCTGTTTTTGAGGAGTGGTCCCACAACGTCAAGGACCCACTGCTCAAAGGGTCCATGGCCTTGATGAGCAGGACAGACTTGGGGGGTGCAGGTTTGGAAATATTCTTTTTGCACAGCACACACGTTTTGAGGAGATCCAAGATGTCTTGATGCATGTGTAGCCACCAAACATTTTTTTCATGATCTCAAAGAGGTTAAGCCCTCTGATATGACCCAGGGTTTAATGGTAGTGCAATATTGTGTTGCCTCATTGTGTGGTGGGAATGTAAGGCGTCCTCTCACCTGTCTCTGTCTGACAGCAGACGTTACCAGAATTGGTGGTGAACTGACTTTTGTTGTCCTTCAACTTGGAGATGGTTACCAAGTTAAGGCCCTTGTAGCAAGTTGCCTCAGGGCGGAGGTAGAGCATGGGCCAATCTGGGTCCAAACCATTGTCCCCAGTGATGGACGCTATGTAGAGTCGTGAGAGGGCGTCAGCTGTGACAAGTTCCTTCCCAGGCTTGTACTCAATTTTTAACTGGTAAGGGGGTAGATGCTCAACCCAGCCTGCTTGGCGGCATGTCAAGTGGGACTTTGTATTGAAGTACTGGAGCAACTTGTGATCTGTCAGAACGTGGGGTGGGAAAGTAGTGCCTTCCAGGTAACAGTGCCACTTATCAATGCAGTGCACAATTACTGCCAATTCTTTATCATAAATGGGATAGTGTTGTTCCAAGTTGGTAAGTTTCCTGGACTCATATGCCATGGGGAGGAAGACACCATTGTCAATTTCTACCCTTAGCACGCCCCATATGGCCCTGTCAGAGGCATCAGTCTTGAGTTTGTACTGACAGTTTTTATTGGGGAACTGCAGTACTGGTGCTGTTGTGAGCCTTTGCTTCAACATTTTGAAGACTCAATTTCTGACAGGGGTCCAATGGAAGCGCTGTTTGATATTGAGGAGCTCAGTGAGAGGTGCAATTAGTTTCCTGCAATTGGGAATGAACATGCTTACGTAGGCAACCATGTTTAAGAATGTCTGCACCTGGCCCACATCAGTGGGGGGCAGAATGCTAGTGATTGCCTTGATTTTGGCAGGGTTGGGCTTTATCCCTTGGGCAGAGATGGTGTGCCCAATGAATAACAGCTCTGACTTGAGGAACTCACATTTTGAGGGTTTAGCTTTTAGCTGGGTTTCAAAAGGGTGTCAAGGACAGCACGGAGGTTTTGGAGGTGCATGGTTTGATCTTGACTGAAGACAATAATGTTGTCAAGGTACACAATCACAAACTTTCCAATCAGTTCCTCAAAGGCTTTTTTCATCAACATGGTAAAGGTGGAAGGAGTGTTGTTCAGCCCAAATTTCATGACCTGACACTCAAATGACCTGTAGCGCATGCAGAAAGCAGTGTTTGCCTCATCCCCTGGTGCAATGAGGACCTGGTTGTACCCCGCAGTGAGATCAATCTTGCTAAAGACCTTTGAACCTGTAAGTGTATCAAACAGGTTGTCAATCAGCGGCAGGGGGTACTTATTCTTAACAGTCACCTCATTTAGGGCGCAGTAGTCTGTGACCAGGCAAAGGGACCCGTCCTTCTTGGCTATGAAGAAGACAGCCTCCCCGTATGGAGAGTGAGAGGGGCAAATGAAGCCCTTAGCAAGTGCGTCCACAAGGTGTTGGCAGAGGGTCTCATTTTCCTTTGGTGTAAGACGGTATAATGATTGTGCTTTAGGTAACAATCCTTGAAGTTGTACAGCGTGCTGGATCTCCCAGGGAGGAGGTAGTTGTCCAAGTGTCTCACTGAACACGTCCTTATACTCCTCAAGGAGTGCAGCAAGCGCTGGTGGTGGTGAGGAGGTCAAGGGGGACCATAGATAATTCAGTGCAGATAACTTCAACTGAGCATTGATTAAAGTCTAGTTTCCCCCCTTGAAATTGTACAAGCCTGTCTCTGTTATTCTGAAAAACACAGTATCATGGAGTAACTTGCTCATTTCCACAGGGTAGATCTTAAACCCCACCCCATTTCTATTGAGGGTGATGACAGAGGTATCCCAGTTGATGTAGAGACAGTTGTGCCAAAGCCAGTTGAGGCCAGCAATTATGTCGTGGCTGAGCCCTGCCATGATTTGCCCAGAGAGCTTAACCTGGATGTATTCCATTCTCACAAAGAAGGGTACTGTCTTGTGGGTAATTGCAACTCTGTGGGAGTCAGCTACTTGCTCTGCCATGAACCTGCTAGGCACTTGGTCCAGTTTTTGGGAGTCAGCAAACGCCTGGTCCACCATAGTGTAGTTGGCCCCGTTATCTACCAGTAATTTGTGGGTGTTCCCACAGAAACAGAAAGGAAAGGATAAGTGTGTTACTATATTTGAGGAGTGTTTGCTTGCAGTACAGGGTTATCACTGTGGACTTGGAAGATGTCCAGGGTTTTGACTTCATGGATGCTGTAGTCACAGGGGTTCTTTGCAAGCAAGGATTGAGAGGATGGGTCATCTGGGGTTGCAGGGACTCTTGTTGCTACAACCCCCAGTCTTTTCCCTGATCCTCAATCTGCGCTAGCTGGAGCTCCCCCCTTGCGGGGGCGTTTAGTCCCATTATCCTGCTGATGGGGTTGGCAGCGGCCCACTTGATTGTGGCCATTGCCAGGTGTTGTACAAGGTTGGGATGGAGCATTGCTGGTATGGCAGAAGCCCATTTAGGCCTGGTTGTTAGCCTCCATGATGGCCTTATAGCAGTCATTGATGGAGGTGCAGCAACCTACGGAGACCCACTTGCAGATATGAGTTTCAACCCATTGATGATGAGAGTGAGTAGCATTGCATTTCCGTCAGTCACGGCTTTGGGGGGTGGCAGCAAGAGCTTGTTGCCAGGCGGCAAGGTACTCAGGAATAGATTCAGTTTGTTTGATTGCTAGAAGAGGAGTTCCCACGACAATGGGGGAGAAGGTTTATCTGTAGCGGGACTTTGCGGCATCTTGGAATGCTGCCCAGGTAACGTCAAGTTCCTGACTGGCCCAGTTGGTGAACCATACGGCAGCAGACCCCATGAGGCGGCCAGACGCAGTGGCTACCCACATGGGCTCAGGGACCTGACAGATACAGAGGCAAATTTTGGTAGATTGGAGCCAACTGACAATGTTGGCCCCTTGATGCCCCCCGCAAAGAATTCTAGCTGAAGGTTGAGCATATGTCGGGATAGGTCTGACTGGGGTGGGGTGATGCTGGCGTCACGCTGCCTGAGGCAGAGCCAATTGTACATGCTTGTGAGGACTAGCTGGTCTTGATAGATGACATACCCATCAGGGATGTCCCTCTTGGGGATTGGTAGAAAGGTTTCTTGTTGGGGGAGTAGCCATACGGACCGTACTCCGTCCTTTCTTAGGGGGAATTTTGTTTTAGGTAGGTTGTCAACCTACCACTGCTACCACTGTTGCAACTGAACCAATGAGGATTCAGTATTTGGAATTGGGGAAGACAACAGTCTAATAGAAAAGACAGAATAATAAGAAGGTCTTGTTTATTGTAGAATATTGTGATTAATATACCATATGGGGAAAGCCACAAGGGGGTGGCATAGTGGGAAGTTCCATGTAAAGTTTGAAGCCAAGGAATAGCTTGTGCGGGGATCAGCAAGTCAAATTGGTAGAGCTCCTAATTAGGATGAAGTACCTGCCATTTGATATTGCCATCAGATTAATCCATAGTGTTAGATACTTCAAGGGGCAACTCAGCAAGCGCCCCCTGTGTATCATAAGATAAGTTAGCAGGCAAGTCTCAAAACTTGGTTGCAACACCAAAATTGCTGTGGGCATTCCATCTGGTCCAGCTTTCTCTGGGTGGACTGGATCTATGCAGCAGTGTTGTTGTCCATGGCCCCAGCAAAAGGTTACAAGGCAGCGCTTTGTAGTCTTTGGGCTACATAGGCAGGCATGGTATTTTTGTCAGTTGGCCGCGGAATGGTGGAGTCTGTCTGGAAGAGCCCTTGTGCATACATGGCATTGAAGGCAGGTAGTGGGATCACTGTGTTCTGGTACAGGACAAAGCCATCAGGTATCTCAGTACCAGGGGTGTACAGGGTCCAGTCCAGCAGGAGGCCAGACATAATTCTGTCAAGGATTTGTTGGCCGCAGTGCATGTGGGCAACGGGCAGAATTTTTCAAGATAAGGTAGGATGGACAACCTACATGTGCTACCAATGTCGTAATTGTGCTGTTTTAGCAGAGTTACAAGGGGAAAATATTTAGAAATTAGATAATAATTTTTATTGAGAGATAGTGATTATATAGTCATTGTGAATCAAGGATAACAGTAACATGATTGTGTTGATCACACAGCTGGATGGTGAAGGGGGTGCCTTGATCCTGGTAATGAGTCAAGCGCTAAAACAAGGTATCCACCATAAAGGATCATCATCTGTTTATGTTGTTGGATTTGGCAATTTGAGTTGACTTCCTAGTCTGGCTTTGAGTGGTCAGGTAATCAGATTGTGGGCCATGAACTTGCTTGTTTGGAACCTTGCTGGCGGGTTGAGCCTGCTGCTTTGACACTATATTCATAAAAAAGTAAATCAAACCATTATAAATTTAAGATGATTCTGCTCTGAATAGCATTGGATAGGAAAAGAAATCCTCCCAACAACAGGGTAACAGAACAGGAGTATACCCCAGCAAGGACGGTTTTTATGGGAAAAAACCAAGTGGCTATTGTTCAAGAGGCTGGGGGAAGGAGTAGCTCAGAGCTGGGGTGAAACAGAAACCGCTCAGACGCAATAACAAACTCAGGGCATCCAGACCAGCAGAACAGATAGGATCAACTCTCAAGTACCTAGATTGGCCCATGTACCAAAACGCTCTGGAGAGAGGGTTACTAGTGTATCCAATCATGTACCACCCAGGTTATGTGGTTGTCAGTCTTAATAAGAAGTTTAAACTTGTTCTGGATACCAGTTACAATCCTTAAGTGAGAGATGATGACATAGATGATGACAAGAAGAAGCCACAGTACTATCAAACTGTGAAGGGGAAGCAGGTGCTGAAAAAGGGCATAGACTTTTCCACCAAGTTGCCCTACCATGTATCTATGGTAGATACTGATAGCTGTTACCTTCTGCCAAACCCCTAAAGCACTTGGTGATCACAAACACCAAGAGACCTATCCCAATCAAGCTTTTAACAGACATTCATGACTACAAGAAAGATGTAGAGACTTTCAGTCTGTGAAAAAATCCACAATTGGATTCCATAGCTATACCCCAAGAGCAGGAAGTTTCTCCCAACCAAGAAACCTAAGCCCCTCTCTACACTGTTAATAAGGAGAAAATCTGGACAATAAATCAGTGTATTTCACACAACTGCCATGGCTACTTACAGAACTAACTCAATTTCTATGCTGACTTTCCTCATTCTGACAGACAGAACTGAGCACATCTTTAGGTTGGTAGCATCAAAAGATTGGGACCAATTTTTTAAAGCAGGCTACTAAGTTTCTGCACTTCTTTGGCAAGCAGAAGCTTGTTACTGGATGGTTTACTTAACAGATATTAAGCTTCAGGGTACCTTTTAGGGCAACGTGACTACATAGACTCTAAAGGGAACTATAAAAATCAAGGCCAGCAGCTGGAAGAGGTAATGAAACCACAAATCTACTTCATTTGGTCAAAGATTTATCTATCTTTACTGGAAGGTTATTCTTACCCTGGAGAAATTTAAATGGACCCATGCAGCAGCTTTAAAAGCTATGGTGCTACGCAAAAAAAGTGCATCAGTGAGTAAGGATACCTCATCAGTAACTGCAGTCAACTCATAAATAAATAGAATCAACATATCTCAGGATTAAATTGAGAGCCAAGGAATTTATTTCAATCAACAGTAAATTAAGGTTCACTTTGTTTCTGTTTTCATCTGAGTTTGTTATGCTTTTAGATGGGGTTATTTAGGTCTTCATTGGTTTTATTTTTGCTTACAGATGAGATTCTTTGCTTAGGGATGTAGCTTTGGAAACTATTTTATAACAAAGAGCTACATGAGATTACCTATCATAGGGATATTTCCTCATCAGGAACGCTGAGATAAAGTCTTTTCCAGATCAAAAGCTATTAGCACATATACTTCACCAGTGAAATACCAGCCTGGGCCATATATCCCAGCTTTAGGCATTGGACCAAAAAACAAGGATCCCCTATTACTTTAAGAATATCACTGTAAGGCATCAATGAAACTGTTAGACTGGATATCTATTGAAATTGCTGTTCTAGATAGATTAGAACGGTATAAAAGATCAGATAATACACAATAAATTTGTTTAAAGCTAGACTGTGATCCCCTAATTTCTATCAAGAGCTGGTACAGCCTCCTTGATCCAGCCTTCAAGCTTGGATAGCTTATGTTTGGCCTTGACAAGGTCCTTGATCTTTGTCATGAATGCCGCTAATCACCATGTTTTGATTTTGCCTTCATTGGGTTATTTCAACAATAAATCTATTTCTTTAGCTTTTGCCCTTTGAAATGAGGCTGGTTCTACATTGGGAAATACAATTGTTCAGTTTCATGATCCTGCGCAACTCACTTGCCCCACTCATGCTTGTGGCAAGTGATCCTATTGTCCTGGTAGTGTTTTGTGGTATTGCCAACCACTATATATTCCATCTTCTTCTACTAATAAAGTTTAAGTTATATTCACATTTTTGTCTTTGTGTCTCCACGTACTTTGGCACCTCTCTAGCCACGTCTAGTAGATATTATTCAATCAGGGCCACAAGGTAATTACATAGCCTTCCCTGCCATTCTAACCAAGACTTAGCATGAATCTAATCCTAAGGTTAGGATTTCCTGTTGTGACTATTTGCCACGCCTTAGATAACAACAGTGACGTTATTGTTGTTGGCTCCAGCAAAAGGTTCCAAGGCAGCGCTTTGAAGTCTATGGGCTATTTAGGCTGGTATGGTGCTTTTTTCAATTGCTCAAGGCATGTCTGCGGGTGCTTGGAAGAACCCTTGCGCTGACAGGTCATTGAAGGTGGGAAGTAGAATCACTGTGTTCTGGTAGAGGATAAAGTCATCAGGTATCTTGGCACCAGGCGTAAACGGTGTCCAGTCTAGCAGAACACCAGACATGATTCTCTCAAGGATTTGTTGACCGCAGCAAGTACGGGCAACAGGCAGAATTTTACAAGATAAGGTAGGATGGAGAACCTATCTGTGCTACTAATGCTGTAACTGTGTTGTTTTAGCAAAGTTACAGGAGGAAAATATTTGAAAACTAGATAATGCTCTTTATTGAGAGATATGGATTATATAGTTTCTGTGAATTGTGAATAGTAGGAACATGATAGTGTTGATCACACGGTGGGATGGTGAAGGGGGTGGCTTGATTCTTGTTATGATTCAAGTGCCAAAACAAGATATCCACTGTAGGGGATCAGCTTCTGTTCATGTTGTTGTATTTGGAAATTCTAGACATCTTCCTAACTTGGCTTTGAGTGGCTAGATAATTGGATTGCGGGTCACAAACCTGCTTACTTGGACCCTTGCTGGCGGGTCAAGCCTGCTGTTTTGACGTCTGCTTACCCAAATATGGGTTGATATTAATATCTGAATTTTTGGATCTCTACTAGCATTCTGACACCATGAGCATCTCCACTAAGGCTACTAGGATTGAACCTTTGGGTATAAAATTGAATTCCCCTTTTTAATAAAATAAGTTCATTTTTACTCATATATTTTGAAATTGATTCTTAATGCTCATCTTTCATTTGCCAGGAAGATTCTATTAATCATACTCAGATTAAACAGTCTTGAAGCCAAAACCTCAAGTCTTATGTATTTTTTAATTTTCCTGAGTTCTCAGTTATATCAATTAACAAAGTGCAACTTTACAGGAGTCCATCCCATCTTCAAGAAAAGCTAGCATTAACTCAAGAAGAACACAATGTATAATATGGTGAATAGGGGCTACAAGATAGATAGGATGCTAAAATACCTGAAGAGGGTCTCAAATACCATGTGTTTGGTTTTGGATTATTGCTAATATTTAATTTAGTAAACTATTTGCTTATCTTATTAAATCTAAATTCCCAAAAATAGTTATTTTTTTGTTTTTTATCAATAAGTTTTAAAATTTTAGGTTTTTGAATTTATTTTTATTAAAATTTTGTCTAAACAGCAGGGTCAATCTCCCAGAATAGATTCTGCACAAAAGACCCTGTGTCATTCAACTTTACTTCCTCTTAACCCAAAGCCAAATGTGGAAGTTGACTTGTGTTTCCAAATCCAGAAACATTACCAGACAATGATCTCTTGTGGAGAATAGCTCAATTCAGCGCTTGAATTATTACAAGTAGTACACGCCATTTTGAAAATGGCATCTCAAAAAACACTATCTTGAATTACAACATCTTGATTTATTAGTAAAAACACAATTTCAATTTAAGACATTTTGACTAAGAAAAACAAGTTTTAAAATTTTAGATTTTTTCAACTCCAAAAAAATCCAAAAAAGATTAGGAAAATAAAATTCAAAAAACATTTATAAGTTTAAAAAAGCCTCAGGAATCCAAACCTGCAATAAAAAATGGGGTTGATTAGTAGCAACATAGTTGCATAAAGCCCAAAAGTTAAAATAACCCCAAAAATAACTATTCTCATATATTTTAACAATAAACTATATTTTTAAATAAGAATATAATTGTATCAAATACCAAAAAAAGTCAAAGAATGGTAAAATCAAAGGAAATAAGAGAGAAGATAAAGATTAGTTTATTGGGAAAGGACTCAAACATTGGTAGAAAGAGCAACTGAGATAGCTTGGAGATGCTCAAGCTTACTATCCTTGGGATAGTAGGCAAGGACCACCTTGCTGATCTCAGTGTACTTTTTCACTGCTTTGATCATTTTGGGGGGATCACAACTGGTCTTTATACCAGTCTTGAAGAGGCAGGAAGAGATGGCTTGTTGGGTCTTGAGATGCATCATCATTATATTGAATTTGAGCTTATGAACCCTGACCCTTGTAGCAAAATGGCTATGCCACCCTTCAAGAGAAGAGGTGGTCTTGATTAAACCATCTTTTACCTGCTTAAAGCAGTTCCAGGTGATTGAGTCACCGCCCTTTCTGATGTGGTGTGCTCCTTTAAATATACCAACCCATTGAGTTTAAAAATACTCAATAAAAGGCGCAAAGGCTGCCTGGTTGGCAAGGATATAAGGATGGCAGATGAGGGCATCATAAAAGGCATTATTTTACTCCTTTCTAACCAGAGCAAGTGCAGCAAAGCAATTAAAAACGTCCTTATCTTCTTTGGTGCCTTCAGAGTTGACCAGCTCATGAAGGTCAGAGCACTTTTGGAGGTGGCAGCAGAGTGCCTGCCAGAAGTGGAAGTAGCATCCCTGAGGGGAGCTCTTGAAGACTCAAATGAAGGCATTTGCCTGAACCTGTTCTAAATTCACTACCAGATATTTATGATAGGGAAGGCTTTCAGGCTGCTTCCTGGTTGGGGTGGCTTTCTCTTCCTGTGACTGGGCTTTCTTCTTGCGCCCTCTGGTCTCCTTGGGCGCTCTTCAATAGTTGGGAGGATTTCATCCAACTTAGCCTTTAGGATTGTGAGTGCATGGACATATGTTTCCTGCTTCTTGTTTTGAAGGAAATAGAAGACCAGGGGAAGAAATAGATTACCAACCTGCCCATGGATATTCCAAAGCTGGCTGAAGAGCTTTGGGCAGTTGGAGAAAGTGCCATCTGCAATCCAGGTCTTGCATTTCAGCAGGCTGTGCAGATCCTGGCTTGTGGCAAAGCAGATAATACACTTGCGGGCATGTTGACCATTATTGTGAAGAAGGAATCTCTCCTCATGGCAAGATAGTTTTTGCTCCTCAGTAATGATTAATTGGTTAATGGAGCTTTCACAAATGCCACCAGTGCTCAGAACATATCTTTGATCAGTGAGATATCTCTGTAGTTTTGAGGCACCACCAACAGTAGAAAGTTGGGTATCATTTAAATTAAGGAGTGCATCAATGACAACCTCAGTGGCAGTTTGATCCTTGGTGGTTGGGATCACCTGGCAAAGAAACCAGCGGATAAGTTGGTAAAGGGGGTCAAAGTTTTAGTGCAGTCATGGTTGACAGTTAGGGCTTTAAATTTAGTGAACCCATAAGTAGTGTAGTCTAGCTGGGCAGCCAAAATTATTGCATTTGTAGTGATGTTGACAGATGGGTTTCTTCTCATCATTACAGCTGAAACTGTAGCTCTTGTAGACAAAACCAGCACCCCCTTTCTTTGTCATGATGGGGTAGCTGGCTGAATAAGTGGTAGGCACAGCAAAGGTGCCATTTTAATTGAATAAATTTAGGATGGTATTAAGATCCCAGAGCTCAATTTAGTCATCTGTAGGAGCATCAGGCTCAGGCTCAGGCTCCTTTTCCTCTTCAGGCTCTGAGGTGGAATCAGAGTGGCTATTGAAGTTGAATAACTTCTCTTGGGGATCAGAGGGGAAGTACACAAAAGGAGAGTGGGGAGGAGTAGGACTGTTTCCCTCTGGCTCAGGTGATGGAGTTGGGGTCTTGGGGGGGGCTTTGACCTTAGAAGGCTGCTTCTTTGGGGTAGTATTGGCCTTTTTGACCTTTGGAGGAGTGATCTTGGACTTTGAGGCCTTGGGCGCAGCTTTGGCAGTTGACTTGGGAGGCATCTAAAAGTGAATTAGTATCAAAATATGAGCAATTTGGGGGTTGTTTTTAAAGAGAAAAATGAGAATGTTTATAATACAAAAAGTAGTAATTTTTTACATAGAAATGTAGAGAATATCTAAATATATATATATAATAAAATTTCAATGGTTTTTTTGTAAAAATAAAATTTTTATTAGTAACGCAAGTATGCAAAACTTTGAGTTTTGACTGAAAACTTGCAGTCAAAATGGCGTTTTTGAAGTGATGTAATTGAGGTGCTGTAGCTCAAAAACATAGTGTTTTTGACTATTTTTTATATTAAATTAAGAAATCTGCAGTAGAGCTACCTCAACAGGTCCAAAGAGCTTAACTTGAATTTCTCAAAAACTAGCTTATACAACTGGGGTTAAAAAGTGCCCAGTTATTTAGAGGAGATCAAAATATATATTTGCAAAGTTTCATATGTTTTCTTACACTATTTGCTTAAGTGGTTTTAGACGTGAAACTATACTTTTGAAAAGTGGAAAGCAAGAATTGTGGTGGGGGAATTGATATAGTGTAGCCTGGCGTCATATGTAATTTCCCCTTATTTTCCCCTATTCATTGTGCGCCTTGAATCAATTGGGTGATATAAAAGTTGGTGGAATTTGAAGTGACATAAATAAAAATGGCGTAATCACTATTAAAATATTTTATTAAGAAAACCCTTATCAATGTATCAATGTATCCATGTATAATTAAGTTATAAATTACATATAACAAAACTGGTTTTTTTACTCAGCCATGACAATCACTAGAAGGACTATCATAGTGGCGTCTTTTTAGGTTGTTCTTGGTATAAGTGTCTTGGGGGTAGGACACGCCATTTTGAAAATGGCATCTCAAAAACCACCATCTCAAATTTAATTCAATATGGTGTTTTTTGCGTTAGTGATTTTTAATCACAAAAAAATAAAATAAACAATAAAATAGTAAAGTTACATATACCTTTATAATGTGGCATCTTGATTTATGCCATCATAATTCTGTCACTTCAAGTCAGATTAATTAAATCTTATTTTGCTAACTTTATTTACATATGAAGTCACTTAGTATGGGGCATGTTAACGCCATCTCAACTTTACGTCATTTTGAATTACGCCATTTATCTTAACCTAAAATAAGCTTATACCTGAACTAAAACAAAGCCTTCTGTATAGTGCCTGAAGATGTTCCTATAGTATTAATCTAAGACACTTATAATAAGAACAACCTAAAAAGACACCACTATGATAGTCCTTCTAATGATTGTCATTGCTGGGTAAAAAAAACCAGTTTTGTTATATGTAATTTATAATTTTATTATACATGGATACATTGATAAGGGTTTTCTTAATAAAATATTTTAATAGTGAGTTTAATATGGAAAGGGGTGATTACGCCATTTTGATTTACATCACTTCAAATTCCACTGGGTTTCATATCACCCAATTGATTTGATGCGCACAATGGATAGGGGAAAATAAGAGGAAATTACCTATGACGCCAGGCTACACTAAATCAATTCCCCCACCGTAATTCTTTCTTTCCACTTTTCAAAAGTATAGTTTCACGTCTAAAACCACTTAAGCAAATAGTGTAAGAAAACATATGAAACTTTGCAAATATATATTTTGATCTCCTCTAAACAACTGGGCACTTTTTAACCCCAGTTGTATAAGCTAGTTTTTGAGAAATTCAAGTTAAGCTCTTTGGCCCTGTTGAGGTAGCTCCACCCTAGATTTTTTAATTTAATATAAAAAATAGTCAAAAACACTATGTTTTTGAGCTACAGCACCTCAATTACGTCATTCAAAAACGCCATTTTGAGAGCAAGTTTTCAGTCAAAACTCAAAGTTTTGCCTACTTGCGTTACTAATAAAAAAATGATTTTTATAAAAAAAACACTGAAATTTTGATAGTATATATTTTTGATCTCCTCTAAAATTCTATATAAAAAAATTGATAATTTTATATTAAAAACATTCTCAATTTTCTCTTTAAAAACAACCCCTAAATTGCTCATATTTTGATACTAATTCACTTTTAGATGCCTCCCAAGTCAACTGCCAAAGCTGCGCCCAAGGCCTCCAAGGCCTCAAAGTCCAAGATCACTCCTCCAAAGGTCAAAAAGGCCAATACTATCCCAAAGAAGCAGCCTTCTAAGGCCAAAGCTTCCCCCAAGACCCCAAATCCATCACCTGAACAAGAGGGAAACAGTCCTACCTCTCCCCATCTCCATTTGTTTACTCCCCCTCTGATCCTCAAGAAAAGGTTTTTAACTTCAATCACCATTCTGACCCCACTTCAGAGCCTGAGGATGAAGAGGAGCAGGAGCCTGAGCCTGGTGCTCCTGCAAATGAGCCAATTGAGCTCTGGGATCTTAACTCTATCCACAATATATGCAACCAAAACTGCACTTTTGCTGTGCCAACAACATATGTCAGGATTGACTATTCTCCCTCCTTAGAAACCTGGGCCCAGGAGTAGGGATTGAACCCCAAACCTGGATCCCTTTGGACCGCCAGGCCTGTGGACCGCAGGACTGCCCGCGTTTTTCTGGGATCAAGATCCCACAAGATGACACCAAGCATATTAACCCATGCAGTAAAAAGAGACAATCCAAAGAAATCATTGCGCCAAATGGAGGATTAATCACAGCGCCTAATGGAGGCACTGATTTGGCCACTATTGGCTTCATATACTTGAAGTCTACACCAGCAACCAATCAAGAGCCAACCCAGGAAAGAGGCACAGGCCCGCAACCTGGTCCCATGACTTCAACACTAAAGCTAGATGATCAGGCAGCCAAATCAAAAAATTTGGACCAATGAAAAAACTCCCGGGCCAAGTGCCATTTTGCTGCCTTTGGACCCAAGCACCCAATTCCCCCAGCCCTGGCCTTCCCAATGCCCTGATGAACCCCCCATGGAAAATGTTAAGTTTGGGGGGGGTACTATATAGACCCAAGGACCCTGCACTCCAAACTCATCACCAATTTTGAATAAAGATTATGTTAATTTGACTCATACAGCTATTGCCTTATTTTGTATTTGCTGTCTACCAATTCAGTTCAAAATCTCCTGGCCCACCTGCCCGCTGTTTTCTGTCCTCCTGGTGTACCCTTTGGACCTGTTCACTTTACCAACTACCCTCTGAAGTCTTAATACAAGGAATACACCCCAGAAAAGATACTCAAACTTGATCTCCTGGCCCGCATACAATCTGCAGTTAGATACAAACAACAAGGCCCGTGAATATTTTCATCACTCAAGTTGTTCAGAGGAAAATTCAATTATCTCCCTGCTTACAACCTGTCTATGGAGCTGCCTGTGACACCAAAACCCATGCCTGCTTCTGCACCCAACCCGCCAACTGATCATACTGGCAAGCTGTTTGGGATTGTGTACATCACCCTCACTGGGGTGATTGACACTATAATCCCGGCTGGCGGCCCGTGGTCTTGGGTGGGGAAGTCTGCCTCCTACCTTTTGAAGTTAGCTTCCCTCTTGTGGTGGGCATTGCCCATAAAAAACCTGGCCCAAGTTATCTCTGAAAACAATGGGCTGGCCACCCAAGACTGGATCCCTGACAACATACCCTATCAGCTATCCAATTATGACAAAGAAAGGGGGTGTTGGTTTTGTCTACAAGGGCTACAGCTCCAGCTGTAATGACAAAAAGAAGCCCATCTGCCAACATCACTTCAAATGTGATAACGTTGGCTGCCCAGCAAAGCTCACAACTTATGGGTTCACCAGATTTAAGGCCCTTACTGTTAACCACAACTGTGCCAAGCCTTTTGATCCTCTCTATCAACTTATCCTCTGGTTTCTTTGTCAGGTGATCCCAACCACAAAGGATCAAACTACAACTGAGGATGTCAACAATGTGCTCCTCAATTTAAATGATACCCAACTAGCAACTGTTGGTGGCGTCTCAAAACTACGGAGATATTTTACTGATCAAAGATATGCTCTGAGCACTGAAGGTATCATTGCAAGCTCCATTGACCAATTGATCATTACTGAGGAGAAAAAACTATCTTGCCATGAAGAGAGATTCCTCCTCCATGATGATGGTCAACATGCCCCAGAGCGTATCATCTGCTTTGCAACAAGCCAGGATCTGCACAACCTCCTCAAGTGCAAGACCTGGCTTGCAGATGGCACTTTCTCCACCTGCCCAAAGCTCTTTAGCCAGCTTTGGAATATCCATGGGAAGGCTGGAAATCTGGTTCTTCCCCTGGTCTTCTTTTTCCTCTCATTAAAAAAGCAGGAAACCTATGTCCGGGCACTCACAATTTTAAAGGCCAAACTAGATAAAATCCTCCCAACAATTGAAGAGGAGCCCAAGGAGACTAGAGGGCGTAAGAAAAAACCCATCTCCCAAGAAGAAGACGCTCCTACCCCAACCAAGAAAAATCCTGAAAGCCTTCCCTATTATAAATATCTGGTAGTGGATTTTGAACAGGTTCAGGCAAATGCCTTCATTTGAGTCTTCAAGAGCTCCCCTCAGGGATGCTACTTCCACTTCTGGCAGGCACTCTGCTGCCGCCTCCAAAAGTGCTCTGACCTTCATGAGCTGGTCAACTCTGAAGGCACCAAAGAAGATAAGGACGTTTTTAATTGCTTTGCTGCACTTGCTCTGGTTAGAAAGGAGTAAAATAATGCCTTTTATGATGCCCTCATCTGCCATCCTTATATCCTTGCCAACCAGGCAGCCTTTGCGCCTTTTATTGAGTATTTTTAAACTCAATGGGTTGGTATATTTAAAGGAGCACACCACATCAGAAAGGGCGGTGACTCAATCACCTGGAACTGCTTTAAGCAGGTAAAAGATGGTTTAATCAAGACCACCTCTTCTCTTGAAGGGTGGCATAGCCATTTTGCTACAAGGGTCAGGGTTCATAAGCTCAAATTCAATATAATGATGATGCATCTCAAGACCCAACAAGCCATCTCTTCCTGCCTCTTCAAGACTGGTATAAAGACCAGTTGTGATCCCCCCAAAATGATCAAAGCAGTGAAAAAGTACACTGAGATCAGCAAGGTGGTCCTTGCCTACTATCCCAAGGATAGTAAGCTTGAGCATCTCCAAGCTATCTCAGTTGCTCTTTCTACCAATGTTTGAGTCCTTTCCCAATAAACTAATCTTTATCTTCTCTCTTATTTCCTTTGATTTTACCATTCTTTGACTTTTTTTGGTATTTGATACAATTATATTCTTATTTAAAAATATAGTTTATTGTTAAAATATATGAGAATAGTTATTTTTGGGGTTATTTTAACTTTTGGGCTTTATGCAACTATGTTGCTACTAATCAACCCCATTTTTTATTGCAGGTTTGGATTCCTGAGGCTTTTTTAAACTTATAAATGTTTTTTGAATTTTCTTTTTTGGAAATTTTTTGGGTAATTTTTGGAGTTCAAAAAATCTAAAATTTTAAAACCAGTTTTTCTTAGTCAAAATGCCGTAAATCAAAATGGTGTTTTTACTAATAAATTGATATAGCAGAAATTCAAGATGGCGTATTTTGAGATGGCGTTTTCTTAGATGCTGTTTTCACAATGGCATGTCCTACCGTCTTGGGTTAATACTATAGGAACCTCTTCTGGTACTATACATCAGGCTTTATTTTAGTTTGGGTAAAAGCTTATTTTAGTTAAAGATAAATAGCGTGATTCAAAATGAGGTAAAGTTGAGATGGAGTAAACACACCCCACACTAAGTGATTTAATATGTAAATAAAGTTAGCAAAGTAAGATTTAATTAATCTGACTTGAAGTGACAGAATTGAGATGGCGTAAATTTGAGATGCCGCATTAATAAAGTATATGTAAATTTTAACTATTTTATTGTTTTTTTTTAAAAAATTTGTGATTCAAAACCACTAACGCAAAAAATGCCATCTCAATTTAAATTCAAGATGGTGTAAATTGAAGTGGTGTTTTTGAGATGGCATGTCCTACCTTATTACAAGGATCATGCCACTTTTCTAATCATCCAATTGAGTAATTTCCATAATCATGTTCCTGTTATCCTGATTCACAAGAACTATATACTTTATATCTCTCAATAAAAAATATTATCTAGTCTCTGATTATTTTCCCCCTTTGTAACTCTGCTAAAACAGCACAGTTATAACAGTAGGTTTAATAAGCAAGTAATTTACTTTATATTATTTTAATGGTGAGCTTCTATAATAGTTTATCTTTGAAATGAAGTCACTAATAAACCAAAATAACTAAAATTATATGACTGAATACAGTGGTTTTAAAAGCTATGGCAACAACTGAAAATACCTCAGATTTAAACAAAATGATTTCATATTTGAACAAAATCCAAGTTGCGCAAGATTCAGGATTCAATTAAATTAAAAAAAATTCAGTTAATAAATGAACTGTTAAACAAAAACCTAAATTTTACTAGCCCATTATACAAATTTATAGTAAATATCAAGTGGTGTTGTTTAAACCACAAACAAAATGAACTGACACAAAAAGTGAGATGGTTGGATGCTATTCCAGAATATATTATATTCCAATCAGGATTCATATGAGGCACTGACAGAAGGACTAAAATGAAACAAAATTTGAGCAATCTAGAAGCAAGATTTCACAAGCATGAAACAAAATGAAGTCACACAAGATGTGTAGTATGAGCAGCCTAAAATAGAAGTATAACAGTTTTACAGCCAATCAACAGCTATCCAATTTAGGAACAGAGGCGTTTTATTCATTTTCATGGATCCTGATTTGTATGAAATAGTTTTGAGAACTTTCAAATATGGACTTGAGATTACAATAAAAATAAATCATAAAATTTTAAACTTCTACTTTTAGTGATTTTATTCTTTGTTTTTTTAAATGGTTTTTACTAGCAGCATTTTTGACAGCACCAGCAACAAAACCAACAGCAGCCAAGCCACTTCAATGAAGGCAAGGCTCAGAACGTGGAGGCACCCGTTTACACCCAAGCCTTTGAGGCAGGTAACAAGGAAGCTGACCTGTACCTAATCCCTAACCCATCTGGCTTTGACTTGTTCAGTAGTCATTTAGTGTCTAGCTCTGTACCTGCTCCCGTAGCCACCCCTGCACAAGCCACCTGTAAACCAACCAATCAGGATGGTAACCTTAATTTGGAACAACTTCCTGCCATCAGCCAACTTGCCCCTCCCCCCCAGCCAATCAGGCTTTAGCTCCTGCAGCCCAGTGCCCCAAGCAACAAATCATCACCACCCAAATTCTCCAGGAAATTGTGGCACTGAACCTGCAGGGTCTGTCCTGGGATCAGATTGCTGACCAATTAAAATTTTACCTAGGCCACCATAATGAGGGAGTTCAATAACCTAATGAACAAGGGGAATCAGACTGGGATGGCCAAGAATCCCAAGAAGGCCCCCAAATCACAAATCACTGAGGCGTACCCAATTATGCTTGATCTCTTGCAGTGGAACCCCAAGCTTCCCTTGATCCAGGTCCAGAAGCAACTTGTACACCATGGCATTTGGGTGTCTGAGTGCATGGTGCAGCTCTAGATGTATGGGAAGGTGGTGTCAGTCTGTGTGCTGACCAATGTTGCCGGCAACCAATGGGATAGTGCTGAGGATTCCCCATATGATCCTGCCATCAAGTCCACTCTTGTCCAATGCTTGACAAGTCTATCAGTTGATATCATGCTCTCTCCTATTACAAATTATCCATTGCTTTTGAAAAATTTGGTGAGCAAGGAAGAGCCACCATCCAAAAAGGAAGGAAGAAGGTCAAGAAGGGGACATTCATTGGTGTATTTCTTGCTGTTTCAGACAAGGGTTCTATATATTATTGGACAAACCCAGATTTCATCAATGGCTACAATTACAGCCCCATTTTCAGTGGATTACTTGACTCCTGGGATGGCTCAAATTCCAAGCACCGGGTTTTCTTGAGCCACCAGATGGAGGATAGCTCTAACACCCTTGAGGTCATCCAGGGACGCAAGCACCAGGCCTGAGTCTACCCCGCCGGCCATGCAGACATCCATCTGGGTGATGTTGTCTTCTTCAAAATTGGAGATATAGTACAAGAGCGCCACCCTCAGTCTTTCAATAACCTCAACCTTGGGGTCCTTGACCACAATTCTCTCTTTGGTCACCAAATGGTGGCTGACTTGTTTACACAAATGGTTTTCCATGTAAATATGGGCAACCAATCACAGAAGGACAAGCGCCTTCCACCCCATGCCACTGCCACCTACCAGCCCATCCAGACAATGACAGACAAGGAATATAACAAGTATTATATGGCGGCCATCACACACAATCCTCTTACCCCTATCCCCACCACTACCACCCCCCACCTTCCAGCCCCACCCACCCAATACCAGACCCCCCAGGCCAGCACCACATCTATGCCTTCCTTCCTGTGTTATTCTGCCTCCTAGGCATCTCTCTTCCCTTCCCCCAATAAACTCTGTCATCAAACATTTTCTATTTATATTATCTTAATTTTTGAATTTCAATTGTTCATGTTCTCTTTGTTTATAGTTGGTTTTATTCTTTATGTTCAGATTATTTCTATAAAATCATATACTCACTATGCCATGTATCTAGATCCATAACACAGTTATTTTTTATACCCAAACACAGCCCCTTGTGAAAATATTAACAACAATTTGGTGATCAACTAAATTTGAATTAGAAAATTATAGGTTAATTGATCTTAGATAAATTGTTACTGATCCAAATTCAAAATCTTAATGATAAACTTTAAGCCAATCAGGAGCCAAGTGATAAAGTAATTGTTGTGATATAAAGGGTCAATCATATTAATTAGCACACATGCACCAAAGAATTATTGAATGTCCCTTTATGTCACAACAAACATTTTATCACTTGGCTCCTGATTGGCTTAAATTTTATCATTAAGGTTTTGAATTTGGATCAGTAACAACTTTATCAAAATACAATTAACTTATAATTTTCTTTTTCAAATTTTAACAACCACCAAATTGCTGTTAATATTTTCACAAGGGGCTGTGCAAAGTGCCAAAAATAATATGGCAATTAGGGAAACAATGCCAACACAAAGCAAACAACATATATTGAGTTAAGCATAAAACATATACACAATGGGTAAAAAATGGGATAATGTAGTAAAAGGAAAACAAACAAGAATAAAAAAGAGGCAATAGTATCAGAATAACGCAGATTTTATTGGGGTAAAAGCTATAAAAAAATATGTAGGTTAGTAAAAAATCATATGAGAGAACTTGAAAAACTACTCAAAGACCTTGACTCAGCCATTTCCAAAATCAAAGACATTGACCGCAAGGTCAAGAAAAAAGTGAAGGCTGCCGTCCTTACAGGGGACAAAATTAAAAAGGTGTCTGCCAAGGCACTCATGGCCAAGATGCCAGACACCCCCAAAACAACAATCAAATGCCTTTTAAATGTCCAGAAGACTGTTGTGGAAGGCCTTTAATTCAAGTCCTTTGCCCTCTTTGTGCCGTCTGTCTGGGTCAATAACCCTGAGATGTATGCACATCTCAAGCCACCCAAGAAAGCAAGATCCAAGGACACAGAATTGCCAGAGCAATTGCTTGCGCTGAGAATGTCTAAGCCTGCTGAAGCTGCAGGCAAGGAGGAGAAACGTGAAGGAAACATAAAAAATTAATAAAAATTCCTAAATACTTGACTTTTTTTAGAAAACATAGACGGTGAAATCCGCTGGGTCCTGGTCCCCTTTGTCCCCCACGTTTTATGCCAACTACACCAATCATGTGGCTAGGCAGAGTTTCTGTTCCCCCTGTCTTTCACAAGCTGGAGGACTGTGTCCATGGTATCTTTCCAATGTCTCAGGAGGCGTTAGCTGGACTGACACCTGGCAAGGGGGCATCCGAGTGGGCAGTTACTACCTACAAGGATGCCCAACTGGTCTGCCTGGACCCGGTATCACTCAGTGGAGTTTACTTTGTAAACTCCCTTGAGCTTGTTTGGGATGTCCTGGTGATAGTCCTATTCAAGAATATACCAGAGATGATCCAGGCTCATGCAGCTTCTTGCTTCTGCTTCCTGGTGGAGCATACGCTCTCTTACCTCCTAGAGAACTTTGGGTGGGCAGTGGGGAGATAGGCTGTTGCAGATGCAACAGCTGTAAAGAAGACTAAAATCCTGCTGGTGGACTTTGGACCGGCCTGGAGTGCCTATGAGATGGGGGTCCCTGCAGCCATGGAGCTGACCTTTGCTAAAACCAAACACAAGAAGAAAATAAGCACAGTATATAATAAGCTGTACAACTTTACAGAAGCCTTTGCTGGACAACAGCTTCATCTGATGGTTTACCTATGGGTATCTCTTTTACTTTGGGATGGGCACCAGCTTAGAGGACCTGAACGGGGTCCTTTTCAGGATCAACAAGGCCAGGCTCTCCCTGGATGGGAAGAAGGTCCCCCAGGATACAACGTGGTGGACCATGTTATCCAGGACGCCCTGGTCCTGGCTGGTGTTTACAGGTTTGCAGCTCCATCTGAAAAGCTGCTCCTGAACTCCCACCTGACCATACTGCCTTTCACCATCAGGAAGGAGTATTTTAATTAGGGTGTATCCACTGTCTATGGTTTGGTGGTGGTAGTTGTGCACCACCTCCATTGCTGGGTGAGTACATACCAACAAACCCACTACAGGTGCACCCAATAAAAATCTATTTCTTCAAATTAAGCTACACTTTTAAATTTTACTTTTTAAAATAATTAATTTTTATAATTCTTATTTTAGCAAACAAGTTTTGCAAAATAAATCCCAGATAATGTCATCATATAAGCATAAATATATTTATTTTAATAAAATTTACTTCTATTGTGTACACTTTACATTTAACTTTTTTTGATTATTATATTTATTTGCCAAAAGTGATATAACTATTTTCACGTAATCAAGTATCAAGTGTTTGAGTTAGCCTCAGATGCCATTATAAAAAAATTAATATAAAATAAATAAATTACTAACCTTCATTGATGGTCCCGCTGAATGTGATTATGGGCTTAGAAGCTTCTAAATATAAAATGATAATTAATAAATCTTAAATAGTAAATTAAAGGATATAAAAAAGTTGGACAAGCTAAGCCTTTAATTGATTGGCTGTTTATCAAGGCATGCGGGATGAACAAATCAGTGTAGCCATAGAATTTGGTCATGGTCTCAGCTGGGAGGGTGTTGATCCCGGCCTGCACCAAATCAAAGAGGTCCTTGGTCCCAGTTGGGGTCCCCTGCTTGACAACTTGCTTGAGCCACCCAAAAACTTCTTTGATGGGATTCAGGAAGAGCAAATAGGTGGGGAAGAAGAGAAGGCGCAAATTTGCTGTGGCCAATTGCTGGGGGCCCACTGCAATGCTGATATCAATTGTTAGGAATTCCTCAAGAATATCTGCCACCTTATGGAGACCAATGTTGTCCAGCACAATGATGTTGGTGAAGCCCGGGATTGTGCGCCTCAGGTACTCCTGGACCAATTGGAGGAATGACAGAAGGTCTGGCTGTTGTAGGAGCCAAGTATCACTTGATAGAGCTTGACCCCCTTTGGACTGAGGAGAGCCACCATTGAGTAGACTGTGGCGCGGACTGCCGCATGCCAAGCTACCCCATTATTTGAGCCTTTTGGGACATACCCATATGAATTCTGCATAGACAAGGCAAATGCTGATTTTTCAATGTAACAGAATTTGACTGTCTCTTTGGCTTTGAGGGCAGTGTAGGCCTCAGCGTATTTTTTCCGGGTCTTGATGTTGGTTGGGCTATTACAATTGTAGGGGGATACCCTGAGCTTTTTAAAGTAAAAGTGCATTCCCTTGATCAGATGGTAGTAAAAGAAAATTGAGGCCTCAACCCCAAAAGTAGATTTAACCATTGACTGTATATTTGTCAGTTCAAGATGGCAATCTCAGGTTATATACTGACAGATTGCCCATTTGTTCTCCTTGGTGAGCATGGTGGAAACACACAAGGATTTCTCCGCAGCAAGGACTCAGCCAGTATTGATGATGTTTGTTGAAGGTCTTTGAGGCGTACTTGGGATCCACCCCAACAATTGCTGTGGCTGCCTTGTAATCACCATATTCCTGCATTAGCTTGAGCAAGATGATGTGTTTTATATCTGGGATGTGCTTCTGGGCGGGATTAGCAGGAGTAGTTAAATTAGGATCCTGCTCAGGGACTGGCTTGCAAGGCATAGGCACCTTGGTATAGAAGGCTGCAGCATTTTTGAGCAGTAACTTTCCTCATCAGTTCTGTAGAAATCAGTCTCTGTGTTCTCTTCCTGGTCATCATCACTGAAGTAGGGCTCATAGCTAGTATCAAGCACAGGCTTCACCTTCTCCAGCATGGCTGAAGGGACCAACTCTTGGCAGTGCACAATTTCAAACACATACAAAGTAAGTTATACCTCCTTGTTTCTAACTGTTTTGGTAGTGGTGACCTTGGTGGGCTTCTGGGTCAGCTTTGGGACCCAATGGTTGATGCTCTGCACCCTAGCAGCTTGTGCTCCTTGTGCTCCTTGAGCCAGCTGTGTCAGTGCAGAGTTACTATCAAACTCTCCTCTCCTGTCTCCTTCCTGAGTAGGCATTTGTGTTACACTAACTCTTTTCTTTGACCCGCAGGGGCAACTGCAACCACGGCCCATAACAGGTGTATTATCACTCTGTTGTTTTTTACCTTCCATTTTAAAATTTAAGGAATACTAAATAAAACTTAATTAAATCACTCCTTAATTTTAATTTTTGCTTCTATCTAAATATGGATTTTTAATTAATATTCCCCCCTGTTGTAAAAGTTGCAGCAAAGGGTTGCTAGTTTCTACAAACAGTTAGTCAGTGACCTTGATTGTTAATACTATACCTGTTGATGGTATAATGGCAGCCTATGAAGGAAAGAAGAAGAATAAGGTGTATAGACAAAACTGGTATTTATTTAGATAGTATTGCACCTATATAGTGTGAGGCAGGGGAATTGCCACCATAGGCAGGGAGGCACAGACAGAAGAACTTTCCAAATGGAGGAGAGTGGGTTGACACAGCTAAAAGTCCTGCGCAAGAGAACAACTTCTTTCTTGCAGCTTTCCTTAAGAAGGTAGATATAAATAACTTTTTTGTTCTATTTATAATCCTGGAAGTGAAGCCTGTACCTTGTGCACGTTCAAAAGCCAAATTGAACACCTGTTTTAGGGCGTTTTAAACGTCTTTATCACTAGTAGAATCAGGATGCAATAGCGCAACCGCGTAATTGTTCCATTGCTTAATCCCTAGATGGACAAATTTTTGTCTAATCCATTCAGGATCTGCAACATTTTCCTCCACTGGATTAGACAACAGGGTTAAAAATGGCTGGCGTCTCTAGGTGTTGGCTATGGTGAACAATCCCTCTAGAAGAGTCACAAGAAGAGTCTTGAAGAAGGTGCAAGTGGTAATTCCAAAGAGGCGCAAGCATACCAGGCCAAAGAAGATGATGAAGGCAGCAGGGAAGCAAGTAGTCCTGCATGATGTGGACGGCAGCTACCTGGACTTGGGGGTTCACTTAGATCAGCTACTGGTGCCTCAGCTGGCCTTAGAGGGGAAAGAACCATTGTTTGCTGTGCTATTCCTAGCTTTTAGTGAGCCCAAGGAGGTGACAGGAACTGGGTTGCAAAGGGTTAACAGTATCCATTGGCAGTTCTTCATGCGGGCAGTAGAAGAATACTTGGAGGCTCAGCTGAAGGAATTCCAATTTGGGGGTCAAAGCCTTTCAGTCTTGCAACAGGGGATGGTATTAAACATAATGAAGTCAGTCCTTCATGCTTGGGCAACACCTGGGGTTACTGACGCTCAACCAGTCAGTTGGAAAACCTTTGACAAATTTTGAGCAACGTCTTTGCTGAGCCTTCCAGGAAGTGTTGAAGTCATACACAGTGGAGGGGACTGCCCATCTGGTGCCAATGGTGATGGCCGGCAACCTTGTTCTTCAAGGAACCAACTGCTATGATACCAAGTGGGAGGAAAACATGGGGGTCTTCCTTGAGTGGGCCTTATCCTTATTCTATGGGGTGGGTGCTCAGGTCCCAGTAGAGTATGTCCTTTGCGAGAGTCTTCTGCGGGACTGTATCTTCTTGGGGGTTACCTTTCCTGTGAACATTGGGGTCAATTGTGTGTCTCACTTGGTGGGGGTTTGTTGCCCAATCCTTGGTCATCGGCTTTGTGGATCTGTAGGCAACCAGTTGTGTTTCTTGGCTGTCATTCAGGTGGTAGAACAGTTGGTGTGGTACTGGAAGAGTCTTGTCAGTCTCCAATAAACACCTTGTTCTTTTATTCTTATTCCTCATACTTTTGTGCAACACTATTGCAAACAGGACAACAACCCATGGAATTTTTTAATTAGGCTTTTGTTTAGGGTTATTGTCCTCATTGGGGCTTACCCTTGGTCACTAGGAGCAGCATGCATATACTGAGCGTGTACTCTAGTGATCAATTGCCCAGAATGGGGCTCCTTAAGGGTGTAGGAGTTGGGGCCAGTCTTCTGGATAACTTAAACTGGACCTTGCCAAAGGGAGGCAAGTTTGGATTTACAGCTGTACCCTCTATTGCTGAAGAAGTAGACTGAGTCTCCTACCAGGTAAGTGGGTAAGGCGGGGCGTTTGGATGCAGCTTGTTCTAGGTCTTGCAACTTATGGTTTAAGTTTACGGTGTAGGCCTCTGATTGCAAGCAAATAAGGGGTTGAACCAGCTTGTTGAGGTACGCCTCTGGGGACACAGCCAGACTGGGCTTTACCAAGGAATATAGTAAAGGGGGAAGTCCTGGTTGCCAACCATAGAGCAGTTGGAAGGGTGGCTTGCCAGTGGCACAATGGTACCCAATGTTATATGCATGGGTGGCCGCAGGCAGGAAGGTATCCCATTCAGTTTCATGTTGATGACTGAGCTTCCAGAGTATCTGGACCAGGCTCCCATTAGTGCGCTCTACTATGCCATTTGTATATGGGTGATAAGAAGTGAATAGTGTCCCACAAATCCCCATCAGTTGGTTGAGGCAGGGGATGATATAACTGGTGAAGTTGGTACCATTGTCTGTCAGCAGGATCTGGGAGCAACCATGTTTGTATATGATATTCTCCAGGATGAATGTGGCTGTCACCAGTGCAGATTGGTTGGGAATTGCCTTGGCTTCTACCCATTTAGTCAGGTGGTCAACCACCACAATGATGAGCTTGTTGCAACTGTTGGTAGCTGGCAGGGGGCCCACTACGTCAATGGCTACAGTATGGAAGGCAAACCCAGGGCCAACCAGTCTGTGTTGAAACTTGGCTCCTTAGGCCTCTCAATGTTGCAGTCATGACAGTTGGCTAGTGTATCCACTACATCAGTGTACATTCCTTCCCAGAAGCAATGCTGCTGTAGCAGAGCTAACGTCTTCTGTATACCACCATGGCCAGTGGTCTTGTGAGAGGCCACCACTGAGTTCATGCATAGGGATGGGCATATGTAGGGTAGCCAAGAGTCTCCACAAAGCTTCAGGAGTTTTCCCTTAGAGACCTTGGTATCAACAGCTAACTTCTTAAGAGCCCTCTGTATCTCTACTGGCTCCTCTCCCCACAAAGAAGGATCCTCTATAATCTTGTCATAGAGAATTTCAGCCATGGGGGATACTAAGGCAACAGTGGGAAGGCAGGAGATACAGTCAGCATTCTGGTGGGCTGCCCTGGCTCAATGAATAATCTCATAGTCATAAGCCTGAAGTTTAATGGCCCAATGTACCAGACGTCCTTTGGGGTCCTTGAGGGTCTTCAGCCATTGCAAAGAGACATGGTCTGTTACAACCATGAAATGTACCCCATGGAGATAGACTCTGAACTGTTGGTAGGAGTATACCATAGCCAGGCACTCTTGTTTGGTGACAGTGTAGTTCCTCTTGTGAACATTAAGCATATGTGAGCAGTATCCAACAGGGTGTTCAAGTCTGTCAGAGTCCAGTTGGGAGAGAACACCCCCAATTGCCATCAGACTAGCATCTGTATGAACCATAAACAGCTTGGCAAAGTCAGGGTAGGCCAGCACAGGAGCTGCAGTCAGTGTTCCTTTGAGAACATTGAAGGCTGATTGGCATGCTGGGCTCAAGAAAAATTCCTTATCAGCTCGGAGAAGCTGAAAAGGGGGGTCACCCAGGGATGCAAAGTTGGGGATGAATTGGCAGTAGTACCCAATTATCCCCAGGAAGACCTGCACATCCCGCTTATTGGCTGGGATCTGCATTTGCTCAATGGCTTCCACTTTCAGAGGTACAGGGCGGAGTCCATCTTGGCTAATGATGAACCCAAGGAACTCAAGGTGCTCCTTGAAGAAGTTGCACTTGCGTGGCTTGAGCTTGAGATTAGCTGCAAGTAACCTCTGGAAGACTTTCTCCAAGTGTCGTAGGTGATCATTAAATTTTCAGGAGAATACATTTTTGTCATCCAGGTAGACCAAGACACTGGTGAGTTTGAGGTCGCCCATCACTGCATCCGTAGCCCGTTGAAAGGTAGCAGGGGCATTGGACAGACCTTGAGGCATCCTTGTGGGTTGAAATAGCCCTTTGTCAGTGATGATTGCACATTTTTCTTGATCAGCAGGGGGTGGATTAATCTGCCAGTACCCACTGATAAGGTCCATGGCGCTGAATAACTTGGTGCCACCCAGTTGGTCCAAGGTATTGTCAATACAAGGGAGGGGATATGAATCCTTCTTGGTAACAGCATTCAGTGGACGGTAGTCAATCACCACACAGTTGCTACCATCCTTCTTTTTGACAATCAGGAGAGGGGAAGCCCAAGGGCTTTTACTGGGGACCAGTAAGCCAGATCCCAATAGCTTCTGAAGCTCTTTTTTAGCCATGGCATGATTGGCTTGACTGCGCCGTATAGGTCTGGAGCAGATAGGTGGACTGCCTTGGGTGTCAATATGATGCGCAACATCTTCATCCTTGCCCAGATCATAATCATCCTTGGAAAACACATCTTTATACTGGGCAAAGAGATCCATAGCTTGATCCTTCTGCTCTTCAGAGAGGCCAGATAGAGAGTCGCGGCTTAAGACTGATAGCACCAGTGGTTGCTCACAGGGTAGACCCAACTCAGAGAAGTCCGCAAAGGGGGCCGTCTCCTGCAGGTTGTCATTCTCTTCCAGTTGTATATAAGCCAGAAGTTGGTGTTTGGCAACAACCATAGCTTCACAATTTATGTTGGCCAAGAGTATGAGTACCTCCTTCTCACTTGGCATGAGGATGCCTGGTGCAACCCATGGTTCTAGTCTGGAGGCATTAGGGATGCCAAAGATTTCTCCATGAGTGCCAGCTGGTAGAGCCAGCAAGAGGCCTGTATTGTGAATCACCTGGGCGCCAGGTGAGATTGTCACATTACAAGAGGCGCAGACTGGGATACCCTTGGCTTCCCCAATTGAGAGAAGTAGCACCTTGACCTTCTTACTACACAGTGTATAAGCAACTGGAAGCTCTCTATTAGCAAACTCCATATTGATGTAGCGCAAGAGTTATTAAGGCAGGTCAGATGGGCGGTCACCATGATAGAAAATGGGTATGGAATGGCCCAATATTCCAAATGTATGGTCTCCATGGTTAGTCACAGTGCCATACTGACCATTAAGCTAGTCTCAATAAGAATGTCATAGCTGTTGTTTTCCAGGACTATAGCAGGAGCAGTGACCATTAGCTTCCCAAAGCAAAGAGGGAGAGAAGACTAGGCTCCTTTTGCTCTAGTGGTCAGTGGTCCAGAAGTACCAAACTCTTCATGGTAGGCCAAGTCTGGTGCCAGCTTAAGCTTCTTAATCATCCGAGAGGATATAATGTTTCCAGGGGCACCAGTATCCAGTATGGCCCGGACATGAGTCTTGTTCACTATCAGGTTGATATAGGTGCAATCCTGGCGGTCCTCTCTGATCTCCACAATCTTTGAGACCTGGTGTATGCTTAGTCCTTTGAACTTCTCCAGGAAGGTAGCCATGGCAGCTCCCACAGCTGGGCTTACTTCCTTGAGGAATTCTAGCAGTGCTGAGACGTTTACTGTGCGGAGAAGCTTGGCCAGTTGTTCAGCACTGTCCTCCTCATGAGTGACTTCAACGCCTGGTTGAGCCAGTTGTTCAGCATAGGGTAAGGATACTGTTCTCCAAGCTATTTGGGGGATAACCACCTCAGGGCAAATTGCAGTCCAATGAGTTTGCGTGTTAACAGTGAGGACTTGATGGAGGAGGTCCTCTTGAACTCCGTCAGACTCCACATCCTCATGTATTGGTTGAGAGTTGAAGTCAATCAGGGAGGGTTCATCCTTAGGGTTAGTCCCAGAGAATGGCAAGGCAGCAGGCCTCTGATCTGGTTTGCCAGGGGGCAGTGGTATGGGGGGAGATGAGGGTGTCAAAATCACAAAGGCAGCCAAGGATTTCTCCTTGTCCTGGCTGCTTAGTAGTTTTTTTACTAGTCCTCATTGTCCTCCTCAATATCAGCGTCCTTGGCGTAGTCTTCCTCAGTGTCCTCCATGCCTACACAATGGATCTTTTGGCGTGGATTTCTACATTCCCAATAGAAGTGGCCAGCCATACCACATTTGAAGCAAGTACAGGGGCCATTATTGACTGGAGCAGGCCCAAACCTGTCAGAAGGTTTGGGCATCTCAATTGCCATGCGGGTTCTATGCTCAGATTGCTGTCAGGGCAGCCTTCAGGAAGAGGGACTTTGAACTCCTCCTTGTAGGTGCGTAGGAGGCAGATCAGATCTGGTACAGTGCAAGCTTTGTAAATGCCTGACTTAAGGGCCAGAGATAGTTCCTGGCTGACACGTACAGCATTAAGGAGTGCTGACTGCACATCAATAAACTGCACCACACTCATAGACAACAGAGTTTGAGCTTCAAGGTAGAGCCTAGAAGTGAAGTCTTCTAGGGTTTCCCCCACCTTTAACTTGGTGTCAGCAAAGTCCATCTTACAACCAAGGAGTGCTTCTTGTCTACCAAATTCTTCTGTCAAGGCTCTGGAGACGTTGGCAAAAATCCAGCCATTCTCAGGGAGACATAGCAAGATAATGTTTTGAGTCTCAGCATCCAGACAGTTGATGATTGTGGAGTCCCTCATGGCATTGTCTGCGCCATACATGGAGTTCTGGTACAGACGTAAGAACATGGCCACATTGCTCTTGCGGTCAAACTTGGGTAGATTGATGGGCTTGAAGTTGTTGGAGCCATGTTAGAGGGGAGCAGGTGTAATCCTCACTGGAGAGCAGGTGAGGCGGGAACAGCTGAGGGTGGAGGCAACAAACTAGCCTCAGAGGCGCGGCAACAATTTTCCTCTTGCTGGGCTTTGTGTTCACCTTGACTGTTTTGAGCAGCTCCAGAAGCTTCAGGTGTGGCCAGGACGTCATCCTCAGACTCCAGTACTGGCTCTAATACTTGTACAGTGTTAGGAGCTAACCAAGTGTGGTCCTCATTGCTTTTGTAGCTATGATAGAACTCAGGACTAGAAGACCTCAGTGGACTGTGGTAACTCTTGGAGTTGATGGACATAGCCTGTAAGTTGACGGCCATAATCTTACTGCCCATCCTATCTAATTGGCTCTGGAAGACGTCCAGGAGAAGTTGTTGCTTGCCCAACTCATCTTGGTAGACCTTGTTCTCCTGACAGGTGATATCCAATTCATCTTCCAGAGAGGTGATGCGCTTTTTGTGGGTGGCAAGATCAGCTTGGAGCAAGGCTATTACTTCCTTGTCCTTCCTGACTTGGGTCTGGCTGTTGGCTTTGTCATGCAATTGGCAGAGTTTGAGACTATCCTGAAGTTCTGACACAGTGTGGTAGCCATCATTCAGGAAGCAAAATCAGCACTCTGCTGGACCAATTCTGTCTGCATCTTATTGTAGTGATCAAAGAGCTCAAGGATGTCTCAGCCAAGAGGGGCGCTGGAAGGGGAGTTGTTGGTGGCAGAAGAAGTGGGGGTGAACAAGGGGATGGTGGCAAGGCGGCGAGCTAAGACTTCCACCTCATGAGTCAGGCTTTGAACCATGGGGCCAGTCTCCAGCACGTGCTTAGTAACCACACTAATCCAATTGGCGTCTACACCCTGATGGGTGAGGGTCTGTACCACATGCACTGGGACTAGCTTAGCTATACCTGCTTCAATGGCATCAACCCAGTGGAGCATGGTGTTCTGGGCGTTGGTGACTTTGGCAAGATACTGATTGACAGTGGTGAAAGTATTGCCAAGCTCAGAGTACAGAACCTGGAGGAACGTCTGTTGGTTAGATACCAGTATTCCCTGGTCATGCACTAGGCTTTGGATGCAGCCCAAGTGCATTCATTTATGGCATACAGCAGGATGGGCAAATTGGTATAGGAAGTCCTTGATATGTTCAACAGTATGGAGGTCACAGCAGAGCTGGTCAGGGTTGAACTGGGAGAGATTCTGAAAGTAACCCAAGGCGTTTTCAGCAGAAGGCTTCTGGATGGCCAGGTGTTCAGAGCAAGAACCATTGTTGGCAGCACCAGCATCCATGGCGTGTATGGCATTATGGACGGCGTCCTTGGAAGGTGAAGAGTTGGCGTACATCTCCAAGGGGGCAGGGGCTTGTAGGAGCAGTGGTTGACCAAAAACAATAGCTTGGGGGCGTTGATGTTCTGATATGAATTGGCTTAGGTTGGGCAGGCCATAGGGAGCGCCTGCTCTTTCCCCAGCATGGACATTAGCAGCAGTAAAGGCTGGTGCCTGGTGGTAAGGAGAAGCAGTGGCAGGAAACTGGGCCAGGGGAATTCCTCCCTCCTCATTGAAAGGACCGCGGGGTTGGGGGCTGTTGGTGTTGTAAGCCATGAGCGCCAATGTTGTAAAAGTTGCAGCAAGGGGTTGCTAGTTTCTACAAACAGTTAGTCAGTGACCTTAATTCTTAATACTATACCTCTTGATGGTATAGTGGCAGCCTATGAAGGACAGAAGAATAATAAGGTGTATAGAAAAAACTGGTATTTATTTAGATAGTATTGCACTTATATAGTGTGAGGCGGTGGAATTGCCACCAGAGGCAGGGAGGCACAGACAGAAGAACTTTCCAAATGGAGGAGAGTGGGTTGAAACAGCTAAAAGTCCTGCGCAAGAGAACAACCGCTTTCTTGCAGCTTTCCTTAAGAAGGTAGATATAAATAACTTTTTTGTTCTATTTATAATCCCAGAAGTGAAGCCTGTGCCTTATGCGCGTTAAAAAGGCAAATTGAACACCTGTTTTAGGGGCGTTTTAAACGTATTTATCACTAGTAGAATCAGGATGCAATAGTGCAACCGCGTAATTGTTCCATTGCTTAATCCCTAGATGGACAACTTTTTGTCTAATCCATTCAGGATCTGTGACACCCCCCATATCCCAATTATAGATTTTTATTTCTTAATTAGTTGTTTTTGGTTTTATCACACTCATTTTAGAACACCCAAAAGATTTCCACCCATTTCCCCAGATTTTACGCCAAATTAAGCACCTAACACAATATTTTTAAAATTTATGTTTTAGATCCTGTGTCTTATTTTAGATACCTTGATATCATTCTTAATTAAAATCCATTGCACACACCATTTGAGTGATTTTGTTTACATAGTGAGTTGCTATTGTGTTTTTTTTGGATTGAGTTTTGACTCACCTTGCTTGGGTGTATTTTGTCACCAATTAACATAGTAAACATATGAACACAAAAATTCAACTCACATCATTTTGTTTGTGAACCAATGTATTTTGGATAGTATTTTGAATGGTTTTGTTTTTTGTGTGAGCACTTCTTTGCTGTGTTGACCCATTTTGCCAATTAAAGCCAAAAATCCCTGTTAACAGAGTGTATATTTTAACCTGATAGTTGGAATTTTCTTAAATATGAAAAAAAATTTAAATATGAGGTTTTTTGGTTGTCACCATAGCTTTTAAAAACTACTTTATTTTATGAGTTTTGTGTTCTGAGGCGCAGCACAGACACACAACAGGAAATCCTAAACTTAGGATTGGATTTATACTAAGTCTTGGTTAGTTGGTATAGAAGATGATGAAATTACCTTGTGGCCCAGAATAAGAAATCTCTACTAGGCGTGACTAGAGAGAGGCACCAAATTACTTGAAAACACAAAGGCAGAGATGTGAATATAACTTAATTTAATTGGTAGTGTAAAAAGGATCATATATTGTTTTTGGTTAACACAGAATAATACTAGGATGTTAGGATCACTTGCCACAAGCATGAGTGGGGCAAGTGAGTTGGACAGAATCAGGAAGATGAACAGATGAATTCCCAACTTTGGAGATAGACCCATTTCAAGAAGCAAAAGCAAAGACATGAGATTTGTCCTCAAAATAACCCAACAAAGACAAAATCAAAAGAGCGTAAATATTAGAATTCACAACATTGCCCCCTTCTATATTAGCCTTAGGGGGTAGTAATTGCAGAGGAACTTAGTGTACATTCAAGCAGACATATGGCCATTTGAGAGGAGTTTCACAGTGTATTCAGAACCACATTTGAAAGTAACTTCTAGCAGCCCAACCCATAAGCTATCCAATTTATGAGCACGCTCTCCCACTCTGTGTAGATAATACAAGACAAGATCTCCAACTTTTAACTCTGGTAAGGGGGAGCACCCGGCATTATCAGGAGAGAGCTCTAGCATCTTGGTCTTGTAAGCAGAGGTATAGGCAGTGGCTTGGATGTCAATTATATAGTTGATCAAGCTCTTAATATGGGCATCATAATCCATGGCTTTGTCAGAAGAGATTAGGGGCCCCCAAAAGCAATAGAGTGGTGGCCTTGCACCCATACAACATAGCAAAGGGGGATTACCCAGTGACACAATGCTTACTGAGACAGTAGATAAAGAGGGCAGTGGGAAGGTATAGATCCTAGTTTGCAGCATCAGAGTAAGTTAATTTGGCATTATGGAAACCAAGGTTGAGTTGACACTTCCACAGCCCCATTAGTGGAAGAGTTGTAGGGAGCTGAGAAGAATTGATGAGACCCCAAAGCTTTGAAAACAGAAGTCACTAACTTTGTATTGAAGTTGTTACAATGTCCAAAAACAACACTTGAGGGCAGCCATGGCAGAAGAATACATCTTGCAGCAGAAAGGCAGTGGTTATCTTGGCAGTGATGTCTTTAGTAGGGCAAGCTTCCACCCATTTGCTGAAATGATCAACAGCAATCAAGATGAATCAACATCCTGAGCGTGAGCAAGGAAGAGGTCCTACAGCGTCAATACTGACTGTATAAAAGGCGTGATGTGGAGGGACTAATCTGAACTCATGTGAGGCAGCTTGGGGACGCTGTAACTGACAGTTGTGGCAACTAGCAATGACATCAGTGATCAGTAGATGAAGGTTCTCCCAGTAGTGGTTCTTCTGGAGCCAGTTATAGGTCTTGACAATGCCTCCATGTTCAGTCTCTTTGTGGGCCTAGAGCACTAACAAGAGGCAAAGACTGGGGCGTACATAGGGTAGATAATGATTGTGTACTTTCTTAAATAGCTTATTGTCACAAATGAAGGTGCTTTCATATAGCTTAGTCAGGGCAGATCAAATTTCCTCAGTCTTTTTTCTCAGGAAGAAAGATTCTTAATCAGTTCATACAATTGATCTGATTCTGCAGGGTGTAGAGTGAGGATAGGCATTCAAGATAATCATCTGTGTTCTGATGCTGGATTCTGGGGTAATGTAACACAGTTAAATCATACCCTGAAGACAAAGGGCACATTTAGCTAATTGCTCTTTGGATTCCTTGAGCTGTTTAACCACTTAAGCAAAGTGTGATGAGTAACCACAGTAAAATGAGTGCCATAAACGTAATGGCAGAATTGTTTAATAGCATGTAGTACAGCAAGACAATCTTTCTCAGTGGCACTATATTTTTTCTAATGCTTTTTTAGAACACAAGATGAATATGCTACAGAGTGATCTACTCTTTTAGTGTCTAGCTGGGCAAGGATGTCCCCAATAGCTAGATTGCTTGCATCTGAGTAGATGATAAACTCCTTGCCATAACCAGGATACACCAGGATGGGAGCCTCCTTGAGCTTTCACTTAAGAGTCTCAAAGGCTTGCTGTTGGCTGAAGGTCTATTTGAAGGGGACATTGTGTAAAAACTGGACTAAGGATTCACTAGTGTCAGAAAAGTCAGGGATAAACTGTCTATAATAGCCTGTCATGCCCAAAAAGACTTTTACTTCACAGAGGGGAGAGGGGGAAAAAGTTTGTCAATGGCCTCAACTTTTTTGGTCATAGGTTGGATCCCAGTCTGGGTTACTTCATGACCCAAGAACTCAAGGCGTTCCTTGAAGAAAGCACATTTAGATGGCTTTAATTTGAGGTTGGCTTCTCAAATCTTAATGAAGACTTCCTTTAGGGGGAAAAATGATTGGTAAAAGTTGTGCTGAAGACAGTTATACCATCCAAAAACACCAGGACACAATAGAGTTTTAGGTCATACATTATTGAGTCCATAGCACGTTAGAAGGTAGCAGGGGTTTTGCACAACCATTGAGGCATGCAAGTGGGCTCAAACAGCCCCCCATAGGTGAATAGCACAGCTTTTTGCCTATCCTCAGGAGAGAGGTCAACTTGCCAGTAACTAGATGCCAAATCCATAGCTGAGAAGAAATTAGAGCCTCCAAGGCAGCAGAGAGCATCATCAATGCATGATAAGGGGTAGGAATCCTTTTTGGTTAAGGAATTCAAGTGTCAGTAATCCATCACAATACAATGTCCTCCATCCTTCTTTTTTAGTATGAGCAAGAGGGAGGCCCATGGACTTTGGGAAGGAGCAAGTAGTCTGGCATCTAGTAGCTGTTTAAGTTCCTTAGATACTTGTATGTCTTCCACTTGACTACAGCACTAAGGTTTAGCTCAGAAGGAAGGCGCATCACCAGTACCAGTATGGTGGATGACTCCTTTAGCTAGACCATAATCAGTGCTATCCTTAGCAGAGATAACCAAAAACTGATCCAACAGGTCAAGCACTTCTTTTTGCTGAACAGGAGATAGCTGCAGGAAGTCTTGGGCGGTAAACAGGGATAGGACCTGTGGTCTGTCCTCAAGTAGATGAAGTCTTGAAAATTTCCAAAGGAATGTAGAAAAAGAATATCAGTAGTATTCAGTAGCTTGTCATAGCCAACAACCTGGCCTCTTGACACATATGGGGAAAGCTTTTAAATTGGCTACCAACAGCTGGACAGGATATTTGTGAGATACATCCAAGATTCCCGGGCATAAATAAGGTTTATTGCAGCCTAGCAAGGGAGGCAAGTAAAGCTCCAGAAAAATCTGTTCAGGAAGCTTGTAAGATATCTGAGAGTCCAGGACAGCTTTAGATCCGGAAGGATAGTCACAGCAGAGGTGGCCAGAAGTGATTTCCCTTCAGAGGCAGGGCAGGCCATGGGAGGACAGTTTATGTTAGACAAATGGGTATGGTACTTCAAAGTGAAGACACTGGTAGGGTACTCAAAGGCATACATATTGAGGTGTTTTCCAGGGACTTTGATGGGTTCCTCAAAAATCAGGGGAACTTTGTACCCTAGAATAGAGAGTTAGACATCTTTTAAACTGATAATCCCATTGTGTTCCCTAAGGAATTGTGTACCAAATAGGAGATCATAACTCTCATTCTCCAAAACTACAGCAGGCACAGCCAAGAGTAGTTTATCAAACTGCATAGGGAGAGAAGAATATTCTCCTATAGCGCAAGTCATAGACAGGCCAGTAGTACCATAATACTGATGGTAGTTAAGGTAAGGGGCAGTCTTAAGCTTTTTTACAAACTTGGAGGAAACAACATTAACTGGGGACCCAGTGTATAAAACGGCCTTGATCTTCACCTTCTGGATGGACATCTCTACACAAGTGTTAGTGCAACCAAAGGGAGGGAGTACATCCAGGATATCCTGGCCTTCAGCTAGTTCATTGTACCACTTTTTGATCATGCATCTCAAACCTGGGAACTCTTTTTAAACAGTCTGAATAGGATGTGAGACTGATACAGTAGTTTTCAAACCTGTTGAGATAAACATATATTATTCAGTTTAGAACGCATGAATACAATCTAAAAAAAATCAAAAATCAAGTAATTTATATTAAATTACAATAGATTTGTATCCACTTTGATTTTGTTTTTAGACTGATTTCATGTGTTCTAAACTGAATAATTATGTTTGCCTCAACAGGTTTGAAAACTACTGTACATTTTTTAAAACAACATCAGATAATTTTGCTGCATCTTTGGAAAACTCTACTAACACAGGAGACCTCTTGGCTTGGGTGAGGTAAGGGCAAGAGACAAATTCCTTGGCTTCAGGAAGAGGCTTGGCGGTTGTTGTAGCTTTCCCAAATTGTAGCTTATAAGGGACAGCAATGGTTTTGGGGACTGCTAGAACTGAATATGCATAAGTGTTGTAATCATCAATGTCTGAATAACCCATGTCTGAATCATCAGAGATGTCATGGAATAATAGCAGAATGGGAGGAGCCTCAGTGTCAGCAGGCTCAGAGTCAGCAATGGAGGGGGAATTGAAGGAGACTGGGAATAATTGTCAACCAAGAGCTTCTCTGCCTCTAGGTTTACTGTTAGTTTTCCTGTCTGTTCCTTGTGATCAGCTCCTTCAACTAGAGGATTGGTGTAGACACTATAGTGGTGACCTATCTGTACACAGTTATGGCAACCTTGGTGTCTAGGAGGATTCTGGGAGTTCATGGTGAGGATTTGAGAGCCAAAGAAAGAAGAACTGGAGTTAGAGGCTGCTTAATTGTCCCACACAGCAGCTCCAGAGTGATTAAGGTACATTTTCTATAACAGCGTCATTATGCTCTTAATAGATGAGAGCATGACCTTGTGAGCTTTTAAAATGAAGGCACAGGAGTTGATTAACTTTGAGGGCTTGAGCGCAAGCCATGTAGGCTTCATGCACTGTCAGCTGCCTGCTAGTTATTATTTGCTGTCCTTTCATATAGAACCTGTCAGCAAACTCAGCCAAAGTCTCTTTGGGCTTAAATTCAATGTGTATAAAAGAAACCTTCTTAACTTCTAAACTGAGGTTGCCGCCAAAATCATTGATTAGAAGCTGTTTCATCTCCTCCCAAGTATTGATGGAAGGCAGTTCAGGTACCACCACTTCCTGACATGTTGGGTGCAAACAGGTTGAAATGTGCTCCTTTTTAACCTCATCAGAGGCCTTTTGCATAGCTGTCTCATAAATAGTCATGAAGGCCGCAATGATAGATGTTTTAGGGTTGAAGACTTGTTTGAAAGTAGGTTTGAAGTGAGTCTTGGGGGTAGGGCAATCATTTTTACTATCTAGCACGTTGATATGTGGAGAGAATTCAGATTTGGATTCAGAGGGGGGTTGTTGTGCCCACAACTGGCAGACACTCTCCTCAAGATTATTCAATGTATCAGAGGTGGGGGTAATCATGTTGTTAGACTAATCAGCATGTTTCTCAGTAACATACAGTTGACAACCATATGTGGTCATCACAGTCAAAATTTCATTCAAATGGGAGGTTAGAGAAGGTCTCACTGAGAGACAAGGGGAGAACCTATTGTTCACTGAGTCAATTAACTTACTCATCTCTTAAATATTCTTATCCAGGCTGAGGTGATCTTTCTTCAGGTGGTCAACTTTGTTGGCTAGGGCAATACAATCTCTTGCGCAATGGATTCAAGTGTTGCCAGGAAACCCAGGGCAGCAGACATCTTTATCAACAAGCCCAACTGAACTAGTGATATCAGCCACAGTAGCGCAAAGAACAGCAACTTCTTGCTAAAAGGTAGCAACTTGTGCAGTCAAGGCAGTCTCTTGAGGGTCTGGCTGAGGAGGGTCTGCAGGACGTCCTTGGCTACAAGTGGACGCACATAGTTCTCTTATTTTGTTCCATAACTTCTGTTCTCTATCCACCATATCATCAGATGAAGGAGAAGGAGGAATGTCTAGTTTAGGTGTGAACAACTTGTTTAATTGAGTCTCAAGCTTGGCAAGGGAAGCAGCTGTAGAGGCTCTATCTTGAGCAACTTCCTCTTCTAGTTCATTAAGACCTCAAGCAGTGTGCTCTGCCACTTGCTGTAATTGATCAAAGGAATAAGTGCTAAATACATTAAGTTGTTCCACAAGTTGTTTGAAGTCAGAGAGTAAGTGTTCAGGGTGTAGTCTACTTGAGTTTGCTAGGGTTGCTGCAGCTTGCAAAATTAATTCATACATTCTCTGACATAGTCAGGGATGGACAAGTGTATCCTCTCTATAGAGGTAACCAAACAAGCCTGAGAAGTAATGGAGTTGCGTTGGCTATCAGATACCAAAGAGAACAAGGAAGGAATTCACTGCTGTTAAGCGGCAAACTGATCCCAATAATTAATTACAGCAGCTTGAAGAGACAAGATTTGTTGGATTGAAGCCCTAACACCATTTGTGATGGGCTAAGGTGGGCTGCATAAAAAACAAGAGTAGATGTTCAGTAAAGCTGGCTGCTGAAAGGATATGTTATGGGAATTGCAGGCAACAATTAATTTGTAGTATTCTTCTTGGTAAAACTGTAGTTGAAGGCAAGGAATGGCTCCATCACCGGCTAAACCATGGGCTACTGTCATGACTTGCTCTAAGTTGGGGTACCCATAAGTTAAGCTACTATACTGGGACCATTTCCTAGGTTTAAAACAGTTAGGGCAATAGGTGGGTCTGATATGTCCTCTTCAATGGGAGGACTGGTAATTTCCGGCACAGACAGCTCCTGTAGCAGAGTAGGAGAAGGGCCTGAAAACATAGTGATAAAAGGAATGACCAAGGGGCATGCAGCCCCTGTAGTGAGCATCATTTTTGTCATTTTTTGAGGCGCAGCACAGACACACAACAGGAAATCCTAAACTTAGGATTGAATTTTTACTTTCTTGATTAGTTGGCAGGAAAGGTGATGAAATTACCTTGTAGACCTGAATAATAAATCTTTACTAGATGTGGTTAAAGAGAGGCGCCAAAGTAATTGAAAACACAAAGGCAGAAATGTGAATATAACTTAATTTTATTGGTGATGTAAAAAAGGATTATATATTGTTTATGATTACCACAAAGCAACACTAGGATGTTAGGATCACTTGCCACAAGCATGAGTGGGGTGAGTGAGTTGCTCAGAATCAGGAAGTTGAACAGATGAATTCCCAACTTTGTAAATAGACCCATTTCAAGGAGCAAAAGCACAAGATTTGTCCTTGAAATAACCCAACAAAGGCAAAATCATAAGAGTGTGAATATTGTAATTCACAACAATAAAATATCCTTTATTTTTCTTATACTAAAGTATCATTATAGATTTATATTTGCTGAAAATGAAATCAAAACTTTAAAAAAACTATAGTTTGAAAAGCATTTTTCAAGAATTTGAAATAATATGGTAGACTTGACCATCATTCCTCTGATTGATTTGCTATCAACGTCTAAGTGCCACCCCATTATCAAGATTACTAAAGTATTGATTTGATTCCACTGATAGATTTGGATAATCATAATATTGCAAATTACTCCAAATCTTAATCTTTATACAAGAACAGACCATTGATTGGCTGATACACCAGCTAATTATATTGAGGGATTGGGGATATAACAAAATATTCCCATAGGACACACCTCTGTCAACCCCTCAAGCATCTGGGTTTGATCCCAAGAATGAAACATTTATGGAATGTCAATTAACTGCCAATGCAATATGTGAAGTAATCATTCAAAGGGTAATTAAATACTCAAAGCTGCATAAATAGTAGAAAAAATGCTACCAGGACCCTGTTGCACATACATGAGGTCCAACAATTGATTGCAATCCCATGCCATGCTGACATGAATGCCTAACTTTGGGGGCTGAAATTGGCCGTCTGGGAAACAGTATACTGGCCAATAAGAGTTAGAAGCATCAGAAGAAAATCTTGGTAAGAGGGCTATATGCCCTATAAAAAGAGCTCTCCTAATAATGAGATGAGCAGAAAAATCACTCTTAGTAGATAGAGAATTGACAACTCTATCTTATTGTATCACTACTAGCCAACACCTAGTAGCCAGAAGTATCCAAGTGAGAGCTTGCTGCTTCCTCTCCTGTGGGCTAACAAGGAATCATCAGTCTGCAGAAACCCCAAGACCCAACTGGTAGCTACAGATTGTTACCATGCAATTTCCTATCAACAACCCTATAAATGACAAATAATAAAGCTGATACATCCAAGACCAGAAATCTTAGCAGTATTTTTTGTGTATTTTCATATTTCATTTTTAATTTAATATAGTTACACATAAATTATACTGTAATTTTTTCTTTTAAACCCAAAATAAATCTTTAAAGAACAGCTAATTTAAGCTTTTTTATTCTTTAGCATATAGTTTTTATTGCACAAATAGTTTTTGTGTGGTCTCTTTTTCCTATTAGAAGTTTTAAATTTTATATTTTTATATTAAAACTGTGTTTTTTGGCTATAGAGTTAACTTCTGGAAAACCAATTTTTGCACTTCTACCTTTGATACAGTAGTTTTCAAAGCTATGGCGCTAAGCAAAAAAACTCATCTGCAAGAGAAATCAACTCAGATGCAAAGGAAATTTTAAAAAATGAATTTATATTGATTAACAATAGATTTAGGCTCAGCTCAATTTTGCTTTGAGATTCATTGATTTTTTTTGCAGATGAGTTGATTTTGCTTAGTGGATGAGTTTTTTTGCTTAGTGTCATAGCTTTCAAAACTACTATATTTTTAATTTTTGCACTTTTTGGGGTCCCATTTTAGATTTATGTACTTTTTCCCTAAGGAACTTGCACCAATTATGACAGTCACAAACCTTTGGTTTAGCCAGGTCATACCCTATTTTCTAGTAGTATTTTTCAGCTCAAATTCTATTTCAATACTACTGCACTTAAAGAATCTGCTCCTTTCTCAGTACCTGTTGTTACACCAACCAAAATTATTGACAGCTACTCCTTGCTCACAGAGCTATTGCTTCCTGACATACTGCTAGATAGATATAAAAGTTCCTACTCCTGGGCAATACATAATGGTCAAAATATATTCCCAGACCAGCTTAAATACACATTGATCCAACCCCTGACTGGTTTATACCCAATTTTCCCCCAAAACCATCATTCAGCCTCAGATAGAAAGTCTCACTGCTCCTGGAAGGTTGTCTCCTGCTTATTTGAGATTATTTTACCTGGCCCTGACTGGCCTCATTGATTCATTTATTCCACAACTAGGAAAATAGACTCCTCTCAGCCATGCAATCCCCTACACTATTATAGTTGGGACCCGCCTTTACCTGACTCTGCCAACTTTAATCTTTGATGTTTTCAGTCTTTAAACGTTTTGGGGGTCCTTTTTAATGTCTGCACTTTTGACTTGAGGAGCATTGACCTAAGAAACTTACTCTAATGCTTGTTTTCATTAGATATTTCATTATTGACTCAGCTGAACTAACCATATTCCCAGTTGCAAATCAAGTTATTTGGATCTGAAAGTCATGCATCTTCCCAAACCAGGTATAGTTCTACAGTTATACACCATAAAAGTGTGTTGCAACCAAGTTTCCACCCTTGCCTGCCAATGTATCTTACAATACACAGGGGGTGCTCAATGAGTTGCCCCATGTTTATCTAACAACATGGATCAATCTGATGGCAATTTCAAATTATGGGCACTATCTCTTAATTAGGAGCGCTGACAATTTGACATTGCTGACACTTGTGCAAGTTATTCCACGGTCCCAAACCTTATATAGAACCTGCCACCCCCTGGTGGCCTTGTGGCTTTCCCTGTATAGTATATTAGTCACAATAACAACCAATAAGAATTATCTTATTATTCTTATTATTTTCATTTCTATTGGACTGTTTTCTTCCTAAGTCAAATACTGAACTATCATTGGTTCAGTTGCAACAATGGTAGCAGAAGTAGATTAACAGCCTATCTATAAGAAAATTCCCCCAAGAAAAGAAAGACTATGGGCTTTATGGCTACTCCACACCAGGAAACCTTTCTCCCCATCTCTGATGGGGACATCCCCAAGGGTTACATTGTATACCAAGACCAGTTAGTACTCACCAGCATCTGTAACTGTCTCTACCTGGGACAACAAAACTTTAGTGTCACCCCACCTCAGTTGAACTTATAGCAATGTATGCTGAACCTTCAACTAAAGTCTTTTACAGGTGGCATGAAAGGGGCCAACATTGTCAGTTGGCTCCACTCCAAAAAACCAGCCTTCTTATTTACCAAGCACCTGACTTATATGGGTTTCCACTACTTCTGGGCGCCTCATAGAGCCCACCATAATGTGTTTCACCAACTGGGCCAGCCAGGAGCACAAAGTTACTTGGGCAACCTTTAGGGACGCCGCCAAGTCCCACTATAGCAAAAAGATTTTGCCCATTGTAGTTGGGACACCTCTACTCACTATAAAACAGGCAGGCAGCATCCCTGAGTACCTTACTGCCTGGCAGCAAGCACTTGCTGCTGCCCCTGAAGCCATCACCAACAGAAATGCAATGTTACTCACCCTTGTTGTGATCTGAGATGCAGCACAGAGTCACAACAGGAAGTCATAACATTAGTATTGGATTTGTACTAAGTCTTGGTTAGAATGGCAGGGAATGCTATGCAATTACCTTGTGGCTCTGATTAAATAATATCTGCTAGACATGGCTAGAGAGGCGCCAAAGTACGTAGAGACACAAAGACAAAAATGTGTTAAAGCTTAAATTTTATTGGTATAAGTGAAATGGAATATATACTGTGTAACTTTACCAAAAAACAGTACATGGACAGTTCAATTGTTTGCCGCAAGCATGAGTGGGCAAGTGAGCTGCGCAGAATCAGGAAACTGAACAATCAAATTTCCTAAAATGGAGCCAGACTCATTTCAAAAGGCAAACATAAAAGAGAGGGAGTTGTCCTTAAAATAACCCACTAAAGGTAAAATCAAAACATAGTGAATGGCAGCATTCACAACATTACCCCCCTCTAGATTGGCCTTAGGGGGTGGTACTTGCGGAAGAACTTGGCATGCATGCAAGCAAAAGGTCAACCACTAGAGAGGAGTTTTACAGTATACTCTGACCCTTGCTTGAAGGTCACTTCCAAGGGCCCAATCCACAACAAGTCTAGTTTATGAGCTCTTTCTCCTACTCTATGCTGATGGTAAAGAACATGATTCCCAATATTGAACTCAGGCAAGGGAGATTGTCCAGCATTTTTGGGAGAGAGCTCAAGCATCTTGGTCTTATATGTGAACGTGTAGGCAGTGGCCTGAATATCAATTATTCGGTTGACTAGATCTTTGATATTGTTGTCAGGATTCATGGCCTTATCAGAGGAGAGTAGGAGGACCCCCAAGAGCAAGGGAGTAGTGGCTTCACAACCATACAACATAGTGAAAGGGGAATACCCGGTGACACAATGTTTGCTAAGGCAATAGGCAAAGAGAGCAGCAGGTAAGTATAGATCCCAGTTGGCAGCGTCAGAGTAAGTGATTTTCCTCATGATGGAAACCAGAGTTGAATTTGTGCACTCAACCGCCACATTGGTGGAAAGATTACAGGGGGCAGAGAAAGACTGGTGAGACCCCAAGGCTTCAACAACAGAGGTCACTAACTTGGTGTTAAAGTTAGTCCCATTGTCAGACAACAACACTTGAGGGCAGCTATGGCAGAAGAATACATCTTGCATAAGAAAGGCGATGGTTGTTTTGGCAGTGATGTCTTTAGTAGGGCGAGCTTCTACCCACTTGCTAAAATGATCAACAGCAATTAAGATAAAGCAGCAACCAGAGCGGGAGTAAGGGAGAGGCCCTATAGCGTCAATACTGACAGTGTGAAATGTGTGTTGAGGGGGGACTAGCTTGAATTCATGAGCGGTGGCTTTAGGTTGTTGGAGTTGGCAATTGTGGTAACTAGCAATAACATCTGTGATCAGCAAGCAAAGATTTTCCCAGAAGTAATTCTTCTGGAGCCAGGCATGAGTCTTGGCAACACCTTTGTAACCCATCTCTTTATGATCTTGAAGCACCAACAAAAGGCAAAGACTAGGCCTTACACAGGGCAAGTAGTGGTCTTGTACTTTCTTGAAAAGCTGATTGTCACAAATGAGGGTGTCTTCAGATAACTTAGAAAAGGCGGCTCAAACTTCTTCTGTCTTGCTCTCCCATGACAAAGGATATTCAATTAGTTCATACAACCTGTCAGCCTCAGCAGGGTGTAGGGCAAAGATGGGCATTCTGGACAGTCCATCAGCATTCTGATGTTGAATCCTGGGGCGGGACAGCACAGTGAAGTTGTACCCTTGCAGGCAGAGGGCCCATCTAGCTAGTTATCCTTCTGGTTCCTTGAGTTGCTGTAGCCATTTGAGTGAAGCGTGGTCAGTAACTACAGGGAAATGGGTGCCATACATGTAATGGCAGAACTTTTTGACAGCATGCAGCACAGCAAGGCACTCCTTTTTGGTCACGCTGTAATTTTTCTCATGCTTATTCAGGACATGTGAGGTATAAGCTATAGGGTGATCCACAACTTCATCATCCAATTGAGCCAAGATAGCCCCAACAGCCAGGTCACTAGCTCTAGTATATAGGATGAATTCCTTTTTGTAGTCAGGATATATTATGATGAGAGCCTCTTTGAGTTTTTGTTTGAGAGTCTCAAAAGCTTGTTGTTGTCTGGCTGTCTATTCAAAAGGGACATTATGCAGCAGCTGGACCAAGGGTTTTCTAGTGTAAGAAAAAATTGGGGATGCATTATCTATAGTATCCCATCATACCCAGAAAGACTTGGACCTCTTGCAGGTTGGTGGGCAGAAGCATCTTGTCAATGGCCTCAACTTTCTTAGTCATGGGGCAAATTCCTGTCTGAGTCACCTCATGTCCCAAGAATTCAAGGTGTTCCTTGAAGAAGGCACACTTAGATGGCTTTAACTTAAGTTCAGCTTCTCAAATCTTAAGGAAGACTTCCTTTAGGGGGCAAAATGATTGGTAAAGTTGTGCTGAAGACAGTTATACCATCTAAATACACCAGGACACAAGAGATTTTTAGGTCACACATGATTGAGTCCATAGCACGTTGGAAGGTAGCAGGGGTGTTGCACAGCCATTGAGGCCTGCAGGTGGGCTCAAACAGCCCCTCATAGGTGAATAGCGCAGCTTTTTGCCTATCCTCAGGAGAGAGATCAACTTGCCAGTAATCAGATGTCAAATTCATGGCAGAGAAGAACTTGGAGCCCCCAAGGCAGCAGAGAGCATCATCAATGCATGATAAGGGGTAGGAATCCTTTTTGGTTAAGGAATTCAAGTGTCAGTAATCCATCACAATACAATGTCCTCCATCCTTCTTTTTTAGTATGAGCAAGAGGGAGGCCCATGGACTTTGGGAAGGAGCAAGTAGTCCAGCGTCTGGAAGTTGTTTGAGTTCTTTAGACACCTGAGCATCTCTACACAACTGCGGCAATAAAGTTTTAGTGCAGAAGGGAGGAGCGTCACCAGTAATAATCTGGTAAATGACGCCTTTGGCTAGACCATAATCAGTGCTATCCTTAGCAAAGATATCCAAAGACTGATCCAACAGGTCAAGAACCTCTTTCTGTTGAGCTGTGATAGTTGTGGGAAGTCTTAAATAGTGAACAAGGATAGGACTTAGGACTTGTCCTCAGGTAAATTAAAGTCCTGGAACGTACCAAAGGGATGCAGTGATAGGACATCAGGGGCATTCAACAACTTGTCATAGCCAACAACCTGCCCTCTAGACACATGTATGGAGAGATCAGTTAAGTTGGCAACCAGCAATTGAACAGGGTCTTTATGAGAGACATCCAAGATTCCCAGACAGAGATAGGGTTCATTGCATCCTAGCAGGGAGGAGAGTATAACTCTAGGAACATACACTCAGGTTTCTCATACAATATTTGGGAGTCTAGGATAGCCTGAGATCCAGGGGGAATGGTTACAGAAGAGGTGGCATAGAGAGGAATCCTGTCAGGGATCCAGTCTCAGGCGGCCAGCCTGTTGTTTTCAGGGGTAACTTGGGCTAGTGTTTTAGCGGAAAGGGCCCACCACAAGAGAGGAGCTAACTTAAAAAGGTAAGAAAAGGACTTCCCCACCCAAGACCACAGGCTGGCAGCTGGTATGATAGTGTCAATCACCCCTGTGAGGGTGATGTACACAATTCCAAAGAGCTTGCCAGCATGATCAGTTGGAAGGTCAGGCAAGGAAGCAGGCATAGGTTTGGGGGTCATGGGTGGTTTCATATGGATGTTGTAAGCAGGAAGGTAGTTGAATTTTCCTCTTAAAAATTTTGGTGTTGATAATATCCACAGGCCTTGACAATTGTATCCAACAGCAGATTTTATGTGGTCCAAAGGATTGAGTTTGAGTATTTTTCTGGGGTATAGTCCTTATATTTGGGCTTCAAGGGGTATTCAGTGAAGTGAACGGGCCCAAAGGGTACACCTGGTGGACAGAAAACTGCGGGCAGCAGGGCAGGAGGGCCGTAAGATTTTGTACTGATTTGGTAAAAGGCAAATAAAAAATGGGGTAGTAGCTGTATAAGCCAAAATAACATAACCTTTATTAAAAATGGCAATAAGTTTGGAGCACAGGCTCCTTTGATCTATATAGCACCCCACCTCTAAACTTAATATTTTACATGGGGGGTTCATCAGGGCATTAGGAAAGGCAGGCTCAGGGAAACTGGGTGCTCAGGTCCAAAGGCAGCAAAATGGCACTTGGCCTGGGAGTTCTTTCATTGGTCAAGAAACTCAAACTGGATACCTGATTAACTTTCTTTAGAGTTGTGGTCATGGGGTTGGGCTGTGGGCCTGTGCCTCTTCCTGGGGACAGCTGTTGATTGGCCACTGGTGTAGAATTCAAATTCATGAAGCTAATAGTTGCCGCTTCAGTACCTCTATTAGGCGCTGTGATTGGTCTTCCATTTGGTGCAATAAAATCCTTGGTTTGGCCTGTTTTACTACATGGGCCACATTCTCTTCCTCAGCTTGCAGGGACTCAATCCCAGAATACGCAAGCAGGCAGTCCTTTGGTCCACAGGCCTGGTGGCCCAAGGGGATCTAGGGTCAGGGTTCAATTCCTGCTCCTGGGCCCAGGTTTCCTTAGAGGAAGAATTTTCAATCCTGAAAAATCCCTTCAGAAGCAGGGCAAGCCATAGGAGGACACTTCATGTTGGAGGAATGGGTATGGTATTTTAGAGTGAAAACACCTGTGGGATATTCTAAGGCAATTGTCTTGAGGCACTTCCTGGGAACTTTAACTGGCTTTTCAAAGATCAGAGGGACCTCATACCCTAAGATAGAGAGGTAGCTGTCCTTTAAGTTGATGATCCCATTGTATTCTATAAGGAATCAGGTACCTACTAGGAGGTTGTATCTTTCATTCTCCAAGACAACAGCAGGCACAGCCAAGAGTAGTTTACCAAACTGCATGGGCAGAGCAGAATAAGCTCCTATAGCGCAAGTCATGGATAGCCCAGCTGTACTATACAACTGGTGATATTTGAGGTTGGGGGAAAGCTTGAGCTTCTTAACAAGCTTTGAGGAGACAACATTGACAGGAGATCCAGTGTCCAAGACGGCCTTAATTTTCACCTTCTGAATAGATATCTCCACACAAGTGATAGTACAACCAAAGGGAGGGAGGACAACCAGAATGTCTTGGGCTTTTGCCAGTTCTTTGTCCCATTTTTTAATCATGCATCTTAGGCCTGGGAACTCCTTATAGACCATCTGGAGAGGAAGCAAGACTGAGACATTTTTGAACACAGCGTCAGCAACCTCAGCAGCTTCCTTGGAAGACTCAACAAGCACGGGGGGTCTATTAACTTGAGTGAGGTATGGGAGAGAGACAACCTCTTTGGCTTTGGGAAGAGGCTTGGCAGCCGTTGTAGTTTATCAGAACATAGCTTATAAGGGACTGCAATAGTTTTGGGGACAGGAAGGACTGAATACCCATAGGCGTTGTGATCTTCTTTATTGGATTTTTCCATGTCAGAGTCATCAGAGATGCCATGAAATAGCAGCAGAATACAAGGAGCCTCAGTGTAAGCAGGCTCAGAGTCAGCAATTGAGGGGGAGTTGAGGGAGACTGGGAAGAATTGTCAACTGAGAGTGTCTCTGCCTCTAGGTTGACTGTTCTTTTCCTGCCTGCTCTTTGGGATCAGCTCCTTCAACTTGAGGATTGGTGCAGACTAGTGAATGGTGACCTATCTGCATACAGTTGTGGCAACCCTGGTGTTGAGGAGGATTATGTGAGTTCATGGTGAGGATACGCGGGCCATGTGAAGACAAACCAGAGTTAGAGGTGGCACACTTCTCCTGCACAACGGCCCCAGAATAGGTAAGGTGCATATCCTGCAACATTGTCTTTATGTCAGGGATTTCTTCCCTGCCTACATCAATTATTTGGGTAATTTCTTACAAGATACCAAAGTGAAAAGAACCAGCAATCAGAGTCTAGACACCACCGTTACATTGAACACTAACCTGGATGGGGATTGAACCCAGAACCCTACAGACAAGTCAAACCTTAGTGTATACTCTCTGGATGATTTTATATTACCTGTTTATATTGATTCCTTTCATTCAAAATTCTTTTCCAACTTTGGTTTTTTCCAGAAATCTTAAATAACTGTTTAATACATGTCACTATATGCTCAAAGCCTGATTGGCTGCCTTGGGTCACTCTGCTGCTCTCAAATTCAATGGCTCTACATAAGTATGTGGCTCCATACTTGAATTTCCTTAGTCATAAGCCTTTAAACCGCTTAATTGTCTCCAATCTTGTGGCTTGCTCTTGTCTCATATATTGTAGCTATGAAACTATACAAACCATTCAGTCCCAAATTAAGGCAGACATGCAACAGGTATTATTTTTAAACATTATCCTCATGAAAATCACTATCAAATCCCCTCCTATCATAAGATCCTCCTAAATGGCCCAGCCTCACTCTTTTGGTATTTAAGAGAGTTATTTCTATCATTTCCACTTGTTCTAACAATAAAGACTTATATTAATCTACTCCTGCCCACACTTATCTTTTGATCCCTCATTTGAAACCATGAAAGGAATCTTATTCCTGTTCTGGTTTCTAGTCCTCCTGATTACAGTTGTATTAGGTCTTGAAAACCCTACCCCCACCACTGTCTGGCATAATTCCTCTCCTAATGATGCCCACCAGAAGGAGTCTCTGGCCAACAGGTGGTTCAAGTATCCCTCCGGCCACTGGGGAAGAAAGATTTATTATGGTTGCAACACCACTCCTCCTTGTGGGGTTCCTGTCCACCAGTCCCCAAAGTGTGTCCTGGGTCATAGCCAGAACTGACTAGAAGGGGTTGTCATTTTCTAGTAAGGGGGATGTATCTCAGAAATATGTATAGGGGTCAAAATGGGCTTTTATTCACTCTCAAAAGGAAGATCCCCTTAGAAACCTTCTGGTATATGGCCCAGGGGGTCAAGGAAAAAATATGGATTTGCCAATACTTGGAGTCCTCCAACAATATCTTGGACTCCCTGTACTTGGTCTTGAACTCCTGCACCTTAGTCTTGGACTTCTTCTCCTTATACTTGGACTCCTGCTCCTTAACTTGGACTCTGGCACTGCGCTGAGGATCCAGCTCCTTATTCTTGGGCTCCTGCTCTGTTATCTTGGGCTTCAGCTCTCTTTATAGCTCCAGTGGCCTTGTTATTCCACTTGTCAGTCTAATAAAGCTCCTGCTGGTGATCAAAAGGCTTCCAAAAATCTGTTGGCAGAATCTCAAAAGGCCTCAGAAAGATCCCGTCAAAGACCTGGAAAGACCTCCAAAAAGACCTTGAAAAGATCCAGTAATTTTCCAGCCAGCCACCTATTTATAGCGTTCTTTTCCCAACAGTTCCGCCTTCAAAATGGCTCTCTTCAGAAGCTTAAACCATTGCCGCTCACTTTTCCCTATAATAACTTAAGCTTACATACTTACTTTCTCAAAAGCTTAAAGTATTAATTCACTATTTCCTTGCTTATACTTTAAGCTTTTGGCTTCCAACCAATCATTTACATCAGGAACCCTGCCAGAACTCAACCAATGAATGCAGAGCACAGAAATAGACCATTTCTGAAGTTCCACTGGGATCCAACTAGCAAAATAATTTCCACAGCTCAAACCGCTCAAATTGACAACTCTTTGTGCACCAAAGCATTAACCGGTCCATTATTCCAGCACCATTTCTTCATGAATTCAACCTAAACCCATTTAAATATTAGAATACTATTTAAATTGTTCTTTCTGGACCTCTTCAACGTTTTCCCCATATACTTACAAATATTGTAAAATCCAAGGAAAACATCCCACCAAAACAACTTTGTATCCAGCTCTCATAGCAACATACCTTCATCTATCCTAGAAACCTAAATAAATAAATATCTTACCTACACTTCTATCCACATTCCTTCTTGATTTTAATACTAAAACAAGGCAAAAATTCCACATCTTCCCACTTTGGCAAATCAATTTGGTGAAATCTTGGCTCATTTCTCCGGACCACTAGTTCTTCATCATCATCTTCTGATCATTCTGCCAGCTCCTGTATCATGATCAGCTAATCCTGAATCATGATCTTCAACCACATCTTCCAGATCTTCAGCCTTAGTCTCTAAACAGTTCATTCCAGTCTCCAACAGCTCAGACCAGTCATTAAACGGCCTATCAGTCCTCTGGCTACTCCTTTATCATGACCAGCTACTTCTGCATCATGATCTTTGAGCCCTTCCACTTATCCTCACTAGAAACCATCTTGGTTCCACCTGCACATTGAGCCATTTTGGTTCCATACTTTAATATAGGCCAACAGTCCCTCAAATAGTCTTCACTGTGATCAAAAGTCATTCTTACTAGTCTTCTCTGCTGATTCTGTGAACCACCTTGATTCTTTATCTCAGTTCCTGTTACCAGAACTTGTAGACCCAGGCATGTGTCTACATTGAACTGGCATTTGACAAGGCCCTTGCAAGTGGCCATCCACTTAGGCCATTTAACCATAGATCAATGTCTATGTGTTGTCTTTACTCACCCAGGTGATTAAGTCTGGGCTTTTAGTCTCAGAGTAATCAGCTCTACTTCCCAGAGGCCTTATCACACCAAGTTATGAAGCTTGCTTCCCTAAGAAAACCACCTTGATGACACCTCTGAGCAAATTCATGCCCTCCAATGCTCACTTTGGGTTCCCCCAAAGCTCCCATGGGGACATAAACAAGGACACCTTACCAGTCTGTTAGGTAGGATGCTTTCTCACAGACCTCCTGTAAGTGTATCAGGGTACGTAGAGCCCAGAGAGCTCTTCCCCTCCCTGGCAGCCCACGTTACCTGCCAGGGGTCCAAAACCTTCTCCCCCCCAGACAGACAAAGCTCCCTGCTGGCTATCTCATTCTTCACCCTTCCGCAGCCACAGTTCCCTGCTAGGTGAAGAACTATAGCCCAAAGCAGCCAATATCTTCTTCTGGGTGGAGGCAACATCTGCCTCTGGTAGTCCTTTGTTATCTAACAGCCAGGCCTTACTTACCCTAGTAGTCCTATGTTACCTACTAGGCTCACCTTACTTACCCCTAGTAGTCCCATGTTACCTACTAGGCCTCTACCTACAACAAACAACCAAACTTTTGCTTGGCCAACATTACCCCTGGCTGAAAACCACAAAAAATTTGGACTGTCACACTCCTCCTCCAGTAGAACCCTCTCTGGTTAGACCCAACACATCTTTCTACATGTTGACATACTTGGTAGGGTATTATCTATTGGGTTGGTTCATCTCAATGATGGGTAGATTTGCTTATTTGGGCCATTTGGGCCATCTTGCTATGATCATGGTACCTATTGGATCAGTAATTGCAGGGCTCAACTTAGGGGCTTTGGTCCACCAGGTAGGGAACTTGTTCCCTGTCAAGTAGGTCCCCGACAATTTATGCTCTTCATAGAAGAAAACATGGCTTTATGAGCCTTAAAGTGAAGACACAGAAGCTGGCTAACCTTGAGGGCTTGAGAGCAAGCCATGTACGCTTCATATGCAGTCAACTGGCGGCTTGTAACCAGTTGCTGTCCCTCCATGTAGAATATATCTGCAAATTCATCTAGAGTCTCTTTTGTTTTAAATCAATGTGCATGAAGGCGTCTTTCTTCACTTCCAAACTAAGGTCACCACCAAATTTGTTAGGTAGAAGCTATACCATATCTTCCCAGGTCTCAATGGTGGGCAGCTCTGGCACAACAACCTCTTGGCAGGTTGGGTGCAGACAAGTTAGAATGTGTTCCTTACTAACCTCATCCAAAGCTCTTCTCATGGCAGTTTCATAGATAGTTAGAAAAGCTGCAATGGTTGAGGTTTTGGTGTCAAAAACTCGCTTAAAAGTAGGCTTGAAGTAAGCTTCTGAAGTTGGGCAGCCATTGTTGCTATCAAGTACATTTATGCATGGGGAGAAGTCTGCTTTGGACTCAGTGGGGGGCTTTCTGGCCCACAGCTATCAAACACTTTATTCAAGGGTAGTCAAGGTTTCAGCAGTGCAGGTGCCTGTATTATTAGTTAGGGTGGTCTGCTGCTCAGTGACATCTAGGCGTTGGCCTTGGGCAGTTACTACTAAGGACAGTTCAGCCAGTCAAGAGGTAAGAGACAGACCCACAGAAAGGTAAGGAGCAAACCTGTCATTCACTGAATCAATTAACTCACTCATCTCCTGTATGTCTTTATCAAGCTCAGAATGGTCTTGTTTCAAATTGTCCACCTCATTAGCTAGAGCTATTAACTCTCTAGCACAGCAAATGTGGAGAGCTCCTGACAAACCATGGCAATAGCCATCTTCATCATTAACCCCAGTTAGACTAACAGCAGATGCCATCATCTCACGCAAGGTAGTGACCTCTTGTTGTAAGTCAGCAACTTGAGTTGTCAGAGCAAGCACTTGGGGATCTGAATGAGGGGCCTTGGTAGGGCAATCCTGACTGCAAGTAGACAATCTTAACTCTTGAATAGCATCCCATAGTCTCTGCTCTCTATCTGCCAAATCATCAGATGGAGGAGAAGGCATGACAACTGGTTTGGGTGTAGACAATCCATTCACTTAAGTCTGGAGTTTGGCAATGGTAGCAGCAGTAGCAGCCCTTTCTTGATCAAATTCATTCCAAGTTTGTGGAGGCCTTTTTCAACAAGGAGATCTACTTACAGAAATTGGTTGAAGGAGTAAGCACTAAACTTGTTGAGCTGCTGCACAAGTTGTTCAAAATCTTTGAGAAAGGTGTTCAGGGTGGAATCTACTTGGGTGTGCCAGGGCTGTTCCAACTGATGAAACTCATGTAGACACTCTCTGACGTACTTGGGGATGAACTGGTGCATTTATTCAACGGAATTGACCAAGCAGGTTTGGGAGGTGACAGAGTTGCGCTGATTGTCTGATACCAAGGAAAACAGGGAGTGGATCCTCTGCTGGTAGGCTGCAAACTGATCCCAGTGATGAGTGACGGCAGCTTGCAGCAATGAAATCTCTTGAACGTGGAGCCCTAATACCATTTGATGATGGGCTAAGGCAGATTGTACAAAGGATGACAATAGGTGTTCAGTGGAGCCAGCCGCTGAGAGGAGATGCTGTGGAAATTGTGGAGCTAAAATCAATTTTTAGTATTCTGCTTGGCTGAACTGAAGCTGGAGGCAAGGGATGGCTCCATCACAGGCTAACCCAAGGGCTACTGCCATTACTTGTTCCAAGTCAGGGGTACCCAAAGGGTAAGCCACTAGGCAGGGACCACTCCCAAGGTTTAGCACAGTAGGAACAATAGGAAGGTTGGTGATGTCTTCCTCAATAGGAGGACTGGTAGTTTCAGGCAAAGTCAGCTCTTGTATGGGAGGAGGCAAAGGTCCTGAAAACGTGGTTGCAAAAGAGATAACTGAGGAGCTTACAGCCCCTGTAGTGAGCACCATTGTTGTTGTGATCTGAGGCGCGGCACAGAGTCACAACAGTAAATTCTAACCTTAGGATTGAATTTGTACTAAGTCTTGTTTAGAATGACAGGGAAGCCTATGCAATTACCTTGTGGCCCTGATTGAATAATATCTGCTAGACGTGGCTAGAGAGGCACTAAAGTACATGGAGACAAAAAGACAAAAATGTGAATAGAACTTAAATTTTATTGGTAGAAGTGAAATGGAATATAGACTATGTAACTTTATCACAAAACAGTACTTGGACAGTAGGATCACTTGCAACAAACATGAGTGGGGCAAGTGAGTTACGCAGAATCAGGAAACTGAACAATTGAATTTCCCAATTTGGAGCCAGACTCATTTCAAAGGGCAAAAGCAAAAGAGAGAGATTCCTCCTCAAAATAACTCATTGAAGACAAAATTGAAACATAGTGAATGATGGCATTCACAACAACCCTTATCATCAATTATGCACCCCCAGCCTTGTCCTGCACTCAGCAGCGTCCATAACCAAGTAGGCTACCATCAACCTTGTTAACAGGAAAATGGGACCAAACACCCCTGTAAGGGGGGAGCTACAATTATCTCAGATCAAAGACTTTGGAAAAGCCTGGGGTTGTAGGTACAAGAGGTTCTGCAACCCTGCTTGACCCACACTCTCATTTTTTCCTTGCTAAGATCCCTACAACTACAACATGCACAAGGTAGAGACCCTAGACTTATTCCAGGTGCACAGTGACAACCCTGTCCTTCAAGCCAGTCATTCCTCAAATAAAACCACCTGCTTGGCCTATCCAATTTGTTTCTGCTGGAATTCTCACAGACTTTTGATAGATACTGGGGCCAATTACACCATGATTAATCAGGAATTTGTGGATTATTGGCAATTAGACCAAGTTCCCAGTTGCTTTAAGGCAGTATGTGTGTCCAACTCCTGTAGAGTAACTATCACTCATGTGACGGTACCCTTCTCTGTAAGAATGGGGAACATCCAGGTTAAGCTCTCTGGGTCAATAATGGCTATAATTAGCCATGGTGTCATTGCTGGCCTTGGCTGGCTCTGGCATAATTTTCCATACATTGAATGGGATAAGTCTGTAATCACCCTCAATATGAACAGGGTAGGCTTCCAGATCTACCCCGTCAAAATGAGCAAGCTACTTTATGACACTGTGTTTCTACAGCTCACAGAGACAGGCACCTATGATTTCAAAGGTGGAAGCTGGACTTTAACCAGTGCTCAATTGAGGTCATCTGCCCTGAGCCCACTACACCTCCTCCCTTGGTCACAAAGCCTCCACCAGCACTAGTATCACTTCTTGAGGAATACAAGGACAACTTTGGCAAAACGCTAGACCAACTTCCCCCTCCAAGCAAAATTCAGCATGCTGTCTAGTTATCAGGGTTGCTTCTAAAGGAAAGATCCATTTATTTCTTGACACTCAAGGAAGACAAGACAATCTGTCAACACCTTGTGGATGCACTCAATAAGGGGTTTATTTGTCCCTCCCTCTCACCATACAGTGTTGTGGTCTTCTTTTTAGCAAAAAAGGACGGGTCTCTGTGGCTGGTAATCAATTACCACGCCTTAAATAAGGTGACAGTCAAAAACAAGTACCCCTGCCAATGATTTATGGCCTGTTTGATATGCTTGTGGGTGCAAAGGTCTTCAGTACAATTAATGTCACTGCAGGGTACAACCAGGTCCGCATTGCGCCAGGGGACAAGGCTAAGACAGCCTTTTGTATGTGCTACAGGTTTTTTGGGTGTTGGGTCATGAATTTTAGAATGACCAAGGCTCCTTCCACCTTAGCCATGTTGATGAACAAAGCCTTTGAAGATCTTATTGGGAAATGTGTTGTGGTGTATCTTGACAATATTATTGTCTTCAGTCAAGAACAAACATCACATCTCCAACATCTTTACGCTGTATTCAATACCCTTTGTAAACATCAGCTAAAGTCTACGCCTTCCAAATATGAATTCCTTTGGTCAGAGCTTCTATTCCTGAGGCACACTGTTGTGAATGCCACCATTCATCATGTTTCAATTTTTCCTTTGATGGGTTATTTTGAGGACAAATCTCTCTCTTTTGCTTTTGCCCTTTGAAATGAGTCTGGCTCCAAATTGGGAAATACAATGGACAGTTTCCTGATTCTGCACAACTCACTTGCCCCACTCATACTTATGGCAAGTGATCCTAGCATCCATATACTGTTTTGCAATAAAGCTACACAGTATATAATCCCAATTTCTATGCCCAATAAAATTTAAGTTTTATTCACATCTTTGTCTTTGTGTCTCCACGTACTTTGGCGCCTCTCTAGCCATGTCTAGCAGATATTATTCATTCAGGGCCACAAGGTAATCATGTATCCTTCCCTACCATTCTAACCAAGACTTAGTACAAATCCAATCCTAAGGTTAGGATTTCCCATTGTGACTTTGTGCTGCGCCTCAGATCACAACAAAATGGTGCTCACTACAGGGGCTATAAGCCCCTTGGTTATCCCTTTTGCAATAATGTTTTCAGGACCTTTGCCTCCTCCCATACAAGAGCTGACTTTGCCTGAAATTACTAGTCCTTCTATTGAGGAAGTCATTGCCAACCTGCCTATTGTTCCTACTTTGCTGAACCTTGGGAGTGGTCCCTGCCTAGTGGCTTACCCTTTGGGTACCCCCAACTTGGAACAAGTCATGGTGGTAGCCCTTGGGATAGCCTGTGACAGAGCCATCCCTTGCCTCCAGCTTCAGTTCAGCCAAGCAGAATACTACAAATTAATTGTAGCTCTAGAATTTCCACAGCATCTCCTCTCAGTGGCTGGCTCTGCTGAACACCTATTGTCATCCTTTGTACAATCTGCCTTAGCCCATCATCAAATGGTATTAGGGCTCCGCTGTCACTCATCACTGGGATCAGTTTGCAGCCTACCAGCAGTGGATCCATTCCCTGTTTTCCTTAGTATCTGACAATCAGTGTGACTATGTCACCTCTCAATCCCGCTTGGTCAACTCCATCAAACAAATGTACCAGTCCATCCCCAATTATGTCAGAGAGTGTCTACATGAGTTTCACCAGTTGGAACAGCCCTGGCATGCCCAAGTAGATTCCACTCTAAACGCCTATCTCACCAATTTTGAACAACTTGTGCAGCAGCTCAACAAGTTCAGTGCTTACTCTTTTGACTAATTACAGCAAGTAGCAGTCCATACTGCAAGGGGCCTCTGCAAACTTGGCAAGGAATTCAATCAATAAAGGGCTGCTACCACTGCTACCATTGCCAAACTTCAGACTCAAGTAAATGAACTGTCTAGCTCCAAATCAGATGCCCTGCCTTCTCCTCCATCTGCTGGGTTAGCAGATAGAAAACAGAGACTATGGGATGCCACTTGAGAGTTAAGAGCATCTACCTGCAGTCAGAATCGCCCTCCCAAAGCCCCTAAGCCTGATCCTCAAGTGCTCTCTTTGACAACTCAGGTGGCTGACTTACAACAAGAGGTTGCTACTTTGCGTGAGGCAATGGCGTCTGTTGTTAGTCCACCTGGAGTTATTGGTGAAGATGGTTGCTGCCCTGGCTTTTCAGGAGCCTCTGCATTCATTGTGCTAGATAATTGATAGCTCTAGCCAATGAAGTGGACCTCCTGAAGCAAGATCACTCTGATATTGATAAAGACGTACAAGAAATGAGTGAAGTGATTGATTCAGTAAATGACAGGTTTGCCCCTTGCCTTTTGCTAGGTCTGTCTCTTACTTCCCAACTGGCTGAACTGTTCTTGGTAGTAACAGCACAGGGACAGCGCCTGGATGTTACTGAGCAGCAGACCACCCTAGCTAATATATGGGCACCTGCACTGCTTAAACCTTGACTACCCTTGAATAAAGTGTTTGCCAGCTGTGGGCCAGACAGCCCCCCACTGAGTCCAAAGCAGACTTCTCCCCATGCATAAATGTACTTGATAGCAACAATGGCTGCCCAACTTCAGAAGCTTACTTCAAGCCTACTTTTAGCAAGTTTTTGGCCCCAAAACCTCAACCATTGCAGCTTTCCTAACTATCTACAAAACTTCTATGAGAAGAGCCTCAGATGAGGTTAAGAAGGAACACATTCTAACCTGTCTACATCTGACCTGTCAAGAGGTAGTTGTACCAGAGCTGCCCACCATTGAGACCTGGGAAGATATAAAGCAACTTCTGATAGACAAATTTGGTGGTGACCTTAGTTTGAAAGTGAAGAAGGACGCCTTCATGCATATTGCTTTCAAGACAAAGGAGACCCTAGCTGAATTTGCAGATAGATTCTACATGGAAGGGCAACAACTGATCACAAGTAGCCAGTTAACCGCACATGAGGCATACATGGCTTGCACTTAAGACCTCAAGGTTAACCAGCTCCTGTGTCTTCACTTCAAGGCCCATAAAGCCATGCTTTTTTCTATGAAGAGTATAAAAACACTGTTGCAGGATATGCACCTTACCTGTTCTGGGGCAGTTATGAGGGAGAATTGTGCCGCCTCTACCTCTGGTTTGCCTCCATGTGGCCTGTGTATCCTTACCATGAACTTGCAGAATCCCCCTTGACGCCAAGCTGCCATAACTGTGGACAGATAGGTCACCATTCACTAGTCTGCACCAATCCTCAAGTTGAAGGAGCTGATCCCAAAGAGCAGGCAGGAAAAGAACAGTCAACCTAGAGGCAGAGACACTCTCAGTTGACAATTCTTCCCAGTCTCCCTCAATTCCCCCTCCATTGCTGACTCTGAGCCTGCTGACACTGAGGCTCCTCCCATTCTGCTGCTATTCCACAATATATCTGATGACTCTGAAATGGATGATTCCAATATAGAAGATCCCAACGCCTATGGGTATTCCGTCCTGGCTGTCCCAAAACTATTGCAGTCCCTTATAAGCTACAATCTGGGAAAGCTACAACAACCGCCAAGCCTCTTCCTGAAGCCAAGGAAGTTGTCTCTTGCCCTTACCTCACTCAAGCCAAGAGATCTCCTGTGCTTGTCAAATCTTCTGAATAAGCTTCTGAGGTTGCTGACACTGTGTTCAAAAATTTCTCTGTCTTGCTCTCTCTCCAAACGGTTTATAAGGAGTTCCCAGGCCTAAGATGCATGATCAAAAAGTGGGACAAAGAGCTGGCAGAAGCCCAAGACATTCTGGCTGTCCTATCTCCCTTTGGTTGTACTACTACTTGTGTGGAAATATCCATCCAAAAGGTGAAAATTAAGGCCGTCTTGGATACTGAATCTCTTGTTAATGTTGTCTCCTCAAAGCTTTTCAAGAAGCTCAAACTTGCCCCTGAACTTAACTATCACCAGTTGTATGGCACAACTGGGCTATCTATAACTCGCGCTATAGGAGCTTATCCTGCTCTTCCCATGCAGTTTGGCAAGCTACCCTTGGCCGCACCTGCCGTTGTCTTGGAGAATGAGAGCTACGCCTCCTGGTTGGTACTTAATTCCTTAGAGAATACAATGGGATCATAAACTTAAAGGGCGGCTACCTCTCTATCTTAGGGTATGAGTTCCCTTTGATCTTTGAAGAGCCATTTAAAGTTCCCAAGAAGTGCCTCAAGACATGTGCCTTGGAATATCTCACTAGTGTTTTCACTTTAAAGTACCGTACCCACTCCTTCAACATGAAGTGCCCTCCTATGGCTTGTCCTGCGTCTGAAGGGATTCCTCTCTTGGTCACTTCTGCTGTTACTATTCCTCCTGGGTCTCAGGCTATCCTAGACTCCCAAATATTGTATGAGCTTCCTGAGCGTACATTCCTAGATTTGTACTCTCCTCCCTCACTAAAACGCAACTAATCCTATCTCTGCCCAGGGATCTTGGATGTCTCTCATAAGGACCCTGTTCAACTGCTGGTTGCCAACTTGACTGCTCTCCCCATACATGTGTCTAGATGACAGATTGTTGGCTATGGCAGGTTGTTGAATGCTCCTGACGTCCTATTGCTACATCCCTTTGGTACATTCCAAGACTTTAACTTACCTGAGGATGAGCTGCAAGTCCTATCACTGTTCACTGCTCAATACTTCCTGCAGCTATCTCCAGTTCAACAGAAAGAGGTGCTTGACCTGCTGGATCAGTTTTCAGATATCTTTTCTAAGGATAGCCCCAATTATGGTTTAGCCAAAGGCGTCATTCACCAGATTGATACTGGTGATGCTCCCCCCTTTTGCGCTAAACCCTATTGCCATACTTGTGTAGAGGATGCTCAGGTGCCTAAAGAGCTCAAACAACTTCTAGACGCTGGACTGCTTGCTTCTTCTCAAAGTCTATGTACCTTCCCCTTGCTCATACTGAAAAAGAAGGATGAAGGCCATTGTATTGTGATGGATTACCGACACTTGAATTCCTTAACTAAAAAGGATTCCTACCCCTTACCACACATTGATGATGCTCTCTGCTGCCTTGGGGGCTCCAAGTTCTTCTCTGACATGGAGCTGACTACTGGTTACTTGCAAGTTGATCTTTTCCCTGAGGATATACAGAAGGCTGCGCTCATCACTTCCAAAGGATTTTTTGAACCTACGCAAATGCCGCAAAGACTCTGCAATGCTCCAGCTACTTTCCAACAATCCATGAACTCTGTCCTCCGTGATTTGAAGCTCTTGTTGTTCTGGTGTACTTAGATGATATAAATTTCTTCAGTGCTACCTTTACCAACCACCTGGCCCACCTTAAGGAAGTGTTCATAAAGATTCACAAAGCTGGACTTAAGTTAAAGCCATCTAAGTGTGCCTTCTTCAAGGAATGCCTTGAATTCTTGGGACATGAGGTGACTCAGACAGGAATTTGCCCCATGACTAAGAAAGTTGAAGCCATTGACAAGATGCTTCTGCCCACCAACCTGCAAGAGGTCCAAGTCTTTCTGGGTATGATGGGATACTATAGATAATCCATCCCCAATTTTGCTGACACTAGTGATCCCTTGGTCCAGATGCTGTGTAATGTCCCTTTTGAATAGACAGCCAGCCAACAACAAGCCTTTGAGACTTTTAAGCAAAAACTCAAAGAGGCTCCCATCCTAGTATATCCTGACTACAATAAGTAATTTTTCCTATATACTGATGCTAGTGACCTGGCTATTGAGGCTATCTTTGCTCAATTGGATGATGAAGGTGTGGATCACCCTGTAGCTTATACCTTGCATGTCCTGAATAAGCATGAGAAAAATTACAGCATTACTAAAAAGGAGTGCCTTGCTGTGCTGCATACAGTCAAAAAGTTCTGCCACTATATGTATGGCACCCATTTTACTATTGTCACTGACCACACCTTGCTTAAGTGGTTTCAACAGCTTAAGGAGCCAGAGGGACGGCTATCTAGATGGGCCCTCTGTCTGCAAGGTTATGACTTTACTATGCTACATTGTCACAGGATTCAACATCAGAATGTGGATGGATTATCCAGAATGCCCATCCTTGCTCTACACCCTGCTGAAGATGATAGACTATATGAACTAATTGGATACCCTTCCTTGTAGGAAAGTGATACAGAAGAAGTCCAATTATCCCTGTACAAACTATCTAAGGATATACTCATTTGCGACAATCAGCTCTTCAAGAAAGTACAAGACTGCTACCTGCCTTATATACAACCTAGTCTTTGTCTTTGGTTGGTGCTTCAAGATCATAAAGAGACTGGGCATGGGGACATTTCTAAGACCCATGCCTGGCTCCAGAAGAATTACTTCTGGGAAAATCTTTGCTTGCTGATTCCAGATGTTATTGCTAGTTGCCATTATTGCCAGCTCCAACGTCCTAAAGCTGCCGCTCATGAGTTCAAGCTAGTCCCCCCTCAACACGCCTTTCACACTATCAGTATTGACGCTATAGGGCCTCTCCCTTGCTCCTGCTCTGGTTGCGGCTTTATCTTAATTGCTGTTGATCATTTTAGCAAGTGGGTAGAAGCTCGCCCTACTAAAGGCATCACTGCCAAGACTACAGCCGTCTTTCTGCTGCAAGATGTATTTTTCCGCCATGATTGCCCTCAGGTGTTATTATCTGACAACAGGACTAACTTCACGCAAAGTTAGTGACCTCTGTTGTTGAAGCCTTGGGGTCTCACCAGTCTTTCTCTGCCCCCTGTAATCTTTCCACCAATGTGGCGGTTGAGTGCACAAATTCAACTCTGGTTTCCATCATGAGGAGAATCACTTACTCTGACGCCGCCAACTGGGATCTATACTTACCTGCTGCTCTCTTTGCCTATTGTCTTAGCAAACATTGTGTCACCAGGTATTCCCTTTTCACTATGTTGTATGGTTGTGAAGCCACCACTCCCTTGCTCTTGGGGGTCCTCCTACTCTCCTCTGATAAGGCCATGAATCCTGACAACAATATCAAAGATCTAGTCAACTGAATCATTGATATCCAGGCCTCTGCTTACATATCCACCTATAAGGCCAAGCTGCTAATGCTCTCCCCTGACAATGCTGGGAGATCCCCCTGCCTGAGTTCAACATTGGGGACCATGTTCTCTACTATCAACATAGAGTGGGAGGACAAGCTCATAAGCTAGACTTGTTGTGGATTGGGCCCTTGGAAGTGACCTTCAAGCGAGGGTCAGAGTATACTGTAAAACTCCTCTCTAGTGGCCGGCCTTTTGCTTGCGTGCATGCTAAGTTCCTCTTCAAGTACCACCCCCCTAAGGCCAATCTAAAGGGGGGGCAATGTTGTGAATGCTGCCATTCACCATGTTTTGATTTTGCCTTTGGTGGGTTATGTTGAGGATACTCCCTCTTTTTTGTGTTTGCCTTTTGAAATGAGTCTGGCTCCAATTTGGGAAATTCAATTGTTCAGTTTCCTGATTCTGCGCAACTCACTTGCCCACTCATGCTTGCGGCAAGTGATCCTACCTTCATGTACTGTTTTGTGGTAAAGCTACATAGTATATATTCCCAATCTTTATACCCAATAAAACTTAAGTTCTATTCATATTTTTGTCTTTGTATTTCTACACACTTTGGTGCCTCTCTAGCCACATCTAGCAGATATTATTCAATCAGGGTCACAAGGTAATTACATAGCCTTCTCTGCAATTCTAATCAAGACTTAGTACAAATCCACTGCTAAGGTTAGGATTTCCTGCTGTGACTCTGTGCCGCGCCTCAGATCACAACACACACCATATCTTCTCAAGGGATATAGCCTGACCCCGCCAAGATAAAGGCAATCACCAGCATGCCACCTCCCACTGACGTGGGCCAGGTGTATACCTTCTTAGACATGGTCCCCTGTGTGCGCAAGTTCATTCCCAATTGCGGGGAACTAATTGTACCTCTCACCAAACTCTTAAACACTAAGAAGCGCTTCCACTGGACCCCTGTCAGAGATCAAGCCTTTGAGACGTTGAAGCAGAGACTTACAACTGCACCTGTACTGTGATTCTTCAATTGGAATTTTAAATACAAACTTGAGACTGACGCCTCTGACAGGGCCATAGGGGGCATACTAAGAGTAGAAACCAATGAGGGCGCCTTCCTTCCTTCCTGTGGCCTAAAAATCCAGGAAGCTTATTGAATTGGAACAATACTACCTATACACAATAATGAGTTAACAGCAATTGTGCATTGCGTCAAGAAATGATGTTGCTACCTGGAGGGCGTCACATTTTCACCTTGTGTTCTGACAGATCATAAGTCCCTTCAGTACTTCAATACCCAGTGACGCTTGACCCAATGTCAGGCAGGATAGATCAAACGTCTGTCCCTGTATCAGTTGTATATTAAATACAAACCTGGGCAAGGAGCTATTCACAGCTGACGCTCTCTCCAGATTCTATCTAGCATCCATCACTGGAGATGATGGCTTGGGCTCAGACTGGCCCATGCTCTACCTGCGTCCTGAAGCCACTTGCTACAAAGGCCTCAAATATGTGACTATTTTCAAGATGAAGGACAATGAAAGCCAGTTCACCACTGATGCCGGCAATGTCTGCCGCCAGGCAGAGACAGGTTAAAAGACGCCTTATATTCCCACCACACAGCAAGGGGATACCATACTACATTACCACTATATCTTGGATCACATCAGAGTACATAGCCTCTTTGAAATCATGAAGCACAAGGTTTGGTGGCCCTGCATGTGCCAGGACATCCTGGACCTCCATGAGATGTGTGTCCTGTATGTAAATAACACATAAAAGCCATGGAAAACTTCAAACAGTGGGCTCATGACATTGCTGGCCCCTTACTGGAGGACAAGCTGGGCAATAAATATATCATCACAGCAATCAAATACTTTATGTGCTGGCCAGTAGTATAGGCAATTATCAACCATACAGCCACTACCATTATTTGGTTCATTAGTAAGGGAATTGTGGCGCGCTTTGGACAACCCAAGTGTCTCATTAACAAAAGGGGGCCAGAGCTTGTTGGGCATGTCATGAAGGTGTACTCTGCCAACAATGCCCTCCAAAAAATAGTCACAACCCCCTATCATATTCAAGCCAAGGATGTGTAGAGCAATTGAATGGCTCACTGGTCCAACTAATTGCCAAGCTCTCTCAAGAACACCCAAACACCGCCTGGACCAAACATATTCCCACCGCTCTGCTTATTTTGCAAGCTAGAATCAATTGTGGTACAGGGTTCAGCCCCAGCGCCCTGGCTTTTGGGACTCCTGATGGCCTAGCAGGGATAGAACAAGGGAAGTTAAAGTCCACTGTCCCCAGGAAACCTCCCCTTGTAACTACTCCTTCCCTGAGCCAGTGGTGTGCCAAAGCCTGAGAAATTGAACACAAGCAAATTGAGGGAGGGACAAAACACCTCAAGGCAAAATATGCCATAGGTGACCCTGTCTACGCCCTCAACCCTAATTCAGCTTAGTTAGAACCCAACCACTTGGGGCCCTTCAAGATAGCCACAGTCTATGACAACCACACCTACTGAATTGAATATGCCCAAGGAAACACCAAAAAACTCCACTGCAATTACTTGCGCCCTGCTGTGCTTCCCCACACAAAGGCTCTTTGTGTGGACCTTTCCAGACCTTCCACAGGTTCCACTCCTGGTGCCTGACAACAAGCAGGGGCAAGGGGGTGTTGCAACAGAGTTTCCATCCTTGCCTGTCAATGTATCTTACAATACACAGAGGGCACTCAATGAGATACCCATGAAATGTCTAATGGCATGGATCAATCTGATGGCAATATCAAATTGTGAGCACTATTGTCACAAGTGACAAACTCCTATTGAATATGCTTATTAAAAAGACTCAACTACTGGATTCAAACCCTGACACCCCACGGGCCGCCAGTCCGCAGAGTCAGCCAGCCACAGTTTTTTGGGCTCAAACCAGAGCAGGATTTGACTTCAGAAAATCCTTTGAAGCTTGATGAATCAAATTCATCTACATCAACACTTCCCACACTAAAGGTTCCTGTTAACTCAACCAATCAGCGGGCAGGTTCAGCCATAGATCCCAAAATAACTCAGGCTCACACAGAAGGGGAAACAGAGAACCTTCCCATAGAATGCAGGACACCCAGAGACAACCAATCCCACAACCTGACTAGGGAATTTGAGCATTCTCAGTTTGAGTCAGCCAATGGAATAACCCTGCAATGAATGCCACCAAGGACTGGGAAGACCTGGTAAATGGGAAAACCTGGGTCAAGGGAATTTGTGAAAGTTTTACCATGACAGATGGGCATACTTATACCCTGGACCGCCAGGAAGATGCCCATTGCCATTCTTGCAATAAAGTGACATGAACCTTTGGTTCAACCATATCATACTTTATTTGTTATTAGTTCTACTTCATTTACAGCCTACGTCTCGCAGTTCTGCATCCCACGCTCACCAATCCCAAGAAACCGCAGACCAACTGCCCAACCTTTACTGTCCACCAGGAGCTCCCTTTGGCCCAGTACATTTCACCAAGTACCCACCCAACCTGGCGTATTTGGAGTTTACTCTAGAGGAAATCCTAATCCACGACCCTGAAGCTAGAACTAGAGAGACAGAAGTCCTTTACAGAGAAGGCACCAAAATTATCTGGCCCCCTCTGCTATTCCGCGACAAGTATAATTTCCTGCCTGCATATTTGGTTCCAATGACACCGCCCCTCACCCTGCAGCCCAACCGCCCGCAAGAATCTGTTGCCACTAATGAATCCACTTCCACCCAGATATTTGGGGTGATGTATATCACCCTCACCAGACTGATTGATTCTATGGTGCCTGTAAGCAGACCTTGGGTAGTCCTTGGGAAATTGTTATCTTATATTGTAAAGTTAGCCCCAATCTTGTGGTGGGCTCTCCCTTCTGGGCCCGCGGGCTGTCAGCCCACGAGCTCTCAGGAACCCCCCACTGGTTGGATCCCTGACAACTATCTCCTAATTAGGAGTGTTGCCAATTCAACACACTGATCCCTGCGCAAGTTATTCAACAGCCCAAACCTTATATCAAACCTGCCACTGTGCCACCTCATATGGACTTGTGGCTTCCTGATATGGTATATTAATTATGATGTTCCTCAATAAACCACATATAATTCTTATTCTTGTCCTTTCCATTAGACTGTTATCTTCCCTAATCAAATACTGAACTATCATTGGTTCAGTTGCAACAAGTGTATGCAGAAAACCTTGGCTGTGGGCAATGGATCTAAAGCCCCATGAAAATTGACAGTGTAGATCAAATTTTTTTGCTTTAACTTTAAAAGTGAAGATAAAATAGAATTTTCTTGTTAAGATTCAGGCATAAATGGGATCACTTTTGGTTAACTTAGTGTTCAAGTTGATGCCACTGGATTTATATGCTGGTTTTAAACTATCAGACATTAAAGTTTAATAACTTTTGCAGACCCAAACCCAAAGGATCCCTCGGCTTGGAATAATTTTGAAATGATGATAGTTAAGTTCAACAGTTTTGGGTTTGAAGTGTATACCTTTATCCTATAAACTTTTCACTTTATTTGTTGAACCTTTTTATCTGTCTATTTTTCCTAATTCAATTTGCTTCTTTATGCCAATTGTTAGTATTTTTAGAAGAGAAATATTTAGCAAGATTGAAGCATTTTTCAGATTCACTTAAGGTTGCTGACTAAAGTAAACATCCACTATAAAAAGCCCCTATATTTTGATAGCTTTCAATATCTCGTTGGAAGTGATGGCTCCTTCCCCTGGCCAGATAATCAAATATTTTAAAGCAAATATTTAACGATATTGGCATATATATTTTACTATAGTTTTTTACCTTTAAATAGAAGGATTTCCAGGCTGCGGCTGTTTTCCTGGGCGCTGATTTTATCAATTCTCTACCAGGATGATATACAACTGTAAGGGCGTTTGATTAGACCCTGTGCTTTGAACGGGCAGCCACCTGTTCCGCATCGAATCAGATATAGCCAGGATATCCTCAACGCCACTAACTTGAAATTTGCGAGCAACCGACAAAGGCACTCGTATTGCCATTTAAATAACCAAATAAATGCTGACTACGTCAATCAATATAGGAACTTAATTATAAGGTGCCTTTAGGCTATAAAGTACGCTTCACGCCACATTGACAGCCTTTTACTTTATATACCTTTTCTTTGCATATTTCGCATTCTGCCAATAGGCCACTCACTAATAAATGTCACGTTTCGTCCGCCAATCCAAATACCGCCATGTCTTTGGTAAATCTTCTAAAAGGGATCAATGCTACGATAATCTGCGCATTTCCCCCAATGCCTGGGATAGCAATATAGTCAAGACTAATCCTGTATGTCACCTTTTAATCAATTTGTTGTCACAAAATCCAAGCGTTCATAATAGCTATTTTTAACAATTATAAATTTTAGTTGTTTTTATCTGTCAACTGGAACGCCGGTGGAGGTGGTGCATTTGTTGTGATTCCTTTAGAAAAAACAGGTAAACTTCAAGCCGCCCATCCTCCGTCAAACAGAGATTAACTTCAAGAATAGGGAAACTCTCTAAAAATTTTCCTTTGTTTAGTGGCCACTCAGGTCCTGTTCTAGATACTGATTTCGCGAATTTTAATGATCACGTCATTGCCTCAGCGTCGGAAGATGGAAAAGTAATGATCTGGAATATCCCAGAATTTTCCACTGAAGGAGAGGAAGTCGAAAATCTTGAAACTGCAGCAGTTACTCTTCATGGACACAACAAGTAGGGATTTTCGCTAAGATGTTTAGAACATTTAATTAACTTTGTTTCATAGAAAAGTCGGGGGAGTTCTTTTCCATCCTACTGCAGACAATGTTTTGGCTAGTTCGAGTGCTGACCTTACCATCAAACTTTGGGATATCGAAAGTGGTAAACAGCGCCAAGAACTGACAGGTCATGGGGATCTTATCCAGTCCTTTACTTGGAATTGGAATGGAAATTTGATAGCTTCTACCTGTCGTGATAAAAAAATTAGAATCTTTGATGCTCGCTCTAATAAAATTGTCCAGGTAAAAAGTATTTTTTTGGTGCGAACTAAGCATATGTTAGGAAGGAAACGGTCATCAGGGGATTAAAGGCTCTCGTGTAGCTTGGTTGGGAAATAGTGACAGAATGGTGACCACTGGTTTCTCGCGTTCTAGTGACCGTCAAATTAATGTTTGGAATACTGGTGATCTTTCAAAGCCTGTTAAGAAAATGGATGTCGATACTTCTTCTGGCATTCTGATGCCCTTTTTTGATTCTGACGTCAAAATTCTATACGTTGCTGGAAAGGTACATGAAGATAAAAATTAAAAACTAATCAATTTTAGGGGTAAGTCTATCGTGGTTTTAGTTTTTTAATTAAACGTGTTTCAGAGATGGAAATATAAGATATTACGAATTTGTCAATGATGAACTTCATTTTCTTTCTGGATATCAGTCTACTGAACCACAGCGCGGAATGGCATTCATGCCCAAGAGGGCTCTTAGTGTCCTTGACTGTGAAATTGCAAGAGCATATAGAGTTTGTGGAAATTCTCTCGTAGAACCTGTTTCTTTCCGCGTGCCAAGAAAGGTAGGTACATTCATTTTGGATTTGGATTAAACTCTTAGGCCGAATCTTTCCAATCCGATTTATATCCTTCAACCCCTGGTGCCGAGGCTGCCCTTTCCGCCGAAGAATATTTCTCTGGAAAAACTGTGGACCCTATCCTTATAAGTCTTGAAGATGGGTTTCAAAGCGGGCCTAAAAAAGAATTCACGGCTCAAGTTCAGTCTGCTGCCGAGATACCCTTGACTGAAGAATCTACTGAACAAGACGTAAGGGTTTACTTCTTGAGTTACTAACAGTTTTAGTTTAAAAAGGCTTTTGAATCTCTCCGCGCCGAAAACGAGCAACTCAACTCAACAATAAGCCAAAGGGATGTTAAAATCCGACAGCTTGAAATCGAAATTGAGCAGCTCTCCATGAAACGCTAGATAATCCTTAAACCACTCTGTAATCGAATTCAAATAGCACTTGGTCTACCCGATAAAATCTAACGATTAAACACCTTAATTCCTTTTGATTGCTTGAATCACAACTCCTACACCCGATCTTTCCTTGTGATGGACGGTGTATCCAATTTACAAAAGCAAGGTTCATGGGCTTCACTAATACAATCGCAAACTCACAAATATTTTGTATCATCATTTCAACCTTCCTTTGAGCATCTGGGACTCATGGTAATATTTTAAGCTTTATGTTAATCATATGTTTTAGTATAATTGCTTATACCATAGCTAGCTTACCGAATAAGCCTATTTTTCTCCAGCTAAAATATATAAATTGTATCCTGCTCTTTACTAACAAAGTAGGTTTAAATAAGACATCCTATTTTGCAATGAGCCCTTTCCTTGATCTAAACAGTACATGAACTCATTTTATATGGAGTATCCCCATATTTAACTTATATCATCGTCGAGATGTATGATAATGTCAAGTATATACTTCTGGGAAGTATAGTTGCGAGATAAAGGGGGAAATTAAGAAGAGAATGATACTTTATTGGATGAGTTTAGAGTATTATATAGTATCATGAGAAGCCACATGTTGTCCATGTACGTCATGGCGGGCAAGTTCCTTAGGTCGAAAGTGCAAAAATTGAAATACTATGTAGGGTGCAAAAATCGAAAATATCAAAGATCAAAGTGCAAAAATCAATTTTCCAGAGGTTAACTTTGAAGCAGAAAAAAATACAGTTTATAATATAAAGCTATATATTTTAAAAAAATTTCTAGACTAAAAAGACCCCAAGGAATTCATTTCTGCAATAAAAAACATATACTAGATAATAATAAAATTCTTAAATTAGCTGTTTTTAAAAGAAAGTTTATTTTAGTTTCAAAAGCAAAATTAGGCTAGAATTTATATGTAACTGTATTCAATTGAATATAAAATATGAGACAACACAAAAAAGGCTTTATAAACTATAAGTTTAATAAAAAAGGGTACTTTAATTTCCAGCTTATGTAAAGCTATAATAATACTTCAGTATAAGAAAAATAAAGGATTTTTCCTGCAAGATACAAGCATATAATTTTAGGTATTTTGGTTTATTAGTGATCTTATTTCAATGATAAAAATTATAGAAGTCTATCATTAAAATAATGTAAAGTACATCACTTTCTTATTAAAGCTATACTATACAGTTTTGTACTTAATAAAATATATAGTCTTATATCTTATTTATAATAAGTCACAACATTCAAAGATATCAAGAATCTGCACTTACATATCATAAAAAGAAGACTTGAATATTTTTGTATTGAAAAGACAGTACTTTCACCAAAAGATGATATAGATAGTTCAAAGTTGTATATCAAAGAGAAACATTTTATTCATCTTATTTTACTCTAAAACATAGTAAAAAGATATAGTAGAAGATAATTGAGGGTAATACTGTAAATTCAGAACCTGAACGTAGAAATGCAGGATTGTCAAATCCTTGGTCCAAATTTCGAATCATTTTGCGGGCAACTCAGCTGAGTGAGAACTAAAATATTTAATAAAATCAAACATTTAATTTGACTTTTTTTGATTTATTTAAATTGGCAAATTTTGAATATCTTGAGCAGATAACTCAACTAACAAAAGACAAAACTCAGCAAACAAATGCAGGATACATGAATCAGAAATGTGAGATTCTTATGTACGATTTGAGATTTCCTGTATGTCAAACAAATCATAGACATCATGTAAAAATTAACAAATCTAAAATTTCAGGATTGTCAAATCCAAAAACCAAGCTTCAAATCATAATTGCAAGGAATTTGAAATAAATATAATTTATGGGTGTCTCAAAAAGGATGCCAAAGGATCTAGAGTGGATTTGTGCTGATTCTTTTAGGAATCATAGGCATTTTCAAAAATCACCCTACTCTATTTTAGGATGGCTAAAATTTAGATCATAATATTCACAAAATTAACATATGTAACAATAAAATTGACTAAAATATACATTCCTCTTCTTGAGTTTAAAATTATAATAAAAATTTATTATGTCTTCTTCCAATAACAACCAAGTCAACAAGCTGTTCCCTGGCCTTGACAAAATTATGCAGGGCTACACTGAGTCTCTTAACAGTGAAGCCTCTGTCTATGGCCACTCCCAATCCACAGGCCCCTCTGCAAGCCCCACCCAGGAGTGTGTTCTTTCTCCCGCGTCCTCAAGCATGGTCCTGTTTGCCCATCACACACAGACAGCTGCTAACCCAAATCATACAGCAACACTAGCATCTGTAATTGACCAAGTGAGCCATGGGGCCACCAATGGAAGCCAGAAGCCAGAAAAAGCCAATCAGATGGCATTGTCTGGTTCTCAAGGCAGACACACCCCACCTCCAGCCAATCAGCCTGCAAGGCGCAGAAGAAATTTAATCACTCCGGAGATTGTTCTTGAAATGGTCGAAAAGCAAGGGATGCTTATGTCCCTCAGGGAAATTGCAGCTGCAATGGGTTTGGGAAGGTCCACTATGGCTGCAACCCTGCAACCCTGCGAGCCCACGCCAACTGTGGCCCCCCTACCAAGAAGACCTCAACTGGTGCCTGTACTTTGACCGAAGGTGATACAGCCCATCCCCTTATGATGGTCATTATAGAACGTGACCCGTGGATGCCCTTGGTCCAGGTACGTCTCCAGCTGGGACTCCAGGGCATCTTCACCAACAAAAGAACAGTGAATTTATGGATGCACAGAGTTTTGGTTGCTGCTAGAACCTTGTCCAATCAAGTTCTCAGTGGCCCCATTTTGGTGGATACTGACCCATACAATTCAACCATCATAAACTTAATTAAAGGGAGGGCAATGAGGGCCCGTAATGACGTCATCTTCCTATCATACACTAAGATTTCTTCAAGTATTCAAGACTATGGAGAGAAGCGTATCCAGTCTGACGTGTACAAGCGCGGCCCAATCTTGTATTGTTTTGTTGGGGTTTTATTGGCAGTTTCCCCATTGGGCGTCAATTATTACTCAGCAATATCAAACACCGCATATGGGTATGCCTATCAGACAAGGCTTAAGGCCATGCTGGAGGAGTGGGCCACACAAAACGCTGTACATACAGTTGTATTGAGTGCTGAGATGGAGCAGCGGGAATGGGAAACTCAAGAAATCAGGGCTGCAGGGCATACCTGTTGGTCCTACCCCATCAACCACTCTGACATGCATCTTTGTCAGGATACCAGGAGTACCATGGAGCTCCAGATGGTGAGGGAAGAGTCAAAGCAGGTACTGGTATGGCCCACCAGATGATGGGACCTAACTTTACCAGGTAGGAAAGGGCCTTCCCAGCCACAGCCCAAGGTCCAGCCACTGGCAAGGCAGAGTCAATCAATCCCATGAGCGCAAGGTAAAGCACTCCCAGGAATTGACTACTCTGGCCAGAGGCATCAGAAGTGGGAGGGGTTGAGATGGTTGGTTTGGGTGTTGGGGGCGGTTCCATGGGGACCAAGTAGGCAGCAGGATTGTTGTACTTCCCGTTGAAGATAAAAGGGTAGATGGTGATTGCTTTGCTGTCTCAGAAAATCTGATAGGGTTCCTTGGGAGCGTTTGGGTGGGTGTACCACTGCAAGTCTTCCAATGTCCAGGGTTTGTGGTCAGGATTGGCGGGATACTCAGTGAAATGCACAGGGCCAAATGGAGCGTTGGGTGGGCAGTAGTAGTCAAAGGCTTTGGTTTTATCAACTGGAGTCTGACTATCTATCCCAGTAGAGGGGTACTGACACTTGGGTGTATGCAGATGGAAGAGTATCAAAAAAAGGTATTGAAACAGATTGGTGAACCAAAGGTTCATAACAACTTTATTTGGTAAGGATGACAATACAGAAATTTTTCAAGTGCTTCTGATTTATATACTTAATCACATGCAGGTGCCTCTGGGTATTCTTCTGATGCTATCTGTGTGGCAAGGCTTGGCATTTCAGGTTCTGCTGTTTGGTTGGCTGCTTCATGGTTATTTTTGGGGTTTTCAGGAACAGTTGTTTGGTTTTTGATGGTCCATTTTGGCTTGGCTGGTCATTGATTTTGGCAGATTTGGCTTCTGGGGTTTTGGGGTTTTTTCCAATTTGATTACCATTTTTGGACTGGCTTGACAGACTCTCTTGAGCCCAAAGAACTTAATTAAAAAAGGGGTCCCCAATTGGGGACCCCAAATTACTTAATGGAGGGTGGGCTTGATCTGGGTTTACTGGTCAGCTAAAAATCTCCTGCCCAGGCCCAGCCAAACCCACCAAGGCTTGGGCGTAGCTTTTGGGACCCAAAGCGGGCCCCTCAGCTACCACCAGGGCAGGAATGGTTCCTGCACCTGGATTTGCTTTGAAAAGCAAAAATCCAGGCCCAGACAAATCTCCTTCACCTGCTAGCCCCGCCTGGTGGCTAGGAGCGGGTTTGATTCCCGCCCAGGGCCTCAAAACTGTTACTTTTGTAACAATCTTGCAGATGTATGTCTCTACAATTTTGGTTCTTCCCTCAGGCGATTAAAGCCTGCCACCTACAACAAACTATGCACCCAAATTGATAAGGGGTATGAGCTTTTCCCTTCTGCGTCCATCCAGGACTTATTTGATCTCATCATCTTCTATGCAAGTGATAGTGATAAGTCCAGAAAGGGCCCTGTCTCCCCCCACACCAGTCCATCTGTTTTGTTAAGCCAGTATATGTGACAGAAGAAGAATTCAAGCAATTGAAGCAAACCACTCTTGCTGCCCCTTCCCAGTCAACAAACCCTGCCTTCCCAACCCCCCCATCAAGCCACCTGCCTTCCAACTTTGACTCACAAACCACCACCCATTCCCTCCCCACTATCTCTGATGCTGCCTCTTTCACAGGTGCAGATGAAGGCGATGTTCATTCTGCCCATTCCCTCCCCTTCCCATCTTTTGATTATTAAATAAATCTTTTCTTTGTGACAACTCATTAAAATTGATATCTCTCTTTCAATTCATAATTAATAATACTTTCTTTTTACATTATCAACATTTCCCATAATTAATATAATGTTGTACATTTTACAAATAGCTTAAAATTATGAGCATACATATTTTTCATCATCATTAATAAATTAAAGACAATAAATGTAAATATTGGATTAGAATAGTGCAATTAGACATCAACTATTGATATTTAGAAATTATGTGCATAACTCAAAGCATTTTGTTTAATAAATGTCACTATAAACTAGGCCTTCTTCATTGTAATTTATCTAAATGGACTGTGTTTATATTAGAGAGCCATTAACGCTTAGTACAAATATTGATACATAGTGCATTTTACAGCCTGTATATTTACCTATTGGTAATAACTCTATAAAATTTTCAGTTGGATTTTGCAAGGTAATAATGTAATATGCTAATAAATTACTGTTTATTGTCATTAATTGGCTGATTTTCTTTGCTGTGGCAATTGTGCATTTTCTGATATTTACACACTAGTATCCAATTGGTTGGCTTCACATCCAATTGCACAGGCAATAGGAAAACAAGCCCCCACCCCAACCACATCCAGTCTTGGGGTGGCAGCTTGTTTTCCTTTTGCCTGGTGATTGGATGTGAAACCAACCAATTGGATACTAGTGTGTAAATATCAGAAAATGCACAATTGCCACAGCAAAGAAAATCAGCCAATTAATGACAATGAACAGTAACTTATTAACACATTACATTATTATTACTTGCAAAATCCAACTAAAAATTTTATAGAGTTATTACCAAGGGGTAAATATACAGGCTGTAAAATGCACTATGTATCAATATTTGTACTAAGCGTTAATGGCTCTCCAATATAAACACAATCTGTTTTAATAAATTACAATGAAAAAGGCCAAGTTTACAATGAATTTTATTAGTAAAAATGCATTGAGTTATGCACATAATTTCTAAATATCAAGAGTTGATTTCTAATTGCAATATTCTAATGCAAAATTTACATTTATGGTCTTTAATTTATTAATAGCAATGAGAAATATTCATGTGTTGAAGGTAGTACTATAAAAATCAGTTTTTGATGGAATTCAAAAATAATGTCAAATATTTACACACTTATCAACAAATTAGAGTCAGCCCTCCAAAAGGTTGTTGAGCTTGAATACAACATCAGGGGAATTGTGGTAAATTAACTGTGAAATGAGGGAAGAGCCTTGGTCCAGCAAAAGGAAATTGCAAAAAATAGCCTGGGAACAATAGTCAACAAAGAACACAAGGAAGTAGTTTAAATCTTCAAAAGGAAATACTCAAGCGGTTAGATTTCAAAAGCAAAAGTTACAACTTGTGGGAATTTTCAAAAACCAATAGAAAGAATACTCAAAAAATTAAACTAATTGAAGGAAATGAAATTTCAAAGGAAATCAACACAAATGAAGAGTAAACCAACCAAATGGAAACAGATGAAAACAAAGCTCAGTCAAGAAGCAGGAGCGCTTCAAGAAATACAGAAATTTTATCAAATGAAAACCAAGAAGAAACACAAGTTGCAATAAATATAAGAAAAATCAAACCTAGAAAAATTAATAAAGAGCAGCCAACATTCATGAAATTTGCCGAGGTGGCGCCTGTGGCTGAGGGGGCCACAGAGGAAACAATTAGTAAGTCTTTTTATGTTTTATTTATATTTATTTTAGTTATCACCAGGAATGGGGACAAGGTTGCAGAAGTGGCAACTTTTACGCCAAGTTGATTGTAGGGGGTTACCAGTCACTGGTAGCCCCTGTAAAACAAATAAATAAAAACAAAATAAGTGGAATAATTCTACAGAATATGAATAATTTTTCAAGTATTGAAGCTAAAGATAGGGAATATTTACCACCCGTGGGGTGGTCACCGTGGTTGAGGGAAGCATATGAAATAGGATCAAATATCAACTTCAAAGAAATAAATGAAATTTGTGGGGATGTCAAGTTAAACTTTGATGAATATATCTATGAAAGCATTCAATGTTTTCCATTTGCAAACATCAACAAATATGAAAAAAAAACTTAATAAAAACTGACTTTTAAATAGGAACTGATTATTTAAAAACTGAAATTTTTAATGAAGTATTCAAGGCATTGTCAAACAAAGTCAGGGACGCAGTCCTTGTGAACACATTTAAACCTTTATTAATATTGTTTGCTGAGGCATGGGGGGCTGATACAAGTCAGGCGCCCCCAGAACCCTCTTCAAATTCAATCAAACATCCTATATCAATAGGTTAGTTCAAGTCTTCAAAAAACTGTGCATGTTCTTGGAAAAATATACCTTGCAAAGAATTCACGTCACCGTATGCCTGGGAATCCTCCTTCACTGCATATTAAAAACCAACATCAAAAAGTTGGAGGATGTACCTATTCAAATGGACATATGCTGGTTAGCGCTCAAATTCCAGAAGACACCACAGGGGTATAAGACAGTCAAGCACGTCCTGTATGACTCTCTTGCATTGGCAACGTTGTACGGGTACTACATGCCCCCTGAAAAAACCCTATTAGTTGATTCACTCACCTGCCTTTCCTTTATTAAACGTTTGACAACCACCAGGGTACAGGGCGCCACCCCTCTAGCAATTGCATCCAGGGTTGTCCACCACGTACAGAAGAGTATGTGGATCCAATTAGATGCTCTAGCCAAAAATTTGATTTCAGGGTATAATTCCCCAGAATAATCACATTCCCTTTGCAATTAGTATCCCCTCAATAAATATTTTTCCCTTGCAAATTAAATTTTATTTTTTTAATTTTTTATATTTTAATACTAAAATTTTAATATCAAAATATGTAATATTAAAATTTTTAATATATAATCTTTCAATATTGAATATAGCACAATTAAATAAAAATAGTTAAATTTTGAATATTTAAACTTTAATATAACTTTTAAGATTTTTAATTTTACTTTTAATATTTTAAGATTGCTTTAAATTTTAGTAGGTAAATTATAATATTAATATATCTAAATATATTACAAATCATTAGTTATAGTTGCAACCACATCAAATAATAAAAAAAAGTTACAGTAGTTTTAAAAGCTATGGCAACAACCAAAAATACCTCAGATTTAAACAAAATGATTTCAGATTTAAACAAAATCCAAGTCGCGCAAGATTCAGGATTCATTAATGAAATTTCAGTTAATAAGTGGACTGTCAAACAAAAAAACAAAATTTCACTAGCCCATTATACAAAATTATATCAAACATCAAGCGGTGTAGTTCAAACCACAAACAAAATGAACTGACACAACAAGTGAAATGGATGGATGCTGTTCCGGAGTATATTATAATCCAATCAGGATTCATATGAGGCACCAACAGAAGAACTAAAACGAAACAAAACTTGAGCAATCTAGAAGCAAGATTACACAAGCTCAAAACAAAATGAACTCACACAAGATGTTTAGTATGAGCAGCCTAAAATAGAAAAATAACAGTTTAACATCCAATCAACAGCTATCCAATTTAGGAACAGAGGCATTTTATCCATTTTCATGGCTCCAGATTTGTATGAAAAGGTTTTAAGAACCTTCCAAATATGGACTCAAGATTACAATAAAAATAAATCATTAAATTTTAAAATTTCTACTTTTAGTGATTTTATCCTAGGTTTTTTACAATGGTTTTTACAAGCAATATCTTTGATGGTGCCAGCATCCAAGCCAGCTTCAATGGAGGCAAGGCTCAGAACGTGGAGGCACCTGTTTACACCCAAGCCTTTGAGGCAGGTAACAAGAAAGCTGACCTGTATCTGACTGCTGACCCCTATGGCTTTGACTTGTTTGAGAGTCACTTAGTGTCTAGCTCTGCCCCTGCTCCTGTACCCACCCCTGCACAAGTTGCTCACCAACCAACCAATCAGGATGGCAACCTTGATTTAGAACAACTTCCTGCCACCACCCAACCTGCCCCCCCTCAGCCAATCAGGCTTCAGCTCCCCCGGCCCAGCGCCCCAAGCAACAAATCATCCCTGCCCAAATTCTTCAGGAAATTGTGGCACTGAATCTACAGGGTCTGTCCTGGGAAAAGATTGCCGCCCAGTTGTAATTTACCCGAGCTAATGTCATGCAGAAATTAAACAACCTGATGAACAGGGGGGATCTGATTGGGACGGCCAAGAAGCCCAAGAAGGCCCCTGAGTCACAAATATCTGAGACATACCCAATCATGCTTGACCTCCTCCAGCAGGATCCCAAGCTTCCCTCAACCCAGGTCCAGAAGCAGCTTGCACATCATAACATATGGGTCTCTGAGCGCATGGTGCAGCTCTGGATGTATGGGAAGGTGGCTTCCATACAGGTTCTTGCCAATTTCGGCGGCAACTAATGTGATGGCGCTGAGGATTCCTCATATGACACTGCCATAAAATCAACCCTGGTCCAATGCCTGACTAGTATAACTGATGATGTCATGTTCATCTCCTATCACAAGCTATCAATAGCTTTTGACTATTTTGGTAAGCAAGGAAAAGCTGCCACCAAGAATGGAAGGAAGAAGGTCAAGAAGGGGACATTCATTGGTGCATTTATGGCTGTTTCAGCCAAGGGTTTTGTCTACTATCATCAAACCCAGATTTCATCAATGGCTACTCATACAGCCACATCCTCGGTGGATTAATTGACTCCTGGGATGGCTTGAATTCAAAGTACCATGTTTTCTTGAGCCACAAGACGGAGGGTAGCTCCACCGCCCTTGAGGCCATCCAGGGACGCGGGCACCAGGCCTCAGTATACCCTGCTGGCCATGCAGATGTCCATCTGGTCAATGTTGTCTTCTTCAATATGGGATCCACATTACCGGAGCGCCACCCTCAGGCTTTCAACAACCTCTATCTTGGGGTCCTTGACCACAATTTTCTCTTTGGCTATCAGATGGTGGCTGACTTGTTTGCGCAAATGGTTTTCTATGTGAACATGGGCAACCAATCACGTAAGAATAAGCGCCTTCCACCTCAGGCCACTGCCACTTATCAGCCCATCCAGCCAATGGCTGATGAGGAGTACAATAAGCAGTATATGGCGGCCATCACGCAAAATCCTCCTGCATCCACCCCTGCCACCAACACCACTAACCCACAAGCCCAACCCACCCAATCCCAGACCCCTCAGGCCAGCACTGCCTCTATGTCTTTCTTCCTGTGTTATTCTGCCTCCTAGGCATCACTCTCTGCCCTAATAAACCCCTGTCACCAAACATTTTCTATTTATATTATCTTTTTTTGAATTTCAATTGTTCATGTTCTCTTTGTTTATAGTTGGTTTTATTCTTTATGTTCAGCTTATTTCTATAAAATCATATATTTACTATGTTGTGTATCTAGATCCAGAACACAGTTATTTTTAGCACTTAAACATAGCCCCTTGTGAAAATATTAACAATGATTTGGTGATCAGCTAAGTTTGAATTAGAAAATTATAGTTTTAACTGTTTTTAGATAAAGTTGTTACTGATCCAAATTCAAAACCTTAATGATAAACTTTAAGCCAATCAGGAGCCAAGTGATAAAGTGATTGTTATGACATAAAGGGTCATTCAATAATTCTTTGATGCATGTGTGCTAATTAATATGATTGGCTGGATGTTTTGCCATTGTACACCATTGCCGCTGTGGCAAGTTGTTGATGGACTAGTGCTTAATCAGCTGCTGGGTTAACACTAGTCCACCAATAGCTTGCCACAGTGGCAATGGTGTACAATAGCAAAACATCCAGCCAATCATATTAATTAGCGCACATGCATCAAAGAATTATTGAATGACCCTTTATGTCATAACAATCACTTTATCTCTTGGCTCCTGATTGGCTTAATGTTTATCATTAAGATTTTGAATTCAGATCAGTAACAACTTTATCTAAAAACAGTTAACACTATAATTTTCTAATTCAAATTTAGCTGATCACCAAATTGTTGTTAATATTTTCACAAGGGGCTATGTCAATCGCCAAGAATAATATGGTAATCAAGGAAACAATGCCAACACAAAGCAAACAACACATATCAAGATGAGCGTAAAACATATACAAAATGGGTAAAAAGATGGGATAATGTAGTAGATGGGAAAACAAAAAGGAATAAACAAAGAGGCAACAGTATCAAAATAATACAGAATTTATTGAGGCAAAAGCTATAAAAACATATGGAAAGGTTAGTAAAAAATCAATGAGAGAATTGGAGAAGCTGCTAAAAGACCCTGAATTAGCAATTGCCAAAATCAAGGACATCAACTGCAAGGTCAAAGCCAAAGTGAAGTCCGCTGTCCTTGAAGGGGACAAAATAGACAAGGTCTCTGCAAAGGCCCTTATGACCAAAATACCAGACAACCCAGAGAATACAATCAAGCGCTTACTAAATATTCAAAAAACTGTGGTTGAGGGCCTGCAATTTAAGGCATACAATCTTTCTGTGCCGTCTGTCTGGGTTGATGACCCTGAAATGTATGCCCATCTCAAGCTGGCCAAGCGCTCTAGGAAAGAGGACACAGAATTGCCTGCTCAACTTCTTGCACCAAGAATGGCCAAGCCAGCCAAGGCTGCAGGCAAGGAAGAAACACAATAAGGTAGTCTAAAAAACAGAATTAATAAATTTTTAAAAAACTTACCTTTTTTCTTAGAAAATGTAGACAGCAAACTCTGCCAAGTCCTGTTCCACTTTGTCCCAGCCACCTTTTATGCAAATTATGCCACTCATGTGGCAAAGCAATTGTATCTGTCCCCCTATTATGCAGGAGCTGGAGGACCGTATCCACGGGTCCTTTCTGATGTTGCAGGAGGTGTTGGCAGAACTTACGCATGCCAAGGGGGCATCCAAGTGGGCAGTTACTTCCTACAAGGATGTCCAACTGGTCCGCCTGGACCCAGTATCCTTCAGTGGAGTTTACTGCGTAAACTTCATTGAGCTTGTTTGGGATGTCTTGGCAACGCTCCCATTCAAGAATGTACTGGAGATGGGCCAGGCCCATGCAGCTGCTTGCTTCTGCTACCCCTTTGAGCACACAATTTCTTACCTATTGGAGAACTTTGGGTGTGCAGTGGGCAAATTGGCTGTTGCAGATACAACAGCCGTCAAGAAGACAAAAATCTTCCTTGCCGACTTTGGGTTGGCCTGGAGTGCCAACAAGACAAGGCTCCCTGCAGCCATGGAGCTGACCTTTGCAAAGACCAGACGCAACAAGAAGATCGGTGCAGTCTATAATAAACTGTGTGAGTTTACAGAAGCCTTTGCAGGGCAAAGGCTTCATCTGGTTGTTTACCTGGGGTTCCTATTCTACTTTGGGATGGGCGCGTCTGTAGAGGGTCTGGACAGGGTCCTTCTGGGAATTGACAAGGCCTGGCTTGCACTTGACAGGAATAAGGTCCCCCCTGGATACAACTTGATGGACCATGTAATTCAAGACGCCCTGGTCCTGGCTGGGATATATGGCTTTGTAGCCCTGCCTGAAAAGCTGCTGCTTCACTCCCACCTGACCCTACTGCCTTTCACCAGTAGGAGGGAGTATTTCAATAAGGGTGTACAGTAGTTTTAAAAGCTATGGCAAAAAGCAAAAATACTTCAGATGTAAACAAAATGATTTCAGATTTTAACAAAATCCAACTCTCAGGTTAAAATATACACTCTGTTAACAGGGTTTATTGGCATCAATGGGCAAAATGGGTCAACACAGCAACAAAGGGCTCACATGCAAAGCAAAACCATTCAAAATAAAATCCAAAATACATTGATTCACAAACAAAATGATGTGAGTTGACTTTTGGTGTACATATGGGTCATTATTTTAGGGATTAGGCCATTTTCTAATACACATGCTGCCCAAGTTGCAGCCTAACACAGTTCAATTTTGAAAAAATCAAATTACAACTGTTTATATTTAAAACAGTTATAACTCAACAAAAATTTAATATTTTTCCACACTGTAAACTATCAAAATGAAGCTAAGAATCTTATCTTTCCATTGATGTTAAAATATTAATATATATAAAATTGAATATTAAAGCAAAAGCAATTTAAAAGAGCATATGTCAGATTTTATTATATTATTTTGATAATGAAATAAAATAGATTGCTTAAAGCTTAAAAAAGTTAATTTTCATTAATCAATATATTCTTTTTATTTTAAGAAATTAAAGATAGAATCAAGAGCATTATTTCCGCATTTTATTTTATTTAAAAAGCTTAATTATTTAGGATTTTATGGTAGTTTAAAATTAGGACGTTAATTTATTTGCTGTTTAGATAAATTTTGAGGTTCAAGTGAACTGCAAACCTCCAATTAAGCTTTTTTAAATTCAATTCATTAATATTTTATCATTTTAAAAATATGCAGAACATTTATAATTAAGTATATACATCATTTTAATTGATTTGCATATATTACAAAGAGGATATGATATAATTTGATGCTTAGCTGATACACATATATCACTTGTGCATGAAAACTGGGGATTTCATTTATTCTAGAAATATAAATTCAAGTTGAAATTGTAAATAAAGCTATCACATCATTTCTTTAAGAATGGTGTCATAAGGCTTGGTATATAAGAGCAAAAGCACCACCTAGGGTTTACTTCAAACCATCTTCACAAAAAGATATAATTCCTGCAACCAGCACTCTTTTGCAAGGCATCTCTACAAAGCATCTCTTTATCAGCAATCATAAATCCAATATTATGGAATCTGTTAACTTTATTCTGTCATGAAGTCATTTTCCTCACTGGGAGCATCAACAAAAAGAGAAAGAATTGCTATGCTAAAGAAAGCATTCCTCTTTGTTTCTGGAGGCAATCTTAATTCCTTCATCAATCACTTCCTCACTCAAACTGAGTTGGGAAAAACAGAGTTCATTCCTTTAATTCAAAATCAGAAACTAAATGAGATAATTGATAAATTAAAGGATCTTCTGAAATCTGCTCTTCAAAAGCATCTCCCAGCCTTGAGATCTTTGGTTACTTCCAGTTACTCTTTAAAAGAGCTTACTGATATAGGATTTAATATAACCAAAAGTGAGTTTGAATACTCAAGAAAAATAAATAAAAATAAAAATGTAAGCTTAAACAAAAAAAGCTAAAAAGATAATAACTATTCAGTAAAAAAAGAAATAATCAAAAAAATAATTAAAAAACTACTGGAAAATTCTTTTGAAACAAGCCAGTTTACAAAAAAGCACCAGAAAAATTTTATAAAGACATTGAAAAAGAAATGAATGAATATTCAACTGAAATAAAATATTCTCTATTGAACAAAAAAAGAAATATATGAAAATATAAAAATATAAAATGAAATTTCAATATCACTTTCAACTTATTATAAATTAATACCAAAAAATATAATAAAGAGTAAAAAACAAACTGACATGTGTAATATTTGTAACTTAAAATCATCCTTAGAAAAAAGAAAAGAAGAATGTGAAAGTAAAAACTTATTATTGCCAGAATATATAAACAGTACCTTAAAAGCTATTAATCAGCACCAAGACTTTTATGCTCATCAAAATAGGGAATATAAGAAAGATATCAATGAATTAGATAATGAATCATGTATTATACTCATAGATTTTAAGGATAATTTAAAAGTTTGTGGTGGTCCAATTGAAACCAATAACTGTTTTTATTCCAAAAGATCTATTTCTTTATTGGGGTTTGCATTGGTATTTAAAGAAAACAATAAAGTTAAATATGAATAACATGATTTTTTATCTCAAATATTGTCTCATGATTCTTTATTTTCAGGTGAATGTCTAATAATTCTTCTTAAATCAGATAAGTTTAAAAAAATAAATAATATGAAAGTATGGACTGATAATGAAAACCATTTTATATCCTATGAATTCTTATATTATCTATTTAAAGAGGCACTGCAATACATTAAAGGGTCTATTAAATACAATAGATTTTTAGAATGTCATGGGAAAAGTATTGTTGATGGTCACTTTGGTGTAATATCAAAAACATTAAAAGAGAAAAAAATCAGCTTTATATTAAGAATATAAATAATATTAAAAATATTTTTGAGCAAGAAGAAAAAAGAAAAGAATTATATAAATCAGCACTATCAGGCTCAAATATTTCTCAAAAGTCATTCTTTTATATTTATGAGAGAAAAGTTAAGCCTATAAGGAGAGAGCTTGAAGTTAAAAATCTGCGCATTAATCTTTCATATTTGATGAAAGATGGGAAGTTATATACTTCCCCTTTAACATTTGAAAGGTTCTCAGAATATTCTGAGATAACTTATCATTTGAAATCACGTGATGATACCAGAGAAACAAAAATATCAGAAGATGCTAGTGGTGCATTAGGGCAAGTTCATGAAGTAGGGCAGCTTACTAGAGGGTGTACTTTAAATAGAGTTATCAGTCTTTCAAAAACAACAACCTTTTTTGAAACAAACTAAAAATATTTATGATGAGCCAAAGATAGAGTAATAGCATTTATAGCTTTGGGGCTGCTATTACTCTCCCATGCAACTTATCATAAATATTTTTAGCTTGTAGCATGTAGTAGCACTTAAGATATTTACAGCAATATTATAAGGTGCAATTTTCAATTCTAAAATTGATAAATTATTTTTTTTTAAAAAATATCTAAGCCCAAGATCAATTAAAGATTTGACATTGATTGTATTTTAATATTTCTGAATAATTTGAATATGAATAATGTAATTAAGTTATAAAATAATCAGTCCAGCGCTTAGGCATAACAAGAAAAATAATGACCCATATGGATACTATGTGAATCAGTGACAAAATACACCCAAGCGTGGTGTGTCAAAACTCAATCCAAAAACAAAACACAATAGCAACTCACTATGTAAACAAAATCACTCAATCAGTTTGTGCAATGGGTTGTAATCAAGAACAATACCAAGGTATCTAAAATAAGACACAAGATATGAAACAATTTTTTTAAAAATATTGTGTTGGGTGCTTAATTTGGCGTAAAATATGGGAAAATGGGTGGAAATTATTTTGGGTATTCTAAAATGGGTGTGGTAAAACCTAAAACAACTAACTAAGAAATAAAAAATCTATAATTGGGATATTGGGTGGGAAAAAATATTAATTGAATATCCATAAACAGATAAAAGCAAAAATTAAAAATAGGGAGTAACTTAATTAAGTTTTATTTAATATTTTATTAAATTTTAAAATGGAAGGAACACAGCAACAGACTACCATTGCACCCGTTGTGCGCCGCAGTTGCGGTTGCCCCCGCAGGTCAAAGAATAGACTTAGTTCAAAACAAGTGCCTACTCAGGAGGGAGGCAGGAGAGGAGAGTTCCATAGTGACGCTGCACTGACACAGCCAGTTCAAGGAGCACAAGCTGCTAGGGTGCAGAGCATAAACCCTTGGGTCCTAAAGCTGACCCAGAAGCCAACCAAGGTCACCGCTACAAAAAAGTTAGAAACAAGGAGGTAGAACTTACTTTGTATGTGTTTGATGTTGTGTACCAGCAAGAGTCGGTCCCGTCAGCCATGCTGGAGAAGGTGAAGCCTGTACTTGATACTAGCTACAAGCCCTACGTCAGTGATGGTAATCAGGAGGAGGACAAGGAGCCTGAGCTCTACCAAACCAATGAGGGACAGTTAGTGCTAAAGAAAGCTGCTGCGCTTTACACCAAGGTGCTCATGCCCTGTGTTGTGCCCAACTCCAACAAGCCAATCCCCACCGCTAAAAAGCCTGCTCACAAGCGCATTCCTGATATTAAGCGCATCATCCTTCTCTGGCTCATGCGGGAATCTGGTGATTATAAGGCAGCTGCGGCTCTTGTTGGGGTGGATCCCAAGTACGCCTCAAGACCTTCAACAAGTTCATTGATACAGGCCAAGTCCTTGCCGCAGAGAAATCCTTGTGTGTTTCCACCATTCTTACCAAGGAGCACAAATGGGCAATCCGCCAGTGGATCACCCGGGACTACCATCTTGAACTGACAAAAATAAAGGCCATGGTCAAGTCTGCTTTTGGGGTTGAGGCCTCAATTTCCTTCTATTATCATTTGGTCAAGGGAATGCGCTTTTCCTGGAAAAAGCTTGGGTATCTCCCTACAGCAGAAACAGCCCAGCCAATATTGAGATCTGGAAAAATTACGCTGAGGCGTACACTGCCCTCAAAGCCAAGGGGACAGTGAAATTCTATTATATCAACAAATCAGCATTTTCCTTGTTGATGCACAATGGGTATGGGTATGTCCCCAAAGGTTCCAATGACAGGATGGCTTGGCGTGCTGCAGTCTGCGCCACAGCATACTCAATGGTGGCTCTCCTTGGTCCAAAGGGGGTTGAGCTTTATCAAATGATATTGGGTTCTCATAACAGCTGTACCCTCTTGTCATTCCTCCAATTGGTCCAGTAGCACCTGAGGCGCACAAGCCTGGGCTTCACCAATGTGATTGTGTTGGACAATGTTGGTCTTCATAAGGTGGCTGACATTCTTGAGGAATTCCCAATGATTGACACCAGCATTGCTGTGGGCCCCCAGCAATTGGCCACGGCAAATTTGCGCCTTCTCTTCCTCCCTGCCTATTTACCCTTCCTAAATCCCATTGAAAAAGTCTTTGGGTGGCTCAAGCAAGTTGTCAAGAAAGGAACCCCACCAGGAACCAAGGACCTATTTGATTTGCTGCAGGCTGGGATCCATACCCTCCCAGCTGAGTCTGTGGCCAAACTCTATGGCCACGCTGATTTGTTCATCCCCACGTGCCTAGCCAAACAGCCAATCAATTAAAGGCTTAGTGTGTCCAAATTTTTTATATTCTCTAATTTACTATTCAAGATTTATTGATTATCATTTTATATTTAGATGGTTCCACACCTGCAATCACATTCAGAAGATCCATCAATAGATGTAAGTAATTTATTTATTTTATTATATATTATTTAATATGTCATCTGAGGTTATCCCAAACGCTTGATACTGGATTACACAAATATATTTATATCACTTTTGTCAAATAAATATAAAATAGTCTTATAAAAATTAAACGTAAATTGTAAGGTTGAAATTTATTTTATTACTGTATTATTTCATACTTTTATGAAACCCATTTCCGCAATATATTTTGCAAATCCTGTTTGCTAAAATATTATTTGAAAAATTATTTATAATATAAAAATATAGTAGAGTATAAATATATTTATTGATATAGAGATAAAATTAAGTGCACCTATAATGGGTTCAGCGGTATGTACCCACCCTGCAATGGAGGTGGTGCACAACCTCCACCGCCATACTGTGGACAGTGGATACACCCTTATTAAAGTATTTGCGCCTGCTGGTAAAAGGAAGGATGGTGAGGTGGGAATGGAGGAGCAGCTTTTCTGGCGGGGCTGTAAACCCAAAGATGCCAGCCAGGACCAGGGCGTCCTGGATGTCGTGCTCCACCAAGTCATACCCAGGGGGGACCTTCTTCCTGTCTAGTGAGAGCCTGGCCTTGTTGACCCCAAGAAGGACCCTTTCCAGGTCCTCTACAGACGCGCCCATCCCAAAGTAGAATAGGAACCCCAGGTAAACAACCAGATGAAGCCTTTGTCCAGCAAAGGCTTCTGTAAACTTGCACAATTTGTTGTATACAGCGCTAATCTTCTTCTTGTGCTTGGTTTTGGCAAAGGTCAGCTCCATAGCTGCAGGGACCCCTGTCTCGTTGGCACTCCAGGCCAGCCCAAAGTCTGCCAGGAGGATTTTTGTCTTCTTTACGGCTGTTGCGTCTGCAACAACCAATTTCAACACTGCACACCTAAAGTACTCCAACAGGTAAGAGATGGTATGCTCCACCAGGAAGCAGAAGTGAGCAGCCGCATGAGCCTGGCCCATCTCCAGTATATTCTTGAATGGGAGCATTGCCAGGACGTCCCAAACAAGCTCAATGGAGTTTACACAGTAAACTCCACTGATGTTAACTGGGTCCAGGCGGACCAGTTGGACATCCTTATAGGTATTAACTGCCCATCAGATGCCCCCTCATCATGCAAAAGCCCAGCCAATGCCTCCCTGGACATTGGGAATATACCATGGATCCTGTCTTCAAGCTCCTGCAAGACAGGGGGGACAGGAAAAGATGTTTGGCCACATGAGTGGCGTAGTTAGAGTAGAAGGTAGGGGGTGACAAAAGGAACCAAGACCCAGCAGAGTTCACCATCAACATCTTCAAAAAAAAGGTTTTTATTTAAGAACTTTTATTAATTATAATTTTTTAGGTTACCTTCTGGGTTTTTTCCTTGCTAGCGGCTTCAGCCGGCTTTGCCATTCTTGGTCAAGCAATTGCACCGGCAATTTGGTATCCTCTGCCCTGGCACGCTTGGCAGGTTTGCGGTGGGCATACATCTCCAGGTCATCAACCCAGACAGACGGTGCAGAAAGATTGTATGCCTTGAGCTAGAGGCCCTCAACCACAGATTTTTGAATATTTAGTAAGCGCTCAATTGTCTTCTCTGGGGTGTTTGGCATTTTTGACAATAGTGCCTTTGCAGACACCTTGTCTATTTTGTCCCCTTCAAGGACAGCGGACTTCACTTTGGCTTTGACCTTGCAGTTGATGTCCTTGATTTTGGCAATTGCCAAGTTGAGGTCCTTCAGAAGATTTTTCAATTCTCTCATTGATTTTTTACTAACCTTTCCATATGTTTTTATAGCTTTTGCCTCAATAAATTCTGTATTATTTTGATACTGTGGCCTCTTTGTTTATTCCTTTTTGTTTTCCCATTTACTACATTATCTCATCTTTTTACCCATTGTGTATATGTTTTACGCTCATCTCAATATGTGTCATTTGCTTTGTGTTGGCATTGTTTCCTTGATTACCATATTAATTTTGGCGCTTGACATAGCCCCTTGTGAAAATAGTAACAGCAATTTGGTGATCAACTGAGTTTAAATTTGAAATTTATAGGTTAACTGTATTTAGATAAAGTTATTACTGATCCAAATTCAAACTTTAATGATAAACTTTAAGCCAATCAGGAGCCAAGTGATAAAGTGATTGTTGTGACATAAAGGGTCATTCAATAATTCTTTGATGCATGTGCGCTAATTAATATGATTGGCTGGATGTTTTGCCATTGTATACCACAGCAACAATGACATACAATGGCAAAACATCCAGCCAATCATATTAATTAGCGACATGCATCAAAGAATTATTGAATGACCCTTTATTTCACAACAATCACTTTATCACTTGGCTCCTGATTGGCTTAAAGTTTATCATTAAAGTTTGAATTTGGATCAGTAATAACTTTATCTAAATACAGTTAACCTATAATTTTCAAATTTAAATTCAGTTGATCATCAAATTTTTATTAATATTTTCACAAGGGGATGTGTTTGGGTGCTAAAAATAACTGTGTTCAAGATCTAGATACACAACATAGAAAATATATTATTTTATAGAAATAAGCTGAACATAAAGAATATAGCCAACTACAAACAAAGAAAACACAAACAATTGAAATTCAAAAAAAAGATAATATAAATAGAAATTTTTTGGGACCAGGGGGTTTATTGAGGTGGGGAAGAGTGATGCCTAGTAGGCAGAATGGCGCGGTAGAAAAGGCGTAGAGGTGGTGCTGGCCTGGGGGGTCTGGGATTGGATGGGTTGGGTTTGCGGGTGGGGGGTGGGGGTGGTGGGGGTGGAGGCAGGAGGATTGCGCGTGATGGCCGCCATATACTACTCATTGTACTCCTCATCAGTCATTGGCTGGATGGGCTGGTAGGTGGCTGTGGCACAGTATGGGAGGCGCTTATCCTTACATGATTGGTTTCCCATGATCACATGGAAAACCATTTGCGCAAACAAGTCAGCCACATTTGGTGACCAAAGAGAAAATTGTGATCAAGAACCCCAAGATAGAGGTTGTTGAAAGCCTGAGGGCAGCGCTCCCAGAGTATATCTCCAATATTAAAGAACACAACATCTGCCAGATAGACGTCAGCGTGACCAGCTGGGTACACTGAGGCCTGGTGCCTGTGTTGCTGAGTGGCCTCAAGGGTGGTGGAGCTACTCTCTATCTGGTGGCTCAAGAAACCCCAGTATTTGGAATTTAAGCCATCTCAGGAGTTGAGTAATCCACCAAGAATGTGGCTGTACTTGTAGCCATTGGTGAAATCAGGGTTTGTCTGATAGTAGATAAAACCCTTGGCTGAAACAGCCAGAAATGCACCAATAAATGTCCCCTTCTTGACCTTTTTCCTTCTATTCTTGGCGGCAGCTTTTCCTTGCTTGCCAAAATCATCAAAAGCTATTGATAGCTTGTAGTAGGAGATGAACATGGCATCATCAGTTAGACTAGTCAGGCATTGGACCAGAGTTGATTTGATGGCAGTGTTATATGGGGAATCCTCAGCGCCATCCCATTGGTTGCCTGCAAAATTTGTAAGAACCCTAATTGAAGCCACCTTTCTGTGCATCCAGAGCTACATATGCGCTCAGACACCCAAATGCCATGGTGCACAAGTTGCTTCTGAACCTGGGTCAAGGGAAGCTTGGGGTCCTGCTGGAGGAGGTCAAGCATTATTGGGTATGCCTCATTGATCTGAGACTCTGTGGCCTTCTTTGGCTTCTTAGCAGTCCCAATCAGATTTCCCTTATTCATCAGGTTGTTGAATTCCTGCATGACAGTAGCCCGGGTGAATTGTAATTGACTGGCTATCTGATCCCAGGACAGACCCTGCAGATTGAGTGCCACAATTTCCTGAAGAATTTGGGCAGTGATTATTCTGCATTTGGGGTGCTGGGCAGCAGGAGCTGAAGCCTGATTGGCTGAGGGGGGGCAGGTTGGGTGGTGGCAGGATGTTGTTCCAAATCAAGGTTGCCATCCTGATTGGTTGATTGATGGGCAGCTTGTGAAGGGGTGGGTGTGGGAGCAAGGGCAGAGCTAGATGCTAAGTGACTCTCAAACAAGTCAAAGCCATATGGGTTGGGGGACAGTAACAGGTCAGCTTCCTTGTTACCCGCCTCAAAGACTTGGGTGTAAAGAGGTGCCTCCACGTTCTAAGCCTTGCCTCCATTAAAGCTGGCTTGGCTGCTGCTGGCTTGGCTGCTGGCGCAGTTGAAGATGTTGCTTGTAAAAACCATTGTAAAAAACCTAGGATAAAATCACTAAAAGTAGAAATTTTAAAAATTCATAATTTATTTTTATTATAATCTCAAGTCCATATTTGGAAGGTTCTCAAAACTTTTTCATACAAATCTGGATCCATGAAATGTATAAAATGCCTATGTTCCTAAATTAGATAGCTGTTGATTGGCTTTTAAATTGATATTTTTCTATTTTAGGCTGCTCATACTACACATCTTGTGTGAGTTCATTTTGTTTTGTGTTTGTGTAATCTTGCTTCTAGATTGCTCAAGTTTTGTTTTGTTTTAGCTCTTCTGTTGGTGCCTCATATGAATCCTGATTGGATTATAATATACTCCGGAACAGCATCCATCCATTTCACTTGTTGTGTCAGTTCATTTTGTTTGTGGTTTGAACTATATTACTTGGTGTTTGATATAATTTTGTATAATGGGCTAGTGAAATTTTGTTTTTTTGTTTGACAGTCCATTATTAACTGAAATTTTATAAATTATTTGAATCCTGAATCTTGCGCAGCTTGGATTTTTTTTAAATCTGAAATATTTTTGCTTGTTGCTATAGCTTTTAAAACTACTGTATCCACCGTTCACAGTGTGGCAGTGGAGGTTGTGCGCCACCTCTATTGCGGGGTGGGTACATACCGGCAAACCCACTACAGGCGCACACAATAAAAATATGATTCCAATAAATTTTATTACAATTTATAGTATTCTAATTATAATAAGTTTTTATAATTTTTATTTCAGCAAACCATTTTTACAAAATATATTGCAGAAACAGTTTTCATAAAAGCATAAAATTATATGTTAATAAAATTAATTCTAACTTGTATATTTTACGTTTAATTTTTATAAGACTATTTTATATTTATTTGACAAAAGTGATATAAATATATTTGCGTAATCCTGTATCAAGCGTTTGGGATAACCTCAGATGACATATTAAATAATATATAATAAAATAAATAAATTACTTACATCTATTGATGGATCTTCTGAATGTGATTGCAGGCGTGGAAACATTTAAATATAAAATGATAATTAATAAATCTTGAATAGTAAATAAGAGAATATAAAAAAGTGGACACACTAAGCCTTTAATTGATTGGCTGTTTGGCTAGGCACGTGGGGATGAACAAATCAGCGTGGCCATAGAGTTTGGCCACAGTCTCAGCTGGGAGGGTGTGGATCCTGGCCTGCAGCAAATTAAAGAGGTCCTTGGTCCCAGTTGGGGTTCCTTGCTTGACAACTTGCTTGAGCCACCCAAAGACTTCCTCAATGAGATTTAGGAAGTGTGAATAGGCTGGGAGGAAGAGAAGGCATAAATTTGCTGTGGCTAATTGCTGGGGGCCCACAGCAATGCTGGTGTCAATCATTGGGAATTCCTCGAGAATATCAGCCACTTTGTGGAGACCAACGTTGTCCAACACAATGTCATTGGTGAAGCCTAGGCTTGTGCACCTCAGGTGCTCCTGGACCAATCAGAGAAATGATAGGAAGGTACGGCTGTTGTGGGAGCCCAGTACCATTTGGTACAGCTCAACCCCCTTTGGACGGAGGAGAGCCACCATTGAGTAGGCTGTGGCAAGACTGCAGCACGCCAAGCCATCTCATCATTGGAGCCTTTGGAGACATAGCCATATGCATTGCGCATAGATAAAGCAATTGCTGATTTGTTAATATAGTAAAATTTGACTGTCCCCTTGGCTTTGAGGGCAGTGTACGCCTCTGCGTATTTTTTCTGGGTCTTGTTGTTGATTGGGCTGTTTCTATTATAGGGAGATACCCTGAGCTTTTTACAAGAAAATTGCATTCCCTTCACCAGATTGTAGTAAAAGGGAATTGAGGCCTCAATCCCAAAAGTAGATTGAACCATGGACTGTATATTTGCCAGTTCAATATGGCAGTCCCGGGTGATCCACTGGTGGATTGCCCATTTGTGCTCCTTGGTGAGCATGGTGGAAATGTGCATGGATTTCTCCACGGCAAGGACTTGACCTGTGTTAATGAACTTGTTGAAGGTCTTGAGGCGTACTTGGGTTCCACTCCAACAAGGGCCGTGGCTACCTTGTATCACCCAGTTCCTGCATTAGCTTAAGTAGAATGATGCGTTTGATGTCAGGGATGCGTTTATGGGCGGGATTTTTAGCAGTGGGGATTGACTTGTTGGCATTGGGCACAACATAGGGCATAGGTACCTTGGTTTAGAAGGCTGCAACCTTTTTTAACACCAGCTGTCCCTCATTGGTTTGATAGAACTTGGACTCCTTGTCATCCTCCTGATTGCCATCACTGACGTAGGGCTTGTAGCTAGTATCAAGTACAGGCTTCACCTTCTCCAGCATGGCTGACAGGACCAACTCTTGCCGGTACACAACGTCAAACACATACAAAGTAAGTTCTACCTCCTTGTCTCTAACTTTCTTGGTGAAGGTAACCTTAGTGGGCTTCCAGGTCAGCTTTGGGACCCAAGGATTTATGCTCCGCACCCTAGCAGATTTGTGCTCCATGAACTGGCTGTGTCAGTGCAGCATCACTATGGAACTCTCCTCTCCTGTCTCCCCCTTGAGTAGACATATGGGTTGCACTTACTCTATTCTTTGACCCGCGGGGGCAACCACAACCGCAGCACACAACAGGTGTATTGGTACTCTGTTGTTGTGCTCCTTCCATTTTAAAACTTAATAAAATATTAAATAAATTTTATAATTAAGTTATTCCCTAATTTTAATTTTTGCTTTTATCTGAATATGGATATTTAATTAAAGTTTTTCCCACCCAATATCCCAATTATAGATTTTTTATTTCTTAATTTGTTATTTTTGGTTTTACAACACCAATTTTAGAATACTCAAAAAAAATCCACCCATTTTCCTAGATTTTACTGCCAAATTCAAACACCCAACACATTTTTTTTAAAATTTATGTTTCAGATCTTGTGTCTTATTTTAGATACCTTGGTATCATTCATGATTACAATCCATTGCACACATTGCGTGAGTGATTTTCTTTACGTAATGAGTTGCTATTGTGTTTTGATTTTGGTTTGAGTTTTGACTCAATTTGCTTGGGTGTATTTTGTCACCAATTCACATAGTAAACATATGTACACTGAAAGTCAAATCACACCATTTTGTTTGTGAATCAATGTATTTCAGATTGTGTTTTGAATGGTTTTGCTTTGTGTGTGAGCCTTTTGTTGCTGTGTTGACTCATTTTGCCCATTAACGCCAATAAACCCTGTTAACAGAGTGTATATTTTAACCTGAGAGTTGGATTTTGTTTAAATCTGAAATCATTTTGTTTAAATCTGAGGTATTTTTTCTTTTTGCCATAGCTTTTAAAACTACTGTAAAAATGTTTTTATTTACTAGCTTGTCAAGTACAGGTTGATTTATTACATATACAAACAACAAGAATTGAATTTATTTGCATCATGCGGCCCGCTCCGCTTATATTCTAAACAAGTGATTGTTTAGAACTCAAATTGCCTTTCCCTTGTAATATGATTTGATAAATATATTTGATATGCTTGGCCTGAGTCCTAAGTACTAATTAGTAAGCAATACATAAAAATCATTGGCTTCTGTGTTGTGTGGCTATAGCGGGACTGATTTATTAAGGATCAGATGATGACCTGCAAGGTCCAATTTGTGGCTTAACAAAGCCAAAGTACCAACAAGGATTCACAATTATTTAAATAAAATTAATCTATTTCTATCTTTTTTAATTTATTTATTTGTTAACGCAACAGTCAATATTATTCAGTGCATTATAATAAAAATATATTCCTCATACCTAGTATAATTAATTTTACCCTCATTTTCTTCATACTTTTCTATGTCTATAATACAATCAAACATCACATCATTATATATAAATAACAATTTTTGAGCCCTAATAAAAACAGAATTAATAAAAACAAAAACAAATAAAACCCAGAGTGCCCATTTATCTGATTGGCTCAGAAGCCAGGGCTTTGGGGAGGAAGGATTCTGAGTGCTTGTAAAAAGCTGTCATCACATCTGGTGGCAATTCAAATTGACTGACCTCAAGAATATTGAATAGATCCTTGGTGTCCTGAGGAAGGCTTTTTTCACCTTATTCTTGATCCAACCAAACACCTCCTTGATTGGATTCAGAAATGGAGAATACGGGTGAGGAAGAGGAGTCTCATTGGGCAGTCAGCCAGGCAGTGGTTGGCCAAATGGCTATTTTTATCAATTGGCGGGAACTCAGACACAACCAGATCCACTTTGTGGAGCCCAACATTATCCAGCACAATAATGTTGGTTGTACTGTGGTAGTTGATCCAGAGATAATTCTTGACAACTCAGAGAAAATTGGGAAAAGTCCCGCTATTATGGAAACCCTTGATCATTTGGTTTTGGTCCAACTTGTGAGGACCAAGAAGTGCAACTATTGAATATGTTTGGGAACAGACAGCTGCACAATGGGCTACACTATCCTTGGATACTTCTTGACCCACTCATTCCTAGACCTGAGTGAGGAGGAAAACAACAATTTGTCAATGTAAAAGAACTGTACATTCCCAGTCTCCTTTAGTTCCAGATATGTCTTGGCATAAATGCGACAATCCTTGATGGTCTTCTCATTGTGTCTGTTGTACAGCAAAACTCCCAGTACTTCCCAGGAGAAGCCCGAATCAACCATTGTTTTGTAAAAAAGGGTTTTGGAAACAGAAAGCCTGAACTCCATGGCAAGCATTGATTGGACAGCAAGTGAGTCCAGGTGGCAATCCTTGGCTACCCACCGTTTTATTGCGTTAATATGCACAGGCTGCAAGAGTTTTGGCTGCTGCTTATCCTTGGTGGATTTGGCAATTTTCCTGGTGTTGCCATACTTGGTGTTGATGTTGGTAATGTATCTGGCCATGACACCAAATTGGGACGCAATATCCTGAACCGCCATTCCCCCGTTCAAGCAGTTGAGGAGAGCTTCACGCTCACTATCCGTCAACCAACGCTGGCCCTTGGCAGGTACTATAGTATCCTGACTAGCAGGCTCAACACAGGGGACACAGACCTTTGTGTAGAAGGTAAGATCACACTTGCTTGCAGTGGTGCTGTCAATGGTTGAATACACATTAGGCGCAGATGGCTCAACAGTGGTGGTCAATGGCTCATAGGTGGTGTCAAAGACGCAGGGGCAGGAAGTAGCAACTCTTGGATCAAGAGTGCGGGGCCAGGTGACAACTGGGTACATAGTGGAGGTGTATGTAACCTCATTATTCCCAATGATCTTTGTGTAGGAGACTTTGGTTGCAGGCCTTGAGAGCGGCTTCTGTCTGGGATTTAGGCTGTGTGATCTGTCTTGGGACGCAGGAGGTGGTTGACTGGCGCTGACTCCTTGAGAGGCCTGTGTACCAGAATGACTCTCTTCAATTTGTGTTCTGGGTCTGTTCCTGGACCCTCTGGGACGCCCTCGTGGATTGGCTGCCCTGTGGGCTGGTGCAGGAGCTGGTTGGGAATGTGACTGACGGTCCAATATATATTAGATTAAATATGTATTTATTTGGATTTATTGGTTTAGCTGTGAGTAGGTATTTTCTCTTGATTTAGCCTTGAATAGTAGCAGAGTTTCTATATCTGTAATTTGAAGTGTATAATATTGTATCCTTTCCAGTTTTGGATGATTTTAAAGTTTGATCAATCTTTATGTATAAACATGGTTATTGAGATTGAATTTTTAGTTTGATTTTAATTGTGGTGGGGCTTCTTGATTTGGATTGGTGTTTCCTAGTGTGCTTACTGCACATTAAATTTGGATTCCAGTTCACGCAATTAATATCTGAGTTTACTAGTGGCATTCAAAAGTGATTTGAAATTTTGTTCTTGGATTTGACAATCCTGCAATTTCAAAAAACATAGTAAACTTAATAAAAATGGCTGATGGATTTGAACACTTCAAATCTGATTCCAGTTAATTCATTTTGTCCATTGGAAATATGCAGTTCAACTTGAACTTTGCAAAGTGTCTATGAGTTCCTGAATTTTCAAATATTCAAATAAATACTCAAAGAATTCAATTTATTAAAAAAGGACATCCCATTAAAGTGATTTGAAATTTGGACCAAGGATTTGACAATCCTGCATTTTTACGTTTAGGTTCTGAATTTGCAGTAATGGAGAGAGGATAATAGAATATAATCAAGGGTAATAATAGAAAGATATAGTAGAAGATAATTGAGGGTAATAATGGAGAGAGAATAATAGAAAATATTCAAGGGTTAGAATGGAAAGAGGATAGTAGAAGAGAAGATAAGAGAGGAGAAGAAGAGAAGAGAAAAGGAGAAGAAAAGAAAAAAGAAAGTTTTTTCTACTTGGTATCAGATTTTATATAATTCACCCTCTTGACAACGCAGAAATTTTTTAAAAGTTTTTTGGCCCCTGGCGCAGTCAAGGGGCCAACAAAACTTTTAAAAAATTTCAAGGAGGAATGAGAGGTGGGAAAGGGGAAAATTCAAAAGAGAAACCTTCAAAAACCCCAAGAGCTTATTACACTTTGGTTTAGGCACTTTGATTTCTGCACTTTGTATTGTGCGCTTTGATTTGGGCACTTCAATTTTGTTCCCTGAAATAACAGGGAAACATAGTACAATATTATATTAATTTAATATTTTTTGAAATTGCCTACAAAACACACCAATTTATTAATATTGCAATAAAATAAAAATCTGCCAAAAAACTTTATTTCTTTTTTATTTATTTAAATATCAGGTCTTAAAGAATCTACATGAGGAATTTCAAACGTTTTTATTAATTATTAAGAATTTTATAAGCTTATAAAAGTGTGCCTAAATCTAAAAAGTCAATTTTCAATTTCCTCACTTTTGATTTGAGGAACTTAATAAAATATAATGAATAAAATATTAATTTTTTCAAAAATTTTATATTAAGCGGTCCTAGTTTTTTGGTACCTTTTTGGATTTTGATTTGACTACTTTTTGATTTCTGCACCCATTAAGAAACTATATGTAAATTTTTAAATAAACTTTTATGAGACAAAATTTTATTTTTTAAAAATAAAGAGCTTATAATAGTATTTTATATTAACATTTGAACAAAAAAAGTTAAAAAATTTGCCTAAAGTTACAAAAGCTTTTTTTAGCTCTTGATTTCTTTTTTTACATGTAGAAATTTTTTAAATTTTAAATTTTTTTAATTTTGATGTGTCAAATATTAAATTGAAGATTTTTTTGCACTTTGATTTTTGCACTTTCAATTTTGGCCCCTCTATTCAAAGGGGTAAATAAATTCTATTTTAAAAGCCAAATTAAATTAAGGTGTGTTTTAAATTGCATCAATTTGAGCACTTCAAGCTTGGTTTTTTGATTTTAGCTATTAGTAAAAACATCTTAAAAAAGTCAAATTTAAGAAAAATATTAAATTTTTTGGGGAAAATTTTATTGAAAAAAAGTGTGGAGATCAAAAAATTCATTGATTTGGAGATTTTGATCTCCACACTTTGACTTTAGACACTTGCCTGTCATGGCAGTCATGAATCTTGTCCAAGTAGTGTTCTGCTTAGAACTCAAAATGTTTTATCCCCATAATAAATGGGCAACTGATAATAGTGCCACCAACTAAATTGTTAGTCAGGAATTCATTTGGTGAGTTGCTCAAGGAATTACTTCCCTGAAAGAGTAATTGTAGATGTTGCAACAATAACCAACCTGATATTCTTACTCCAGGTTCACAATATTTTATTTTCATCCATCAGAGACTGAAGCCATACAGGATTGACAATCAACACACTGGGAAACATGCTATATAATATTTTGTTCTGTATTTTCACACTTTTGTTGAGATTAGAGAGGGACAAGTATAGCTCAGTACAAATCTTCACATATTTTCAATATATTAGACACATTTGTGATATACAACCCTCTTTATTACACAATTGTTTCAACTTCAAGAGCCACTGCAAAATTTAAAGTAATTGTGATGTGCTATTAAGAGTAAGGTACAATATATGCTGTTACAATTTGTTTTATCCTCAAAATCATAAAATGTTTGTACAGTAGTTTTCAAAGCTATGGCGCTAAGCAACAAAACTGAGATTTAAGCAAAAACAACTCATATGAAAACAAAATATAAGTGAACCCAAATCTATTATTAATCAATATAAATTAGTTGGGTTTAATTTTGTTACATTTGAGTTGTCTTCATATAAATACCAGTCTTGTCGCTTAGTTTCATAGCTTTGAAACTACTGTATATATATTTAGCCAAGCTAGTATTTACTTTTAGTGACATGTACTACTTTAGGTGTGACTAAAAGATAAAATAGGAAGATGCTAACCTTAGAAGCAGGTTTATACTGAGCTTTAGTTTGACTTTAGGGATGAGTAGGGATTATCTTATTTGAAAGATCCACCTTTTTGCCTCAACAAGCTAGCCACACTTCAAAAAACATTTAGACTGAAAATTTTAAGCTCACAACAATTATCTGCCTTAATCAGTTTTACCTATAGGGAAATGCCAATTACTTATTGTCATCTGATAGGGTTCCTTCCCCTTTTTGGCAGTGGTTGGTTTTTGATGCTCATAGCTTTTCCTTTTAGCTGGCATGTTAGCTTCTTCAAAGTCCAAATCATCAATACATTATAATTTTCTTAGATGGCCTAAATCTAATCATATTGATGTTTTTATATATGATAACAAAGCTGGCTTTAAGCTGAAACCAATCCAAACAATTCTAATTTTGGCCTCCTGGCTGACATGCTGACATGCTGCCCTGCCGCTCTGGATAAAAGTTGCCGCATGAACAGCTAAACTGGCTCTACTTATTCTTAGGATTCTTTGGTTATAATAATACCCTTAGTTTTTCTAGATACCCTCTCTTTTCTGAATTATTCAATTCTTGTCAAAACAATGGGGTTGACTCCCTAGAAAGCTTCCACACAACAGACCCTGTGCCATTCAACTTTACTTCCCCCACAACCCAAAGCTAAATGTGGAAGTCAACTCAAATTTGCCAACAAGGCAACAGGACCCAGTGACAATCCCTGCTCAGTGGACAGCTTTATTTAGCGCTTGACTCATAATAAGTATCACAACACCTCCTGCCCAATCTAACCAATTGATTATCCTAATCTTGTTCTGCCTATAATGATCCATCCCAACTATATAATTCCCATATTACAACAAGGATAATTATCAAAATCCAATATTTTTTCTTGTTTAACTCTGCCAGCATAGCACAGTTATAACACTAATTGAACAGATGATTAAATATCTCTTTTAATCAAAAGTAATATTTTATATATTTATGATTGGACACAACACAACACAAGATAAGATTGTGCTTAGTCACATCAAAATTTTTGCAGAGCATTTTGTAACTTTATGAGCAGGTAAAAAATGTGGTAGTTACAATTATGACCTGCTTCTAAAGCCACAAAATAAATCAGTATACATTTTGATGTGACTTGAAGGTCAAAAAATGATTTTTAACCAGCTGCTAAAGTTCCAAACCAGATTGTGATGGGTGGAGCTTAATCACAACACAAGCTATGATAATTTTTGGTGCTTGTCCCTACTCTAGATAAAAGTAGTACCCTGAGATGGTTATACCAAGAACTATAAGCATTTTTAGATCAGCTAAGATGATAATATAGCTGTTTGTACCCTGGGATAATTATATCAAGGGGTATAAGCATCATTAGACCATCTGAGGTGAGAATATAGCTAAGTCTTCCCCTGAGACAAATGTGCTGAAGTGGCACCAAGATCCTGGTACCAACTGCAGGGGGCGTGTAGTTGGATAACTTTACATAGGCTGTTTCATGCCCTGCTCCAAAGGGCAGGCTCTTTAGTTATCTTATTTTTTATTTTTGCTCTGATTTAATCTTTCTTTATTTTTAATAATGAATTTTTTAAGTTAGAAAGTTAATACTTAAGTATTTTAATCCAATTACCTTTTTTTGTCAATTTGTGTCTGAGTTGTTGTTGTTGTCAGCTTCTGTCGCTATTTAATAGCTTTATATTTTCTACTTTAAGCTAGAAGATTTTCAACTTTACTTTTACCTTTTGCAATTACACTTGTGTAAGCTCCTGCTCCTCCCCCAGCTTACGTGCTGATCTGCGGTCTCTCCTGGGCTTCTGTTTTCCCCTTCTCCTACAGGTTTTTTAAATTCTCCAGTTGCTCCTGTCCTTAGCTGTTTTCTCCTGGTCCATCATTTTCTCAACTGGAAAAGTGTTCATATAAATAAAGAGCTTTTGAAGAGTAGGCTTTAAGCCAAAAATCCAAGTGATTTCTTCCCTTCAATATTCTACAAATTTACATTTTAACTTTACAATTTTAAGGATTTCACTTTTTAATTTATAGTTTAGTGCTTATTTTGAAAACCTTTTCCTTTTTCCTTGTTAAAGAATGAAAGTTGTTAAACAGCAAGTCTTAGGATTTTTGTACCCATTATTTTCCATTAATGAATCTTTTAACAGTTACATGTATCAATTTGCTGATGGAGAGTATCCTAATATCAATATTCCCTTGGTTACTAATAGGTTTTTATTAAACACTTTGTTTTATATCCTTTGTTTAGGATTCTTAAACTCTATTACACCATTTTGTGACCCATTACAAGTTTTTTGGCGCATCTGTAAAATTATATTATAGACTGTCCCTACCTTTTTATACCTTTTGAATCTTAGCCCCAACTCTTTACACACTTTAGTTTATAACATTGTGCCATTATGGGTAAGACCTTACAGACTGGGGTAAGTTTCACTTTATATGCCTTCCTGGTAGCTTTGAGGAGGTCTTGAAACTACTAGACAAGATTGAATGTGCTCAGAACCATTATTAAGGTGGCTGCCTAGGGAAACAGCTTCTAAATCTAATGATTTGGAGGTATCTGGGAAGAAAAGTTGGTTACTTTGCACTTGAAAGCTCAAGCTAACCACTTAAGTGAGTAAAAAGAGTAGTGATGCATGAGGTATGCCTGCTTCTGATGACCTAGGCTGCCAGGGAGCCAGGTGTGGGTCAGAGCATTAGCAGATGCAGGATGCAGAACCGCCAGGCCAGTGGGGAGCACACATCACAATATTGGTGCTAACTTGATAATGTAACAGAAGGACCAGCCTATCAGGGACCAGGGGCTACTAGTAGATATCATGGAGTCCACTAAACCTGTCAGTTTAGTATACATTATGTCATAGAGTTGAGTGGATGTGGTCTTGTTAGCAACTCCTAGATCCTGCAGACAGTTGGGCTGTGGGGTGACAGGGGGAGTCATAGGAACCAAATACACAGACGGATGGTTTTATTTGCCCATAAAGAGGCAGGGCTGTAATGTGTATCAGTATTCTTCTCTTCCAAAGGTTTTGGGTTTTCATGAGCTTTCCAGGGAGTTGGAAAGGAGGATGTTCTCTAAGGTGAACTTGGTGTAGTCCAGGTTCAAAGGGTATTCTGTGAAATGTATTGGATCAAACAGAGCACCAGGAGGATGAAAAGGTACAGGTGAGGGGTCTGCAGGTTCTTCTGGTGTGATGGCAGGGCATGTAGGATCTTTACAGGGGTAAAAGAGAACAAGTATAATATAATACAGGAATTGGTTAAACCAAATGTTTATAAAAGCTTTATTACATAAGATAAAAATGGGGTTTGATCTTGACCTAGAGGGTATAAATACTGTGACAGAAATTGACAAATAATAAGAAGCAGTCTCCATGTGATGGGAAATCACCACCCAAATCCACATGGAGTTGATGATTAACTACCAACAAAGCTTCAGATACTGTTTGGTAAAATTCCCAAAGGATACACTAGGGTTAAGAAAAATGATTAAACCCAACAAGAAAAGTCCTAGGCAAATGGCCTGGGAGAGAATCAAAGTGACTTCTGCGTAAAACTCAGGACATTGTAAAGGAACAACTGTTTCTGGTTTGGATTCTACAGGAAAGTCACAAAGATTCTGGGCCATTGGAGTAAAATTAGGAGGCACCAACAACAAAGTACCACTGGCAGGTCCTCATCTTCCAGTAATGATTCAACTTAGGATCAAATTATATGGGATGTAGCGGAGTAGGCCAACTACGGGATGTATTGTAAATAAAATTAGACCAGGAGAATATTTTGTTTATTTGAGTAATTTTTTTGGGAGGACTCAACTCTTAAGAGTTGAACAGTGAAAATTCTCCAATATGTATCAAATTTTGACTAAGCAATACCACCTGGATCCATGGCTCCTATTATGTCTGCATTATCTAAAGAGTACCTTGTCCAGTACACAAAAAACCCTTGAGTTGCCTATTTCTGGTGACCGTTCTGATAAATGAGATTGTATTGAGTGGCTCTCATATTATGTCTATTTATCAGTGTCAGCTTAAAAGGGGGAATCAAATCCAGCTGGCAAACCTGGGACAGTAGTAACCCATTTTCAATTGGCATTTTGATTTAAATCCCTTAAATTGTTTAAACTTGGTTAATGTTTTGCCCAACTTTTGAGCCTTGCAACTAGGGAAAATAATTCCAGGTATTATGGAACCTATTGTGGGAAATGCCACTCTGCCAGGCATCATCATTATTTTGGGCTTCTTGGGATTGGGAAGTCTGGTGTTCAATTCTAGGGGTGGCAGGGTGGTTTCAGGTGTGGGCAGGTCACTATTGGCTGTTACTGCAGAATGGACTTCTGAACCTTTCTGTTCATCAATGTGGTATATTGGTTTTGGACAGATTTGCAAGGCAAGTGCCATTTCTTGGGCCTTGGGTGGGTTTGCAGAATTTATTATTGGCAGAATTGCTTATTTAACTGCCCAGCATGCCAGTGTTGCAGGTTACCACTTTGAAGAAACTTCTTAAATCAACTTGCTTATTGGTGTTGGGCAGGTTTGCAAGATAAGTGCCAATTATTAGACCTTGGGCAGGTTTGGAGCATTCCTTATTGGCACAATTTTTAATTTCACTGCCTGGCCTGCTAGTGTTGCAAGTAATCATTTTAGATAAACTTCTGGCATCAGACATGGGTGGGTGGGTTGCAAATTCCTGTGGTGATGGCAAGAACTTTAGTACTGGTGGATTCACATCAAAATTACTATAAGGTTTGCTATTAATGGGACGTGAGTGGCTATGCTCTTGGTCCTCTGAGCTGGCAGGCTACAGGAAGTAGAGACGTGGGCTCAATCCTTGTTCTAGCATCTTGCTTTAATATTAGAAGTAAACTGTCACTTGTTATATAGGTGGAGGACATTGATGAGGGTTATTTTAGATGAAATTCACTAAAGGAGATAAAGCTTCCATATTCTAGATGGATTTCACTATGAGGACCTACAAAACATAGCCTAGGTGAAGGTCACTGGTGGAGGCTCAATGGGAGTTTTGATAATTATTTGAGATGCTAGTCTATTGGGAGAATTTTTTAACAGTTCAGGGAATTGTTAAAAAGGTGGTTCAATATTTCTCTGAAGTGGGTTGCTGTCAGGAACCCACTTGAGAGGAAAGAGACTTCCAACCTTGTGAGACAAGGGCCCCCAAATTTAGTCCTTCTACAATAGACCCATTGGAACCAACACCACTTCAAAGTGTCCAAACTGCCCTAGAAAGGCAAAGATCTCTCTAAAGGAGCTGAACCTTCCCAGGAGATAGTAGCCTATCAAGTATACCAGGAGGTAAAAGGAAGTGTTAGGCCAAACCAAGGAGATTTTAGCTTCAAGAGTACTATGAGGAGAGCACCTGTAGTTGAATTTTCTTCCTCAATGGCCAGACTGGTATTTAAACCAACCATTATCAAAGGGCTCTTCTTTGTAAGAGTCATCAGTAAAGAGTTGCGCCAGTCAGTGGTATGGGTAGGACCTCCCAGAGACAAGACCAACAAAGGTAGCAGAATTAGGAACTAGAACAGGAAGAGATTCCCCTTCATGGTACCAAAGAGGGATCAAGATAAGGTATTTCTTATTAAAAAAAGTGATAATAAAAGAGAGGAAATCTTATTATTGCTAGAACAAGCAAATAGTAACCAAGGGGGTTACTTTAAATAGATGAATTTAAATGAAACACATAACAGGATCATTGAGAATAAGAGGATAGAATCCCCAGATTTCTCTTACTCAAATAAACCTAGAGAATTTGAATCAGGATATTTTCTATCACCTGGCAAATGATATTGGAGCCTAAAATATAAAAGAGGAGCAAAACCCTCATATTATGGATGATTTAGAGGGGCATTTGGACATTAAAACTGCTAATGTGACAAAAAGTGGTTTTGAAGATCTCTTTGAAGTTTGGAGACAAAGTTTAGGGCTTCAAAGACTTAAAAAGAAGCCAATTAGAAGCTAAGAGGTAAGTAGTGTAGTTTCTGATCCCTTTAATGTTTTCAAACTTAGCTTTAATTAAGGAATGAATCAAAACAATATAATTGGCTATTCTTATTTCATCTAGAAGGTTTGAATCTGTGTATAAATTAAAAGCAGGGTTCCAGGTTCAATCCCTAGGTTTGCTGGTATGCCAAGCATAGGTGTCAAAAATAGAATTTAGATAATGAATATCTTTTCCTAATTTTGAATTCCCCAAATTCAACAGTGGATTTCTAGAGTCAGGAATACAATTCCTGACAGTTGCTTGAGAAAAAAGACATAAAAAGCCAGGAAATTTTAAATAAAGATATGTCAGCCTTTCTTTGAGGATAAGTTGCTGAAGGGGAATAAGGCTGAGCAGCTTGAGGAGATCTTCTTCTACTATTTTTCTTCAGAGGAAGAATCAAGGGGGGTTGAAGAAAGTGCAGCAAAAAAATCTATAGTGTTTTCTTATGGAAAACAGACAAGTTCAAAAACAGAAAAACATCAAAGAAAACGGGAAAATTGTTTAGTAAGCAAGGCACAAATTGCCAATGTTTTTCTTGGTAAAACATTTGATTCATATTTGTATTTTGGCAAAGCTGTGAAGACAAGAGAAGTGCTTCAAATGTTTGAATATGGAGAACATTGTTGTGATTGACTAAGTTTGGGGCTAATTCTACTGATGATTTTTGTTGGTAGAATAACCTGAAGCTTAATAAAATTTAATCATAAAGATCAGTAAGATGTAATGGGATTGGTTAAAGTAAGTTTTTAAGATTATTTTATTATAGGAAAGTGGGAGCAAGGATAGTTTAAGCTTTTGAAAGAACCAGCCTAAAGGAGATTCAGCTTAAGACAAGGGGAAGCTATATAGGAGCAATTGATTGAACAGGTGCCAGAGGGAGGATATCATTGGAATGTCTGAAGTTTGAACATGTCCTGGGCTTCAAATTTAGTGGAAATTTCTCCCAAAGCAGTGAAAAAAGAGCTTGTGACCCCCAAGACATCCCCAAAGTAGCAGTTATCCCCCCCAAAGTCTGCAAACAGGTGGATTTCAGAAGGTTTCTAAGGGGATCTTCCTTCTGTAAATAAAGACTTTTGCAACCCCACATATTTCCAAGTGATTAGAACATGGATTCTTTCCCTCACATCTTCTACCCAGATGCTGGGCAATAGGAACAGTATATCCAACAGTACAGAAGGTTTTCCAGGGGCCAAACCCCTGTAAGGAATGGACCAAGCTATCAAGGGAACTTACCCTCACAACAAGAGGAAATGATTTTCTAGAAAAGGAGTTTGGTATACCCTTTCAGGCACTGTACACACTCCCAAAAATCACACCTAAGCAGATATCATTATCCTTAGATAAGATGCTAGAATGATGGTAGTAAAAGCCATGGAGGAGTTTGCAGGACTCCAAGCTAGGTATAAGGTGCTGAAAGTAGAAGACTTTCACTTAAAGAATTGTACACCAACCCAGTTAGTCCCTGGCTTTGATCCAAGACATCCTATAATATGTTTATGAACATAATAATGCACACAGAGATCCTCTGTCCTTGGGTGGTGATGGTTATGAACTGTTGTCTTCTTAGGGCCCACTACTGTGAACTTTTGGTTGATACCTTACTAGTACAAAGTAAGTGAAAAAGGTGGTATGTAATGTTGCACTTCCTAGTAATATGACATATGAATTGACATTCAGGTGTCATTGAAAAACAGGTGATGAGGAGCAACTTGTGGGGAAGCTTCAAATATGGAATTAAGAAGAAGATGAGTATATTTTATTGGATAATACTTTAGACTTATATAGCTTGCGCTGTGGCAGGGATCTAAGTTGGATCAAAGATAAGAATGGTCATATGCAGAATGGGTTTGAGTCACTGGATACTTGGTTAAGTCATGTGATATTAGTTTGTTGCCTTTCTTGGTATGTAGAATGGTATATTGGATTGGCACCAAACCAGGAAATGACTTGATGTTAAGTGTGTTGGTGGTAGCCAGAATACCCATAAATTCAGCTCCTTGACACCCCCCTTAAGGGGTTACTCTGGTACATCAGGAGGGGGCTTTGTCTTGACAGCTGCTGCCTCATGTTCCTGGAGTTGTTTACTAGTTGGTAACAACTGGGTCAAGTGCCCCCTTTGCTGAGGCAAAGGCAGGATCTGTGGTATTTCTTGATGACAGGATCTTTGGTGCCTTGGAACTTAACTAGATAGGTGTTTCTGTCTGGTTGGTGTCTGATGACTCTTCCTGGTCCTCTGTGTACTGAGTCCAACTTCTTTCTGTTCCCTGCTAGGACCCAGACAGGGGAGTTGATTGGAAGTGGTTTCTCTGTAGAGGGTATCTTTTGTGTCTTGAGCCTCTTGGTTTCAGCTATTTTAGCTTTGAGGCGGATGTGTTGTAGATCTGGTGCTTTTTCTACTGTAGGAGGTTTTCCCGGGGAGATCTTTACATGTAGGGTTGGTTGTTGTGGGTTACTATTTCCTGGTTTGTATCTGTAGGTTAGCTTAAATGGTGAGTAGCCTGTCCCTTGGTTGGTGCGTACCTGTGATACTAATAATGCATATTTCACATATAGTGGCCATGTGTCTTTGGCTTTGCCATCCATTATTTTCTCAAGGGTTATGATGAGGCTGCCATTTAGGCGTTCAACTCTGCTGTTGGCCTGTGGCCTATAGGACAAGGTTGTAGAGCTTTTGATGTTTTTGGATTTTAAATTGTTGTTTACTATGTGACCTGATAGCTCTGTGGCTCCATCAGTTATGATGTAGTCAGGAGCTCCGTAGTCAGCTATTATTGCCTTGTTGATGAAGCAATTTATTGTTTCTGCTTTGTGGTTCTGTGTTGCCCAGCAGATGGGCCAGCGTGTAGTAAAGTCAATGGCTACAATTAGAAAGTGTCTGTTTAGTTTTTGTTTCTGGGAAGGTGCCCACTATGTCTAGCCCCCAAACCTTGAATGGTTCAGGGTCTGGTACTGGGTTGACTGTTGGCTGAGGAGCCTTTGTACTGGTGTATTTCTTGCACACTGTGCACTTTTTCAGAACATCAATTATATCTTGTTTGAGGTTGGGCCACCATACTATCTCTTTTAATGTGAGGTATAGATTGTTAGCCTTTGTATGTCCTAGTAGGCAGTGATGTCTTAATATTCTGTCAACTCTTTGTGCAAGTGGGATGTACAGGACATGTTTGTCATTAATGATTTGGTATACCATGCCATTTGATATGTGGAAATTATTTTCATTCCTTATTAATGTACCATGGGTTAGTTGATGTGTGGAGGGGTCTTTCCCTTTTGTCTTGTACTCAGTGTTATATAGGTTGGGCCATTCAGGGTTCATGTCAGGGATCTAACCTGTGGGGGATCCCTGACATGAACTAAGACTGACCCAGCCTATAACACTGAGTAAAAGACAGAGACCTCACGCACATCAACCCATGGTACATTAGTAAGGAATGAAAAAATTTCCGCATATCAAATGGCATGGTATAAATCGGTAATGACAAACATGTCCTGCATCCCACTTACAAAGAATAAGACATCGCCCATACTAGGACATACAAAGATACCTCACATTAAAAAGAGGCTTAATCTTAAACAAGATATAATTGATGTTCTGCGAATTGAGAAATACACCAGTAATGCTCGCTCAGCCAACGACCAGCAACAGACCTGGGCATTCAGAGCTAGACACCGGTAGACATTCCCGAAACAAAGAGCACTTTGTAATTGTAGCCATTGACACTTTTTACGCTGTACAGACAACACAGAACCACAAAGCAGAAACAATCAAATTCTTCATCAACAAGGCAACAATAGCTGACTACGAGCTCTGACTACATCATAACTGATAGATGCAGTATCAGGTCACATAGTAAACAACAATTTAAAATCAAAAACATCAAGAAAGCTCTACAACCTTGTCTATAGACACTATTGGCGATGGGAGTTGGGCACCTAAATAACATACTCATCATAACCCGCGAAATAATAGATGGCAAGATTTATGGCTACTATAGTGAAATATCCCATGTAATATACGAAGTACACATAACAAGGGCAGGCTATACCGTTTAAACATTAATACAAACCAGATATAGTAACCAACTGCATGTGAGATCTTGCAGCCTCCTACAGTAAATCAAAAAATGAAAGGGAGAGCAAAAGATCAAATGAAACCGAAACTTCAATCAACTCCCCGCGGGAGAGAGTTGGAATCGGCACAGAGGACCGGAAGTCAGACCACCCAACGAGACGAAAACACCTATCTAGTTAAGTTCCAGACGATCCTGTCATCAACACAGATCCTGCTGCCTCCCCTTAAAGAGCGGTTAATTACCAACTCAGTAGGCAATTCCAGGAACATGGGCAGCAGCTGTCAAGACTCTGTGTACGGAAATGGCCTCTTAAGGGAGTGATGACTGAATTTATGGGTATTCTGGCTATGGCACACTTAACATCAAGTCATTTCTGGTTTAGTACTTAATCTAATATACCATTCTACATACCCAGAAAACTGTACTTTAATAACCAAGTATCTAGTGACTCAAACATTCTGCATATGACAACAGATACCTGCCACAACATAAAAATATAAGTCTAAAGAGTATTATCAATAAAACTATAAGCTATATTCTTATTCCATATTTGGCTTCCCCATATTGCTCTCATCGAATGTCAATTCATATGTCGTATTACTAGGAAGTGCAACACCACCTTTGCTGTACTGTAGGGTGTCAGCCAGAAGTTCACAGTAGACTAAAGACAGCAGTTCCTTAGGACGGAAGGATCTCTGTGTCGACCAATGTTCATCAGCATATTATAGGATGGCTTGGATCAGAAACAAGGAGACTAACTGGGTTAGTGTAATTCAGCAAGTGAAGTCTTCTACTTTTGGCACCCCTGCGGAGTCCTGAAACTTTCCTCCATAACACTACCATCGTCCTATGTATCTAGAGTGATATCTGCTGATGTGATGTTTGGGAGTGTGTACAGTGCTTACGAAAGAGACATACCAAACTCCTTTCTAGAAAATCATTTCTCTTGTTGTGAGGGTAAGTTCCTTGATAGCTAGTCCACATTCCTTACAGGAGTTTTATAGAAAACTGCTCTATACTGTTGCATATATTCCTATTGCTCAACATGGGGTAGAAGATTGAGGAGAAAGAATCCATGTTCTAAAATCTTATTTACAGAGAGGAGATCTAGAAAGCCTTCTGAAATCCGGAGCACTGGGTGGACCCAACTGCCCTTTGGAGTGTCTTGGGAGTGCCAGCTCTTTCGCTTTTTAGTTTGGGAGAATTTCACTAAATTTGAAGCCCAGGATGTTCAGAACTTCAGTGTTTCCCGTGGTCCTCCTGCCCTCTGGCTTTCCTGTTAATCAATTGCTCCTATACTGCTTCCCTTGTCTTAAGCTGAATCCCAGGCTGGTTCTTCAAAGCTAAATATCTTGCTCCCACTCTATAATAAAATAATCCTTACAAACTTGCTTTAATCAATCTCATTACATCTTACTGATCTTTATGATTAAATTTTATTAAGCTGCGATTATTCACCAACAAAAATCATCAGTAAAATTAACTCCAGAAATAGTCAATCACAACAATGTTCTCCGTATTCAAGTAATTTGGCACTTCCTTGTCTTCACAGCTGCCTTTAAATAAATAAATATCAAATGTTTTACCAGAAAAAGCATTGGCAATTTGTGCCTTGCTTGCAAATAAACCATTTCTTGAGTGTTTTCTGTTTTAACTGTCCTGTTTTCCATAAGAAAAAAACACTATAGATTTTTTTGCTGCCTGGCCCCCCGCTGATTCTATCTGAAAGAAAAAATTAGCGGAGAGATCTCCTCAAGCTGCTTTCCGGCGAGAATTTCTCCTTCAGCAATTTATCCTGAAGATATCTTATTTAAAATTTCCTGTGTCTTTTTCTCAAGCAACTTTCAGGGAATTGTGTCCCTGACTCTGGAAATCCACTGTTGAATTTGGGGAATATTCATTATCTAAATTCTATTTTGACACCTATGTGGCATACCGGGGATTGAATCTGGAACCCATACTTTTTCATTTATACACAGATTCAAACCTTCTAGATGAGAATTAGAAATAGCAAATATATTATTTGATCATTAATCCATATTAAAGCCGGGACTGAAAGCATTAAAAGGGATCAGAAACTTTACACTACCTCTTGGCTTCTGATTGGCTAGCAAGTGTGAGAAGCCACAAACTTCGAGAAGTCTTCAAAACCGCTTTTGTCACGATGCTTGGTTTTAATGTCAAATCCCTAAATCATCCCGTAATATGAGGTTTTGCTCTCTTTTGCTGATTTTAGGCTCAATATCATTTGCCGAGGTGATAAGAAATATACTGAATTCAAATTCTCTAGGTTTATTTGAGTAAGAAGAAACTGGGAATTCCTACTCACTGCTTATTCTCAATGATCCTTTGTGTTTCGTTTTAAATTCATCTATTTAAACCCCCTTGGTTACTTATTTGCTTGTTCTATCAATATTAAATTTCTCTCTTTTATTATCACTTTTTTCATAAGAAATACCTTATCTTGATCCCTCTTTGGTGCCATGAAGGGAACTCTCCTGTTCCTAGTTCCTAATTCTGCTCACTGTTGGTGTTCTCTCTGGGAAGTCCTACCCTACCACTGACTGGTGCAACTCTTTCTGATGACTCTTAAAAGAAGAGCGCTTTGATAATGGTTGGTTTAAATAGCAGTCTGACCATTGGAAAAGAAAATTCAACTACAGGTGTCTCCTCATAGTACTCTTGAGTTAGAAATCTCCTTGGTCTGGCCTAGCACTCCTTTACCTCCTGGTGTACTTGATAGGCTACTATCTCCTGGGAGGTTCAGCTCCTTTAGGGATCTTTGCCTTTCTAGGGCGGTTTGGACACTTTGCAGTGGTGTTGGTTCCAACCGTCTTTATGGCAAGGTTACTAGAATTTGGGAACCCTATTCTCACAAGGTTGGAAGTCTCTTTCCTCTCAAGTTGGGTTCCTGACAGCAACCCCACTTCAGAGAAATATTGAACCACCTTTTTAACAATTCCTTGAACTGACAAAAAATTCTCCCTATGGAAACTAGCATCTCTCAAATAATTATCAAAACTCCTATTGAGCCTCCACCGACAGCATATTTTGTAGGTCCTAGGAGAATCCATCTAGAATTGGAGAGATATTCCTTGTAATTTCATCTAAAATAATCCTCATCAATGTCCTTCATCTGTCACAAGGGGGCCGGTTTGCTCCTAATATTAAAGCAAGATCTAGAACAAGGATTGAACCTACAGTGCCGCTACTTCCTGTGCCCAGATCAGAAGGACCAAAGAGCATACCATCCGTCCCATTAATAGCCAAACCTTATAGTAATTTTGATGTGAATCCTGCCGAGCTGCTAAAGTTCTTGCCATCCTCACGAGTTTACAACCCACCCACTCGTGGCCAGAAGTTTATCTAAAATGATTACTATAACACTGGCAGGCCGGGCGTGAAATTAGAAATTGTGCTAATAGGAAGCCAAACCTGCCCAAGGTCAATAATTGGCATATCTTTAAACCTACCTCAACACCAGTAAGCAAGTTGATTTAGGAGTTTCTTCATTAGTGTGGCAACACTGGCAGGCTGAGGGCAATTCAAATAAGCAGTTCTGCCAAGCCGGTACAAACCCACCCCGAGAGCTAAAAATGGCAACTTGCCTATCCGCAAATCTAATCAAAACCAACCACTACATTGATGAACAGAAAAGGTTCAGAAGTCCATTCTGTGGCTGTAACCTGAAACACAATGCCTAGAATTGAACACCGAACTTCCCAATTTAAAGCCCAAAATAATGATGATGCCTGGCAGGCATTTTCACAATAGGATTCATAATACCCTGGAATTATTTTCCCTAATTGCAAAAGGCAAAGTTGTCTAAAACATTAATCAGTTTAAACAATTTAAGGATTTAAATTAAAATGTCAGTGCACCCAGATTCGATTTTGATGCTGATAAATGGACGAGCCATGAAACCATCAATATGTCGAACGGTGCAAATTAGGTTGGCTCGGGGTTTTTTTGTGCTGGACAAAGATGCTGAATATACAGACATAATAGGAGCCGGAGTATTGGCTTTAGTCAAAATTTGATACATATTGGAGAATTTTTCATGTTCAACTTCTTAGGTTGAGTCCTTCCAAAAAAATTAATCAATAAATTAAATATTCTCCTGGGTCTAATTTTATGGTTTCTTACATCCATATAATTTGTCTAAGTTGGTATTTTGGAAGATGAAAGGTTACTGCTGTACTCAATGGCCAGAATCTTGTGACTTTCACGATCCAAACCGAAACAGTTGTTCCTTTACAATGTCCTGAGTTTTGCAATGCAGGCCATTTACTAGGACATTGAACACAAATATTTTCATAACCTAGTGTATCCTTTGGGAACATTTACCAGGCGGTAATCTGGAAGCATTGTGGGTGTCATCAAGCTCATGTGATTTGGTGGTGATTTTCCCATCACATGGGGCCTGCTTCTTTATTCTTGTTGTCGTTTCTGACAGTATTTCTCCTCTGATCCAGATCAAACCCCATTTTTATCTTATAAATAGCTTTTATAAACACATGATCTCTTTTACTGATACACGCAGACCCTCGCACCTGTTTGCCTAATCTGTCTGTTTGATCGACGGTACCTGGACTACACCAATCTGTAAGTCCTGAAAGCCTTTGGAAGAAGAATACTGATACGCATTATATACTCTTTATGGGCAAATAAATCACGTCTGTATTTGATTCTGACTCCCCTGTCGCAGCCGTATTATATGATAACAAACTGACCGGGAACAGTGGACTCCATGATATCTATAAAGTAGCTTCCCTGGGTCATGGTAGGCTGGTGTGCTGTTACATTGTAATATTGTGATGTGTGTGGCGATTTTATGAGCTCCTGGCAGCTAGTCATCGCAGGCATATAAATGCATCATACTCTTTTTACTCACTTTAAGTGAACTGACTTTCAGGGTGCAAAAATAACCAACTTTCTTCCAGATACGCAATCATTAGATTTAAACTGTTTCCTGACGCCACCTTATTAATGGTTCTGAAGCGTTGTCTTGTCTGAAATAATTTCAAGACCTTCTCAAAACTACAGAGCATATAAAAGTGAAACTTACCCAGTCTAGTCTCTGTGATATAAACTAGAATTATTAATAAGAAGTTGGGATATAAGATTCAAAAAGGTATAAAAGGTAAATAATATAACAGATATATAAAAAACTGTAATGGGTCACAAAAGTGGTGTAATAGAGTTTAGAATCCTATGATATAAACAAATTAATTTAATAAAAACCTGTGTAACAAGGAATATTAGGACTACTCTCCATCAACCAAATTATTCATGTAACCTGTTAAAAGATTCATTTAATGAAAATAATAGATACAAGAATCACAAGACTTGCTATTTGGCACAACTTTCGTTCTTTGGAAAAGGAAAGGTTTTCAAAATAAACACTAAATATAAATTAAAAAGTGAGTCCTTAAAATTGTAGAAAGTTAAAATGTAAATTTAATAGAATATTGAAAGGGGAAGAAATCCGCCTGGATTTTGGCTTTAAACCTAATCTTCAAAGCTCTTTTATTTATATTGAACACTTTCCAGTGAGAGAATGATGAGCCAGAAAAAGCTAAGGACAGGAGCAGCTGGAGAATTTAAAAACTTATTAAGAAGAGGAAAACAAATGGCAGAAACCTCGAATCAGCAAACTGGGGAGAGCAGGAAGCTACACCGTGTAATGGAAAAGGTAAAAGTAAAGTTGAAAATCTTCTAACAAAAATTAGAAAATATAAAAATATAAATAGCAACAGAAGCTGACAACAACAACAACTCAAACACAAATTGACAAAAAAGGTAATTAGATTAAAATACTTAAGTATTAACTTTCTAACTTAAAATTTCATTATTAAAAATAAAGAAAAGATTAAATCAAAACAAAAATAAAAAATAAGGACTAAAAGAGCCTCACCTTTGGAGCGGGCATGAACAGCCTAGGTAAAGTTGTCCAACTGCACCCCTGCAGTTGACCGGATCTTGGGCCCTTCGCCCATTTGTCTCAGGGAAGACCTAGTATATTCTCACCTCGGCTGGTCTAAGGATGCTTATATCCCTTGATATAGTTATCCCAGGGTATAACCAACTATATTATCATATTAGCTGATCTAAAAATGCTTATAGTTATTGATATAACCATCTCAGGGTACTAATTTTATCTAGAGTAGGGACACACAAAAATTATCATAGCTTGTGTTGTGATGAGTCCACCCATCACAATCTGGATAGAACTTTAGCCTAGTTCCAAAGGTATTTTGACCTTCAAATCATCAAAATGTATACTGCAGTTTATTTTGTAAAATAAAAAATAAGTCTGACACACATTTTTACCTATGAAATTACAAAATATCTGCAAAATTTTGATGTGAATAAACACAATCTATCTTGTGTTGTGTCCCAGTCATAAATATAAAATATTCCTTTTAGTTAAAAAATTAATCATTTGTTCAAAGTATAACGTGCTATACTGGCAAGAAGTTAAACAAGAAAAATATTGGATTTTGATAATTCTCCTTGTTGTAATGAGGTGATATAGTAGGTGGATCATTATATGTAGTTAGATTAGAATGGTAATTGGTTAAAACAGGCGGAAGTGTTGTGATACTTGTATGAGTCGAAGCACTAAATAAGCTGTCACTGTGGTGTTGTAAATTTGAAACGCTTGGGTGGGAAGTAACAGGAGTCTGTTATTGTGGAGCTTCTGGGAGTCAACTTATTGTTTTGACAGGGGAATAATTCGAAAGAAACAAAACTAAAAGAAATATTATATGTAGAAATCTAAAGAATCAGAGCCAGTTTGTTTCATGCGTAACTTATCCCAGAGCGTGAAACTATCCTTCTCGGCATGTCAGCCAGGAGATAAAATTAAATTGTTGGATTGGTTTCAGCTTAAAGCCAGCATTATCATATAAAAACATCAACTATGATTAGATTTGACCATCAAATTATAATGTATTGAACTTTGAAAGAGCTAGCATGCCATGCTAGGAAAGCTATGAGAAATCAAAAAACCAACCACTGGGGAGGAACGAGATGACAATAAGTAGCATTTCCAAATAGGTAAAAACTGATAAAACAGATGAAATTGTGTTAATACTTAAAATTTTCAGTCCTCTAAATTTAATGATGGCCCTAGCAAAAATTAGTCTTTTCAAATAGATAATCCCTATAAGTCAGAGCTAAGCTCGAAATAGGCCCATGCTTCTACAAGAGTCTTCCCCTATTTTATCTTTTTTTAGTCACGCAGTGAGTACATGTCACTAAAAGTAAATACTAGCTTATTTCTATATACAGTAGTTTCAAAGCTATGAGAAACTAAAGCGACAAGACAATGTTATATGAACAACTCAAAATGTAACAAAATTAAACCCAACTATTACTGATTAATAATAATTTGGGGATCACTTATATTTTGTTTTCATGTTGTTTTGCCAAATGCAATTTTTGTTGCTTAACCATAGCAATACAAGCATTTTATGATTTTGAGGATAAAGCAAATTATAACAGCATATATTGTACCTTACTCTTAATAGCATCACAATTACTTTAAATTTTGCGGTGTCTTGAAGTTGAAACAATTATTGTAATAAGAGGGTTATATATCACAAATGTGTCTAATATATTATTATGTGAAGACTGGGCTATACTTGTCCTCTCTAATCTCAACAAAAAGATGTGAAAAACTAGAACAAAATATTATATAGCATGTTTCCCAGTGTGTTGGTGTCAATCTAATGGTCTCTGATGAAAATAAAATATTGTGAGCCTGGAAGAATATCAGGTTGCAACATCTACAGTACTCTTTCAGGAAATATTGACTCTGAAATGAATTCTGACTAACAATTTAGTTAATTGGCATATTTATCAGTTGCCCATTTGTTATGGGGATAAAGCGAGTTCAACGAAACTGACCATGACAGGCAAGTGAATACAAAAAGTCAAAGTGTGGAGATCAAAATCTCCCAAATCAATGAATTT